>BSBK01003283.1:600000-800000 GCA_027943335.1 Chamaecyparis obtusa
CTAACCTCAAAATAGAATCCATCCTCATATAAGTATTGAAATATGCACCCTCTCAAATCTGTGCTAGTAGTCATAGCTGTAAGCTCGTGACCTTTCTTGCTCAAGGCATCTACCACCACATTTTCCTTACCTTTGACGTAATGAACATCAAAGTCATACTCACAAAGGAACTCCATCCACTTCCTCTACCTAGCATTAAGATTTGGCTGTGTGAATATGTAATACAAACTATGATGATTTGAGTGAAGCTTGAATCTATGACCCAATAGGAAATGTCGCCATCTCACCAAAGCATGCACTACTACTACTATCTCTAGGTCATTTGTAGGGTAGTTAAGCTTGTGAGTCTTGAGTTTCCTAGACTCATAAGCAATAGCTTGACCACCCTACATAAGCACTACTCCAATCCCATCTAATGATGCATCTGTGCATACTACAAAGTCCTCTAATGGATCTTGTATAGCAAGGATAGGTTCACTAGTGAGTGCTCTCTTGAGCTCCTGAAAAGATCTCTCGCACCTCTTTGTCCACTCAAACTTCTTCCTCTTTCTCTGAAGGGAAGTGATAGGATGAGCCACTCTAGAGAATCCCTCAAAAAATCATCTATAATAGCCTGCAAGTCCCATGAAACTCCTAACCTCGGTCACACTAGTAGGTGCTCGCCCCCCTGCCTCCACTGTTGGGGTTTCTCCCTCATCCGTGGCTGCCTGACTGCGCGCACGGCCAGCAAACCACTTAAAATAATTTTTTTATTTACATTAGTTTACTTTTTATTTAATGAATAAATGTATCAATAGTTAAAAAAAATAAACTATGTAGTCTACAAAGTATTAAATAGAACATTTTTTAAAAAAAAATCTTGCATAGTCAATGTTTTACAAAAGAAATCACTAGCCAACCCTAGTTAATGTTATGAACAAAAAATATAGATTTTATTTGGAGATCCATTATGTTGGGACTTCTCAAAGTACTAATCTATGTGCCCAAACAATGATCTTAAATCTGAACCATACTAGGCTTATTTTGTTTCAGAAAAAAAATACAACAGAACACTATAACCTAGTATAATAAAACTGAAAGTAAAAATTTAGATAAATCTTAAAACAAATCTGAATCTAGTTTTAAACATATAAAGTTCACCTTATTGTGGTTTTGTATAAGGGTTTGATGAAACCCTTGGTTGACCCATTAGTGCAGAGGGCAAACCCATTGTAAATCTTGTGAGACATATACACACCCTAGGTGTGTATATACATACATTTACACGTGTGTACAAAAACTTGGAATTTCCACCTCCTCAACCCTCTGGCTCAACCCTGCATAAAAAAATGATGAGATTAGGGTTTGCTTGTCTTTTAAATTTGGGGCCTAATCCTAAATTTGAATTAGAGTTAGGTTCCCTCATAGGGATTCATTCCTTTTCTAATTTTGGTTAAGTGCACTTTAAATTATTTATTTTTCTTCCTTTAATCTTAGTTTTAGTTTATTGATTATTAGTGACTTTAGAAAGTCACATTTATAAGAATAGATTTAAACATTGTTTTATTTTATATTCTTATTTAGAAATTAGTCATGGTGGATTTTATTATCAAGTGAGTCTTATTTCCATTTAATTTCTATTAAAAGCAATATTAAGATTATCTAAGATGATAATGTTGAAAATTTTATTTAATAAATCTTTATATTATTTTAATATTAATTTGAGATTTGTGGAATATGATTTAATATATATTCAATACCTTATTAAAATTGGATTATTAGGGAATTAGTTAATTATTTAAATTCCTAGGAAGGACCTAGGTGAAAATTAATTGCCCCTAATATAATATAATCTTAATATTTTGAATAGTAATCTAATATTTAATAATTTAATCCCTTAATGGGAACATTAATAATGTTTAATGAATCTTAAATAAAATTATATTTTAATCAAGGGGTGCATTAAATATATTTTAAATTTATCAATGCCTTTCAACTACTAGTAGTTCTATAACCCTAGTGTTGAGATAGGATGATTATCCTATTTACTTAATTTGGATTTGAATTGGGCTAAATTCATTTTAAATAATTTATGCCAAACCTAGCTAGGGATTTCATTGACTAATGCAGTCTGACAAACAAGGGATGTTGGCACGCTAGCGCATGCCATGATTCCCCTTGTGAGTTGATTTGTGTTGGTCGTTGTACCTCATGTTTTGTGTCAAGCGTTCTTAGTGTGTAACCTAGGGGATGTTTTTTTTATTTATTTATTTAAAATATTGTGTGTTTTGCTTAGATTTTGGGCATTACACATTGCATCAAAGAGGGGCAAAATGTAGACACCTTAAAAGCCTTTACCAAAATAAAAATATTTTATTTTGTAAACCCCTGATGACATCATCATTAATTAATTAATTAATTAATTATTTTCTATTAATTCCTCCTATCTTAATTAAAAATATTTAATTAAGAAATCCCTTCCAAAAATTTTTAAATCCAATTTAAACATCATTCCCTCCAAAATTTATTAACTATTTAATAAATTGACCAAAATCTCTTAAATAAATAAATTATTTATTTAAATCCCTCAAAACCCTAGAATCTTCTAGAGATTCCTAAACCCTTCTAAACCCTCCTAAAATTTCCTAAACCTACTTAGGAGGTGATTCCTAACTTTCTTAGCCTAATCTAGTCTCCTTTGACTTTTGGTCAAACCCCCTCATTAATGAGCCTTACACACTCATTAATAGCCTCTTACACCCTCATTAAAGCTCTTACAGCCTCATGATGAAGCCCACGTCTCCTCTTTCCTCTTGGTCCCCTAGGCACACTTCCCTAGTGTTGTTCACACATGTGTGAGCAACCTTAACCCTTGTCCCTTTGACCATACCTCTAACTCAACCCCAAACTCTACCCCAAACCCTGACTTTGACCCTAACTCCACTTCCTAACCCAAGCCCTTCCTCAAATCCTATAAATACCCTCACTTCCAAGAGCAATTTACCTATTCACATCTTTCATACTAAGTAATTTTATAATGCTAGTTTACTTCTAGATCATAAGCTTTAATCATAATTGTTATTTTAATTCATTTCTAAGCTTTCCTAAATCATATCTTAGCTTAGAGCTAATGGATTAATCTTATTTTATTTCATTTTTTTGCATTGTATTTCACCATATCACACTTCATTTGGACTAAAATCAACTCTAGCTTAATCATTTGTAGCTTAATCTGCATTTGAGCATCATTAGGCTCCTTGAGGCTCTAGGGGCAAAATCAGGTGTTCTATACCTAATATTGTGCCATTATGGGGTTCTCATGGTCCCTAATCCATCCTAATCATTCCTAACTTGCATTAGGGAAATGCTCCAAGTTTTTTGAGAGTATGCTCATATCCCTAAATTGAGAGAAAATTGAACGGTGATGGGGTGCTCCCGTTGAAGCTCTATTTGAGTGTCTTTGCAAATTTCTTTTACTATATGCTAGGAATAGAGTGTTTGATTAATATTTGAATGTCTATGCCTATTTTGAACATGTTAGGTTTTCTTTGATCATAAGAGAAACTGGGTTATTTATATTTCATGCATATAACTACCAACCATCTCTTGAGAGATATCTAGGTAGAGTGAGAAAGGCTCTAGTCTAAGCTACATGATTTGACCACGCAGGTGGTTGAGTTGACAAGGAAGAGGGATGAGGCTAGGGGAGATAGGGATAGCTTCCAAGGACATGTGGGTTAGTTGATGATTTATGGTTTAGAGATCATTGAGGAGAGGGATATGTATCTATGGGAGAGGGATGGTTATAGGGATGAGATGGATAGACTATAGAGAGAGATAGAGAGATGGAATGCTAGTGGATATTTGTGTTAGATTTGACAAACGCAAATCATCCCAAGAACACCTGCATGCAAGACTGTCACAAAGAAGAAGCAAAAAGACAGAAAGCTATGGCGGCCAAAAGGCCAGAGACTGCAAAACCATGTTGCAAGAAAATAATCTTCTATTAACAATGATGAAAATAATACAATCTCCTTATTGAAATGAAAGAAGTGAATCCTTATAAAAGGAAACACGAAACCCTAAAGGCTAAAACCCTAAAGAATTATAAAGCGCCTAAGTGAAACTTAAGCCTAGAGTATGATAAACTAATAATTAAATGATTTAATTATTAGCTAACATAAGACTACTCTAACACCCCCCTTAAGTGTAACTTAGGGAGAAGCAAAAAAAGCTAAACTACTGCAGAAAGCAGGAAAGATGGGTCCCGGCAACTAGGCCTGATCAGGTACCCAAACATAAAGCAAAAGATGTCCTAGAGAAAGGAACAAGAAGAGAGCAAGAAACTCCTCTGAAGCATGTCTGAAAACTCTGTCAGAAGATACTGCTGGAACCCCCACTGAAGTGCATGACCAGGTAGAGAAGACAATTGTCTGAAGAGCTGATCAATCGAACCAGGAAGCAATAGAACCAACAGGTGAACCCCCCCATAATGCTGAACGGGGTGACAGGAACACTGAAATGCAATGCCAGAAACATCTGCAAGAAGAAGAAACAGGAACACCTATGTGCAAAAGAAGGTACAAGCACAGGATAAAGGACGGTGTCATAGACACAGTCTACATGGGCTAATGTCGTGGAAGGTACGCTCACTTGACAAGAGTGGATGCGCCTATAGTGGCAAATGCATCAGAATCCCCCCATGGCACTTTATAACTGAGTGCGAGTACAAACAAACACAAGGAGTACAAGATCCCAGATATGCAAAAGAGGGCACTTTATCTCAGTGCGTTTACAGAACAAAGATACATCAGAAAGAGCATGCAAGCTCAGAAGTCAGAAAGAAGAGTGCACTAAGAAACCAGAAGAAGAGATCCCCGGACCTGTAGAACCAAGCACACCACCAGAGGGCATAAACTGCATAACTCAGAGGAGTGAAAACTTGGAGCAGAATCTGGAAGAAATACCTCTGCCACTGAATAGTACACAGAATCAGCTTTCCGACGATATCTCGTTTGCCGAAAAAGGAGTCCGGATGAGCCAGATATGACTCCCGGAAGGCAAAAAAAGACATCAGACTTCAACAGCAAAAAACACTGTTGAAATGGTGGAACCAAAATCCTAACCTCCATCATCGGAAAGAGCTCAGAAAGAGCTTTCCGACGATATAAAGAAGTCAGAAAAAGACCCCCGTATGCTCCCTGTAGAGCGAAAAAGGCCCAGGTACCCCCAAAAAGGCCAAAAAGGAGCCCCAGGGGCTAAAAAAAATGAGCCCCCGGGCGCATGGCGCGCGCCGGGGGCTGGGCCGCAGCCCCTGGTCGGTCATATGACCGCGCTGCTGCAAATAGGAGCCCGCGGGGGCTGAAACCGGCCGGGCGGCGGCTGGGCGGGCCGGAGCGGGGCTGGGAGGCGGCGCTGCTGCCGGCGGTGGGCGGGCCGGTGGAGTGGAGGGCGCGGGCGGCGGGGCTGAGGGCGGCGGAGGCCGCAGAGAGGCGCTGCAGCGGAGCGGTGGGCGGCGGGGGCGCGCTGGCGGCGCGCTGGCCGGCAGCCGCTGCGGGTGGCGCGTTGGCGGTGCGCTGGCGGCGCGCCGTTTTTAAAAGAAAAAAAACCCTTTTTTTTGCATTTTTCGAGAATTTTTCTCGATTTTCGAGCCCGTACGGCCCATAGGAGGCTGAAAAAATTCCCCAGAGGCTCCGGTGTCCAAATCGGACGAGCTTTATATGGATTCTGGGGTTTTTGGGCCTTCTGGACGCAATGGAAGTGTCCGTTTGGGCCCAAAATGCCTCCAAAAATAGAGACCCCCCAGAACCACTAAAAAAAGCCAAGAAAGCTTCTGAAACCCTCTGTGCTTCAATAAAACTCGAACAGCCAGCAGCAAGATGGCTCTGATACCATGTTAGATTTGACAAACGCAAATCATCCCAAGAACACCTGCATGCAAGACTATCACAAAGAAGAAGCAAAAAGACAGAAAGTTATGGCGGCCAAAAGGCCAGAGACTGCAAAACCATGTTGCAAGAAAATAATCTTCTATTAACAATGATGAAAATAATACAATCTCCTTATTGAAATGAAAGAAGTGAATCCTTATAAAAGGAAACACGAAACCCTAAAGGCTAAAACCCTAAAGAATTATAAAGCGCCTAAGTGAAACTTAAGCCTAGAGTATGATAAACTAATAATTAAATGATTTAATTATTAGCTAACATAAGACTACTCTAACAATTTGTTCCTTGCGAGTAGATATTCTAGGTGGTTTTATAGAGGGGGAAGATATCATGACATTTTTAAGGATGAGTGTTAAGTTAGTGGAGGCTAGGGAGCATGTGGGATGGTATAGGGATATGTACCATGCAACCAGGGTGTTGGTTGTCTTTCCAGTCTCTATGTTTTATTTGTCAAATTTTTGAAGTTTTGATCTCTGTCCCTAGTTTATGTGGTTCAAGTCCCCAGTTTTCCTGGCCTCAGGAGCTCCAAGTTTTGCTTATGGGTGAAAACCCTAGGTTTTAGGTCCCATTGCCTTTGAAAAATCCAAAGAAACCCTAAAATTCTTGCTCAAAGTCTATTTGGTCATTACCTTTTTCAATAACTTAAGAGGTCTTTTAAAGCATGCATGCTTTAGTTTTCCCCAGTTAGTTGCATGATCTCCCAACTCATTTGGTATATTCCTTTCTCATTGGTTTATACTCGAAACCTCTTGTCACATGATCTCCTTAGGAAGAAAGAATATTCCTTGTTCTTAAATGACCCAGCAGATCCCTTTAGTCGCCAGTCTCTGGATAATCATTTTGAGATCTAGTGACTACCGTGATAAATATTTGTATGGTAATTATAGTCTCTAGATCTCCATATCAAAATACCATCAGTCAGGTGATCTCTGAAAGAAGTATAAGATTGATATAGTATTCAACGATATTGAGATCTATTGTTGGTCACTAAATCTCCAAGTATGAGGCAACGGTTTGTTTTCTAGTTGCTAGATCTCAAGGTTTGCCAATAGTTATCTTTTTTATCTTGCGACTTGGCAATCTCTTTGGTTGCGCGTTCTCTTTATCACAACGGTTATCTCTTTGGCAGTCAGCGATCTGGCAACATGGTTATCTCTAGATCTCCCAATGAAGCAGTCAAGATACAAAGGCTACAATGATTTAACGAGGACCGTTGGATCAAGTTCTGATCAGTGGTTAATGATTATTCTCATGACTTGACTAAGGTTAAGTGATTTTTCCAGCGACTTAGAGAATAAAGGTATTCATGCAATCTCCATTTTTAACCGTAGTTAAGAAAGATACTCAGCTACATTGAGATGTCTACAGTCACATGTTCATTGGACAAGTGTGAGTTAAGTGAAGGGTTTTCTAACAGTTGTACTTGGCTGTTGATTTTTCTTTGATCAAACGGTGGTCATGTAATATCAAGATTGAACCATGGGTTAAAAAATGATCTTGCGACTTGGAGAATTGCCTTGTCACTCAATCTCAAGGATAAACTCAGGTTAAGAAAGCTGTTTGACGATTATGAGATTATCTTCAGTCACGTAATCGCCTGAGAGACTAAAGTTAGAATGTTGACCATAGTCAAAAGATTGAAGAAAATATGACTTTCCATTTGTCAAATTTTGTGATGTGTCCCCATAAGATTGGTTAATAGAATATGGAAAAATATAGACAGAAAGGGTGAGCTTGACTATAGTTGCTAGATCTCTAGATGAGATAAATTAAAAGTTATCATATCTGCAGTCACCGAATCTCCAAATAGCTTAGTTGAAAGGTCTCAAGAAGAAGTTTGAAAAGTTAATGGGCTCCAATGATTAAGAGATACACTGTTGTCGCCAGATCTCATGATGATTCTTTGTCACTAGATCTCAGGATGAATTCAAAGAAGAAATATTTTACAGCAACTAGGTGGTGACTATAGTCGTTAAATCTCCAGATTATGGAAAATAAAAAAATCAAAGGGTTGCTTAATCTTTAGATGATTTCAAAAGTTCTATTTCTTTCAATGACTATGATCTTCTCCCTTACTTGCCAGGTCTCCAGATAAGGTGAAAAGCTGAAATTTATCATAGTCGCCAGATCTCCATAACTATTCAAATGGCACTAGATTCTTTAGTGATTATGAGGAGTGTTGTAGTCACTAGATCGCCAGAAAGTTAAATTTGATTATCTATCACTTTCTCGGCTATGGCTAGTAAATTGAATTTCTAAAGCGTGCCAACTAATGGCAGAAGTGACATTGTTATAGCTTTTTGATCTCTTATGGATTTTTTGGATTCAATTGTACAAAATATATACAGTTGGTCATCTTTTTTTCAAATTACCAAGCATTTACAGAGCCTGGGCGATAGATTTTTCAAAGAATTTGTAGAATAGTTCCAAAGTTTCTATACATCTAGAATTTGCAGAGAGTTTAAAATTGTAGACAAGATGAGCCAATAGACAGGAGGTGAACCTTCAACCAGCAAGGGCACTAAGGAGAAGGCTAAGGAGAGCTTCTTAGACAAATTCCTCACCTTGTTGCCTGGTTCCTCACAAAACAAAAAGGTTAGTGATGAATGTTTTGTTTATGAATTGGCTCAGTGTAGAGATGCTAGAATGTCGGACGTCACTAGAATGTGCCTTTTCAAGTATTTTTATAAAAATGCCGAGAGTCCAGTCCCTATTTCAAACCCTTGGACTTTAGGGTTAGCAAAATTGATAGTTCCTGAAGTCTTTTTAGATACAGATCTCCTGATTGTTTTAGCTCGCAACTATTATCCATTATCCAGAACAATTAGGAAAGAAGATAGGTCTCCTCTGGTTACCCTTGTTAGAAGTTTGTTCATGAGGGATTTTGGTATTCAAGTCCCTATGGCCACTAAAATCAATTTACAGGCCATAGCCAATAGGTATATTAGAGAGACTGTTGTGGTTACCAAGGAAGTTCAAACTCACATTCCTCAAGAGAGTAGGAAATACATTGCACTTATAGTTGGGTCTAATCCATATTATTTCAAGGACCTAAAATTCTACATAAA
Source organism: Chamaecyparis obtusa (assembly GCA_027943335.1). NCBI lineage: Eukaryota > Viridiplantae > Streptophyta > Pinopsida > Cupressales > Cupressaceae > Chamaecyparis > Chamaecyparis obtusa. Next base: position 608,996 of record BSBK01003283.1, read on the forward strand.
ATATATTGCATACATATTGTGCAAGGTATTTGAACTTGATGGTGGAGAGAGAATTACTTTAGAATTTCTGATGATGCTGTTGGATTCCTAGAGTCTCCATGTGATGAAGGGCTATGATTACATAGGGTTTGTAATCAACAAGATGCATGAGGGTTTGCAGGCTTTGAAAACTTTTCCATCTAGTCTTGCACCCTGATTCATGCATTCTTCTCTATTAATGCATTTGATTTTATACTTCAATTATAAAATTATGAAAATGGATCGCTTGGAGCCACAGATGATGTATCGAGGGTAGTAGAATCTAGTGCAATTCTGGATAAGGGCTTGGAGAACTTCTACTTCAAGAAGTGATTTTTGTATGTTTGAGAATTGGATAGTTTGGCCTATCCTTCTTTGTATGGGCATTGAAGTGACAAGATTGTCTACCAAAGTGTTACAGTTGGTGAGGCCCAAACAATTTTTTGATAAATGGGATAAGGGCCATAATTGGGGAGATATATACTATTGGGAAACATACACTTTAATTAGAGTGTATGGATGCCCCCAACCCCATCACATATTACCATTCTTTGATCCACCAAGGGTGACATTTCTAGAATTTGTTTGACAATTGATGTTGACTGATAGGGAGCATTTGGCTTCACACAAGAAGGGGACTATTACTCCAAGGCACTTTAGAGTGCATAGTATCACAATAGGTAAGAATGCCTTAAGAAAAGTTGATGAATGGTTGGGAAAGTTTAGAATGCATGCTGCTTCTCACAAGTATGTAGATACAAAGGGATTTATGGCTACTATCAGGAAGTACTACATGCCCACCATTCCTTTCAATAAAAGACATGAGGAGTTTCCTGAGGAAGATGTGATAACAAATATCACTAAGGAGGATGAAGTAGCAAGGAAAACCTGCCAAATAAATGAATTGTATTCAATGGAGAGGAAGTTGAGACAAAAGGGACTGGCATTCAGTGGTTTCTTCCCTGAATTGCCTTATCTTCAAAGGCTTGAGAAAATGATGTCTCAGTTTAATACTTTGATGAGAACATTTGAGGATCAGATTGATGAAACATAAAAGAAAAAGAAGGTCTATTCTGATTCTGAGTGTGATGAGGGTAGTGATGATGGTTATTATGTGCATAGTTTTCCCCCTTTAGAATCAATAGTGGTAGAGAGGCACCAAGATGAAGAAAATATTGTTGATCTTGCAGAGCTTCATAGTTCTCAAGATACCAATGAGCCACCTCCAAAGAAGCAAAGGTTATTGTTTGGTGAGTCTTCCCAGGTGAAGAAAATTGATAGAGTAGGAGCCCGTTTCCCTAGAACTGGTGTCCATCATCACCAATTGAGGAAGAAGATAAGAGAAGAAAAAAGAAAAAAGAAGCTTGAGATTGAAGATGTTGAGTTTCCCTTGGCTCTATGCCAAGATGAAAGGATGATTGGACAAGATGCCTTCTTGAAGGATGATAGTTTCATAGAATCAAAAGAATTCAAGAGCTTTTTGATTTGGCACAAACAATAGGAAGTTGCATCTAGTGTGCAAATAACTGAAGAGGGTCAAGTGCCAGAAGAGGTAGTACAATAGCTGAAAGAGTATGACCCTGAAGCTGAAAATATCACCCCAGATCAGGCCAGACAATTGGTGAAGAAGAGCAATATGCTACTTGTGGCCGGGTGGAACTTGTGTTCAAACTTCATCATTGACCAGATCAAAAGGCAAGAAGACATATCTTTGTATTCTGAAAGCCAAGTAGGGGATATCATAAGAGGCTTTGGTTATAGCCCAAGAAATTAGGCTTTGGCCTTGTGGAGTCTTTATCCCAAAGACAAGAAACCTTCAATTTATAAATACTCCTGTAGAAGCCCCTGCATCCCCTGAGCCAACAAAAAAATTTGAAGCACAAGTGATGACAGAAGAAGAAGTAGTTGCAGAATTAGAAAATATAAATGCAGAGAAGAATGAGGCTATCTTACAGGCCTTATTAAAATTTTTTTAGCATATAATTAAAATTATTAAGGATAAATTTGATCTTGTTTTTAATGCTTATAGCAAGTTGCCAGAGTTACAGGTAGAAGTTGATAATTATGTACAAACTTTGAGCGAGTATTATGCAACTTGGTCTATCAGATCACCACTTTTTAAGAGATTGGTAGTGGTTCAGTCTTGAAGGAGTGATATACCGGAGATAGTCCTGCAAGTGGGAGAGGAGATTAATAGAGTTAAAGTTGTATTGCCACTTTTTAAAGACAAAGAAAATTAGATATAGGCTAAGGTAGCCCTACCTAGTTCAGATTCAAATAAGTTTATACCTCCCATTAAAGATGCATAGGGTGCCATTAAGAGCCTTGATCAATGGAGGTCAGAGTTTGATCTTATCCTGCATAGGAAAGAGGCATTTTTAGGTGAGAATAATGTAGTAGATATGGAAAGGTTCAACAAGACCTTAGATGAAGCCATAAAAGTAGAAATGGAGTTGATTAAATTTGTTGTAGATGTCAAAACCCTAACAGATGCTAGGTGGGAGCGACAGAAGGCACAACTACAACACACTCAGAACTATAAATGGTTGATAGAGGAAGAGGTTGCTGCATGGGATGAGCTGACAAGGCCCAAGAAGATCAAATCTTCTATAGTTGACTTCAATATCTTGGATGATGAGTAGAGAGGACACTTGGAGGACCTGACACTTGATCTTAGAGCACAAGGATGAGAAGCTATCATTTAAGAATAGTGTAAATTAGCTGGATGGCAGTCACCATATCTCATTAAAACTCAAGAAACTATCATGAATACTTGCAGAAAAAGGTGTCAGTTATCAAGTGATCCAGGATGTAGAAGAGTCCAAGAAAGTTTTGTCTTTCCACCACCTAAGGGCTTGTTGTATTTTGTTTTTTATGGTTTGTTTCTTATGTTCTTTAGGGTAAGGGTTTTCAACCATCTGAAGCTTGTTGCATTGCTATTAATGAGGGAATTCCAAGATGGTTGAGGAGAAGTTATAAATAGGGTTGTAACCTCATTTTTGAGGAGGCTGGATTGAAGATAATAGAAAAAACCAAGTACAATTGCTACATAAAAGACTTTTGAATTTTGTGTCTGAATTTCTAAGCATGAGATTTCTTATGTAAATTGCAAGTCTTCTATTATAAAAATATACTACAATTTCTATCTCCTATTGTTATTGTCTCTTTGTTTTTGTGTTTACTCTTGTATGTTTTATATGTAAGACATCTAAAATATACTGGTTGTTAGGCAAATACTGTAATTGATCATGAGTTTCTCTCGAGAGGATTAAAATCTTTCTCATCAATTTCAAAGAGTAAATATATCTGTAGGGATATTGATAATAATAATAGTAGATTGACAGAGTAGTTTGCAAGGCATCTCACTCAAATTGTAGATTGTATGTAAGGCATACTATTATATTTCCTTAGAGAAGCTTGTGGGTTTGAATTTAGGACTCTTTTTCCCTTTTGAATTTAGGCACTGGTTTGAAGTTTGTTTTTCTTAAATGGTTATCTTGTGCAATCCTTATAAGAACTAAAATTCATTTCAATTACCAGTTTTTACATTTTCAAGATTGTGTTTATATTTTGAGAAAGAACTGTATCTTAGAGGTATAAGTTCACATTTGGTGATTCTTTAGAGAAGGAATCAGAGGTTAAACCTCCTCAAGTCTAGCTTAGAAAAGGAAGAAGGATGAGAATCCTTAGATCACTGATTCTTGCTATTTTCACAACCATATTTTGTTTGGTTAAGTTCTGTATTCAGTTGATTCTGGTCATATGCATAGCATTTTAAAAATTGTTTCACTAGAGGGATTAATAGCTAATTAGTGTCCACTTTCATAATACTATGTAATTAATAATTATTCAAAGGTAATACCTGCCTGAGTGTGTGGAGCTGAAAAATGAAGGATCATCCTATCCAATCCTTAGTAATTAGGTCTTTCTCTTGTTTGAATTAGCCTCAAGAAGTATAATTTCAAGTTGTTATTCAAATATATGATTCCAACAAGAAAAATCCCTAACAAATTGGTGACTCTATTGGGGAGTAGTTAAAGCCCTTTACAAAGTCACAAGTGATGCAGGTTTCAAGTTGAGTTTAACTCCTGGCCTACTCATTTCATACTTGTTAGTCACCATTGAATATCAGAGTTGTCCTTTCATCTTTCAATATCTTTCCTTTATGAGCATTGCTAATATTTTCTCCCAAAGAATAGTAGAATAGTCTCTCCAAATCCACAAAAGAAATTGGGTGGTGACTCTTTACAAAATCTTTGTACCAGTGTTCCAATAGAGATTTCTCAATTTCATAACGACTCATAAAAACACAAGATCTTGGAGAAAGGAACATCTAGAAGAAAATTTAGGAGAACTTCCTACTACTTCAAGATGAAGTCAAAAGGGAAATGTAAGGATAGAAGATCCTGTTCAAACAAACCAAGAAGGAAATACATCAGAATATGGGGAAGTAGTTGACTTGGGCTTAAATTAGTATGAAGATTACTATTCATCCTCTAAGAAAGATGGAGGGAGAGCATAGGCTCATAGAAGAGGAATCCCTGGAAATAACAAAAGCTCTAGGACCCAAAGCAGGAATAGGCAAGGTTTCATTCCTTCTTTTCCCCTTGATTAATATTTACAAGGCCACCAAGTGCTTAGTGATCACCGGGAGGAAGTCCTTGCTCAAAATTCTTCATCAGAAAAAACCCTCCTAGATTTTGAAGAAATTTTTGAAGAAGTGTTTGAACCAGAGAGGAAAATTTGGGAGCAAGTTTCAATAAGGCAGAGAAGAGAGAAAGAGAAAGAGGAAAAGATTAGACATGCTATGATTAGAGCAGAACAACTGTTAGACTTTGAAGCCATAAATTATGATCATATAATAGAACCAATAGAAGAAAAACTTATTGTCCAAGAAAGTCAAGAAATAAGAAATCCTAGGGACAAAGGTAAACAAAAGGTTGTAGGTATTTCAATTAATGAACCAAATTTTGCCAAGAAATCCCTAGATCAAGTAGAAAAATTAGATGCTAACCTAGAAAATGCCAAGAGAGAACAAGAATTATTGGCTAAAGAATTGGAAAAGGTAGAGATTGAAGCTACTGTAGTTGAGATGAAAAGAAAGATTGAGTTCCTTAGACAATCTTTAGGACCTTCCAACACAGTATCCACCTCCTTAGGACAAGGTGCAAATGTTTCAAATACTACCAGAACTATAGGTATACCCAAGACTTCTACTATTTCAAATATCCAAACACCCACATCTCTAGGTGCAGGCCCATCTCAAATAGGATCCATCCATGAGAGACACAAAGAGTTGGCTTTTATTGGGATCCTTGGGTATCATAATCCTATCCCTAATGAAATTAGGAAGAAACTTCCAAAATTCACTGGAAGCAATGGAGTTACCTATGAGGAGCACTTGAAGAGTTTCATTAATGTAATAGATGACTATAACATTGAGCCAGATGATGTAATTATGAAGCTTTTTGTTCAATGTTTGACTGAAGATGCCAGAGATTGGTTTAGAAATCTACCTCATGCTAGTATTGGTTCATGGGAGCAGTTTAGGCACTATTTCAAGGATCAATATGGAGACAAAACTAATGAAGGTTTCATGCTGAATGAATTGAACAACATTAAGAAAAATCAAAATGAGGGTGTTGTTGAGTTTAATGTCAGATTTCAAAAGGCCATGCATAAATTTTTACAAGTCATTAGATTGGATGATAAGAACTATTTAGTCACTTACTTAAATGCTTTTGATTAAAAAATGGGGTATCTTTTGAGAGATAAAAACCCTAGGAACCTTGCAGAGGCCTACCAATTGGCCATTAACATAGAGAGAAATAGAAGAATATCAAGGAAATTGGGAAGGAGGGATGACTATAAACCTCTAGTTCCAAATAGAAAAGAACCAGGGAAATCTGACACAAAACCAAAATATGATGATAGCTTGAAGAAAATCTTAAAAGCTACAAAAGATTTGAAGCCTGGTGAAGCAAGAAACAATAGAGTGCAAGGAAATGATAGGCCATCTTTCAATAACTTTAACAAGTTACCAAGAATGTAGAACTATCCCTATAACACTCAGTGGAAGGATGGAAAACCAACACTTCATGAAAAAAGGGAAAGGCCTAATGATAAAAACCCTGACCCATTACACAAGAATTTAGTGAACATGAATGATGATGTCCCATGGCTCATTTCTTGTCAATCACCTCATGACCCTTATTACTGTGTGATTGCTCAGAGTGTCTCTACAGATGGAGAGCATGAAAGTAATGATGAGGAATCTTACAATGATCAAGGATGTGCTATGACTACTTCATGTATGTATGATGAAGTGGATTCCATTGAAGAAGATAAAGGCCAAGATGTTACAGGTTCCCAAGCTAGGAGTGAGGTTTACCATTAGCAAGTTTTCTCTGATGAGGAAGATAGTCAGCTAGATAGAGTTCCATGTAACACTTTAAGAAATGATGAATCAATGGTGTTAAGAAGACCTTCAGATGAAGAAATTGCACAAATCATAGTGGATATGGTTACCCAAGAAAAGAGTAACTATAATCTAAGAAATAGGGTAGTGGGTGATTCAAGTCAAAAGCCATTCGGTAGCTTCATCAAGAAGTCAGATAGGGATGTGAAACAAGTTCAAGATAAACATAAGCCTACAGATGTTGCTAGAAAAACTAAGATCAAGAAGAATTTCAATTTTCTACTCCTAATATGACTTATAGAGTAAAGGCTAAACCTCTTCAGGAAACTTTCATTTCTGCCCAAAAGGAGGTCAAAACCCAAAACAAGGATCATCCTTGTCTTACAGAACATGAGGGAAACAAGGAAGTTACTATCATTAAATAAGATATAGTGGATCCCAAGTATATCCTAGTTGGCATGGGAAAGCTATTATCACAAATTACTGTTAAGGTCCCCTTATTAGAAATGATGAGAATAGAGGAACATAAAGACAAGGCTCTGAGCTGGGTAAACGAAGTTACCTATTCTGACACCCAAAATCTTGCTAAGGTTAGTAACTTGATAGCCTCAACAAGTGACTCAAATGAAAATTAGTGTGGGGAAATCATATCTGAGATCCCTCAAATTTATTTGGACACCAATGTTGTCAATACTATGTCAGGAATGGTTGATCCTTTCTTTTTATCTTTAATAGTAAATGGAAAGCTATTAAAAAACTATATGATTGATTTAGGGGCTTCCAATATTGTTATGCCTGTAGAAATAATGAAGTCTTTAGGTCTAAATGTTGACACACCTCATGGGAGATGTCAAGCCATGGATTCAAGGGAATTCCTAGTTGTTGGTACCATAAAAGCACTACCTTACAGGTTAGCAGCTTTCCCAGAAAAATTGTTAACTATGAGTGTTTTGGTGGTTGATATCCCACCCCATTATGGAATGCTATTATCAAGAAAGTGAAGTGCCTCAATGGGAGGTAGCATCCAATGTCATTTATCCTTTGCAAATTATAACATTAATGGAAGCAATGTAAAAGTTTCCAGAGAAAGAAAAACCCCACACATGATTGAACTAACTGATGTTGATGTTCTAAATTGTTGTGTGGATGTTGATATGGAAAATTTTAGGGTGGAAAAATTGGTTCCACAAGAAGAAGGTACAGATCCACTAACTCAAGAACTAAATGAGCAGCAAAATGGACTATGGAAAATCTATTTTGATGGGGCTTGTTCAAAAGAAGGCTCAGGAGCTGGAGTTCTATTCATATCTCCATTAGGTACCACTTTCAAGTAGTCTTTCCTATTGAGTTTTCAATGCACAAATAACACTGCCGAGTATGAAGCTCTATCTTTAGGATTGAAAATTACCTTAAAAAATGGGATAAAGTGTTTAAAAGTTCTTGGTGATTCTGAACTTGTGGTGGCACAAGATAGATCCAAGTATGCTATCAAAAATGATAAATTAAAATTATATAAGCATGCTGTTTGGGATCAGATTGAATTGTTTGATGCTTTCAACATCTGTTGGGTGGAAAGGTCTAAAAACATGATGGCTGACTTCTTAGCTAATGTTACCTTAAAAGGAGATGATGTAAATTTGTTTTGAATATCAATAGTTGAAATAAAAAGTAGGCCTGTTGTTCCGAATAATATCTATAATTGGCAGGTCTTTGAAGATGACCTTGACATTTTGAAATTTATTCATTGCCTTGACATATATGAAGATCAACCCATAGACTGTAACTCTTGAGTTGAGGAAATTGATGGTAAGGATATGGTTATGGAAAATGAAGTGATCCAGCTGAATACAATTCATATTCCTAAAGGCTTAACTGAGCTAAAAGCATTATACAGTAGTCAGGATGATCATATGTTAAAATCTAGTAATGCTAAAATAGAGGATCTGGAAGAAGTAAACTTGGGATCACATAATGCACCTCAAATGGTTTATATTGAGAAGGGATTAGATCCTCAGTTGAGATCTAATCTAGTGAAGTTATTAAGGAATCACAAGCATGTGTTTGCATGGTCTTATGATGACGTTAAAGCTTACAAAGTGGACCTTTTCCAACATGAGATCCCATTAAAGTAGAATGTTAAACCATTTAGACAGAAGCAAAGACCTATCAACCCATTGTTGGCTCCTAAAATGTAGCAAGAGCTGATCAAATTAAGTAATGCAGGAATAATTCAGCCTATAAGGCACTCAACTTGGGTATCTAACTTGGTCCTGGTCAGAAAGGAAAATGGTGGTATTAGGTTTTGTGTGGACTTCAGAAATCTGAATGTTGCATCATTAAAAGACAACTATTCTCTTCCCAATATGGAGGCAATGTTGCATAAGGTCACTGGGTGTGAATTACTGTCTATGATGGATGGTTTCTTTGGGTATAACCAAGAGCTAGTGAAAGAATCTGAGTAGTTCAAAATAGCATTCACAACACCTTGGGGAACCTATGTGTATGTCAGAATGTCATTTGGCCTTAGGAATGCTGGAGCAACTTTCCAAATGGCCATGGATGTTGCTTTCAAAGAATATATTGATTTATTTTTGGTTGTGAACTAGGATGACATGACTGCCTATTCTAGAAGGGCCGAGGATCATTGTTCACATCTTGAAAAGATTTTTTACAAAGCTATAGAATATGGTGTGTCTCTAAATCCAAAGAAGTGTAATTTTGTAGTCAAAGAAGGAAAATTTCTGGGACACATTGTATCAAAAGAAGGAATAAGAATTGATCCAAAGAGAGTGGAAGCAATTAAGAAGGTCTCTGCACCCAAAAACCTCAAGGGTGTGCAATCTTTTTTGGGAAAAATAAATTTTGTTAGGAGGTTCATTGCCAACTTTGCTGAAATTGTCAAACCAATAGTTAAGTTACTCAAAAAGGATGTTAAGTCCCAATGGGCTACTGAAGCTCAAAGTGCCTTTGATAAATTTAAAGAGGTTGTTCAAGAAGCACCTATACTAAAATCTCATGATTACAGTAAAGCCCTTTTCACTTTTCTCTTTTGCATCATTTCACACTATTGCTGTTGTACTGTTACAAAAAGATGAAGAAAATTTTGATCATCCAATTGCATTTTTTAGCAAGTCTTTGTTAAGTTGTTGACTTAAATTATGAAATGATGGAAAAGTAGGCATATGCATTGGTGAAAGCTATAAAATCTTTCAGACCTTATCTAGTTTGTGCTAAGGTCATTGCATATGTTCCACATGTAGCAGTGAAGGATGTCCTTACACAGTCAGAAGTCACTAGTAAAAGATGCAAATGGATCACCAGGATCCAAGAATTCAATTTGGAAACCCATATCACTAAGTTAGTAAGAGGACTAGGCTTGGAAAAATTAATGACTAAGGAAAATATGGATTTGGTCCATGTTAACAATGAAGGAACATCAAACATGACTATAACAAGTATTGAGATACAGGCATATTATGCTGATATAGTATATTTCATTAAGAATACCAAATGTCTTGATAATATGAATGACAATCAAAAGAGCTCCTTGAAATTACAATCTCAGAAGTGTACATTGATGCAAGGGGATTTGTAATGGAAAAATAGAGATGGAATCTTGTTGTTTTTCCTTGACAAGTATCAAGCAGAAAAGGTCTTGAATGAAATGCATGCTAGTGTTTGTGGGGGCCACTATTCAACAAAGACTATAGCCCATAAAAGTTTAGGAGTTGGCTATTTTTGGCCTACATTGTTTAAGGATTATTTCCAGTTTGTTAAGAAATGTGAGGCTTGTCAGAAGTTTGCCTCCAAATTAAGGTATTCAGGAGCATTATTGTTAAATCCAATAACTACAGAAGCACCTTTTGCCATGTGGGGAATGGATTTCATAGGAGAGTTTGCTGAGAAATCTAGTGGAGGACACAATTGGATACTTGTTGCAATTGACTATTTCACAATGTGGATAGAAGCTATTCCCACAAAAAAGGAAACAAGTAAAATAGTGATTGATTTCTTACTAGACAATATTTTGACCAGATTTGGTGTCCCCATGAGGTTAATCATTGATAATGCAATGTGTTTTAGGTAAGATGAATTCAAGGATTTTTGTAAGGACAATGGAATCATGACATCTTATTCATCTCCTTATCACCCCCAGGCTAATGGACAAGTTGAATCTAGTAATAAAAGCATCTTGACAATCCTGAAGAAAACATTGGAATGAGATAAGAGAGCTTGGCATTCAAAGTTGAAACTTGCCCTATGGGCAGATAGAAATACAATAAAGAAAGCCACTGGGAAGTCTCCATTTGAACTTGTGTATGGTTTTGCAGTCAAGATTACCCATAAACAATCTACTTCTTGTTTATAAGTTTATTCAGGATGAGGAATTGCATGTATCAGAGCCAATGCAGGACAAAATCATGCAACTGACTGAATTAGATGAAATGAGAAGGGAAAGTCAAAAGAGTAATATCAAGTTGCAACAAAAAATGAAGTACCTTTTTGACAAAAGACCAACTACTAGGAAATTTAGAACAGATGACTTAGTGCTTCAATGGAATGTAAGAGTAGAGGATAAAGGAAAGCATAAGAAATTTGAGTCATTATGGCTTGGTCCCTACCTAATTCATGGAGGTTTTGGAAAGGATTCTTACTTGATTAAGAATATGGATGGAGAGGTTTTTGAGTTGCCAGTGCATGGGCAATTCTTAAAGCCCTTTTTCAACTAAAGGTTATGGTCTTGATGCACATGTAAATTTCTTGTAAATTTGTATAGTTTTGTTTCCTTTCTATTGTGTGTTGTTCCTACTTTTGGTTAAGCATTTTTTGGTCTACTTTCCTAGAGATCTATGGTTCTTGCTTAAAATATCATTTAAACATCCTCAGATAGAGCCACTGTTGGTTGTCTTTCTGGTCTCTGTGTTTTGTTTGTCAAATTTTTGAAGTTTTGATCTCTGTCCTTAGTTTTTGTGGTTCAAGTCCCAAGGTTTCCTAGCGTCAGGAGCTCCAAGTTTTTCTTATGGGTGGAAACCCTAGGTTTTAGGTCCCATTGCCTTTGAAAAATCCAAAGAAACCCTAAAATTCTTGCTCAAAGTTTATTAGGTCATTACCTTTTTCAATAACTTAAGAGGTCTTTTAAAGCATGTGCACTTTAGTTTTCCCCGATTAGTCGCATGATCTCCCAACTCATTTGGTATATTCCTTTCTCATTGGTGAATACTCAAAACCTCTTGTCGCATGATCTCCTTAGGAAGAAAGAATATTCCTTGTTCTTAAATGACCCAACAGATCCCTTTAGTTGCCAGGTCTCTGGATCATCATTTTGAGATCTAGCGACTACCATGATAAATATTTGTATGGTAACTATAGTCTCTAGATCTCCAGATCAAAATACCGTCAGTCGGGTGATCTCTGAAAGAAGTATAAGATTGAGATAGTATTCAACAATATTGAGATCTATTGTTGGTCACTGAATCTCCAAGTGTGAGGTGGTGGTTTTTTTTTCTGGTAGCTAGATCTCAAGGTTTTCTAGCGGTTATCTTTTTTATCCTACGACTTGTAAATCTCTTTGGTCACACGTTCTCTTAATGACAGTGGTTATCTCTTTGGCGGTTAGCGATCTGGTGACATGGTTATCTCTGGATCTCCTAATGAAGCGGTCAAGATACAAAGGCTATAATGATTTAACGAGGACTGTTGGATCAAGTTCTAATAAGTGGTTAATGATTATTCTTGTGACTTGACTAAGGTTAAGTGATTTTTCCAGCAACTTAGAGGATAAAGGTATTCATGCAATCTCCAATTTTAATCATAGTTAAGAAAGATACTCAGTGACATGGAGATGTCTACAATCATGTATTCATTGGACAAGTGTGAGTTAAGTGAAGGGTTTTCTAATAGTTGTACTCGACCGTTGATTTTCTTTGATCAAATGGTGGTCATGTAATCTCAAGATTGAACTGTGGGTTAAAAAATGATCTTGCAACTTGGAGAATTGCCTTGTCGCTCAATCTCAAGGATAAACTTAGGTTAAGAAAGTTGTTCGGCAATTATGAGATTATCTTCAGTCGCAGAATCACCTGAGAGACTAAAGTTAGAATGTTGACCATAGTCAAAAGATTGAAGAAAATATGACTTTCCATTTGCCAGATTTTGTGACATGTCCCCATAAGATTGGTTAACAGAATATGGAAAAATATAGATAGAAAGGGAAAGCTTGAATATAGTCGCTAGATCTCTAGATGAGATAAATTAAAAGTTATCATATCTGTAGTTGTCGAATCTCCAAATAGCTTAGTTGGAAGGTCTCAAGAAGAAGTTTGAAAAGTCAATGGGCTCCGGTGATTAAGAGATACACTGTTGTTGCTAGATCTCATGATGATTCTTTGTTGCCAAATCTCAGGATGAATTCAAAGAAGAAATATTTTGCAGCGACTAGGCAGTGACTATAGTTGCTAAATCTCCAGATTATGGAAAATCAAAAAATCAAAGGGTCACTTAATCTCTAGATGATTTCAAAAGTTCTATTTCTTTCAGTGACTATGATCTTCTCCCTTAGTCGCCAGGTCTCCAAATAGGATGAAAAGCTGAAATTTATCATAGTCGCCAGATCACCATAACTATTCAAATGGCACCAAATTCTTCAGCAATTATGAGGAGTTTTGTAGTCGCTAGATCGCCAGATAGTTAAATTTGATTATCTGTCACTTTCTCAGCTATGGCTAGTGAATTGAATTTATGAAACATGCCAAATAATGGTGGAAGTGACATTGTTACAAGTTTTTGATCTCTTACAGATTCTTTGCATTCAATTTTGCATAATATATATAGTTGGTCATGTTTTTTTCAAATTACCAAGCATTTGTAGAGCCCGGGCGATAGATTTTTTGAAGAATTTGTAGAAAAATTCCAAAGTTTCTGTACATCCAGAATTTACAAAGAGTTTAAAATTGCAGACAAGATGAGCCGATAGATAGAAGGTGAACCTTCAACCAGCAAGGGCACTAAGGAGAAGGCTAAGGAGAGCTTCTCAGACAAATTCCTCACCTTGTTGCCTGGTTCTCACAAAATAAAAAGGTTAGTGATGAATGTTTTATTGATGAATTAGCTCAGTGTAGAGATGATAGAATGCTAGACATCACTGGAATGTGCCTTTTCAAGTATTTTTATAAAAATGCCAAGAGTCTAGTCCCTGTTTCAAACCCTTGGACTTTAGGGTTAGCAAAACTGATAGTTCCCAAAGTCATTTTAGATATTGATAGTTCATGAGGGATTTCGGTATTCAGGTCCCTATGGCCACCGAAAATAATTTACATGCCTTGGCCAATAGGTATATTAGAGAGACTATTGTGGTTACCAAGGAAGTTCAAACTCACATTCCTCGAGAGAGTAGGAAATACATTGCATCTATAGCTGGGTCTAATCCGTATTATTTCAAGGACCTAAAATTCTACATAAAATATATTGCATACGGATTGTCGAAGGTGTTAGGAGTTGATAATGGAGAGAGAATTACTCTACAATTTTTGATGATGGTGCTGGATTCCCAGAGTCTCCATGTGATGAAGGACTATGATTACATAGGTTTTGTAATCAATAAGATGCATGAGGGTTTGCAGGCTTTGAAAACTTTTCCATCTAGTCCTACACCCTGATTCATGCATTATTCTCTATTAATGCATTTGATTTTATACTTAAGTTATAACATTATGAACATGGATTGCCTGGAGCCATAGATTATGTATAGAGGGCAGCAGAATCTAGTGCAATTCTGGATAAGGGCTTGGAGCCCTTCTACTTCAAGGAGTGATTTTTGTATGTTTTAGAATTGGATAGTTCAGCCTATCCTTCTCTGTATGGGCATTGAAGTGACAAGGTTGTCTACCAAAGTGTTGCAGTTGGTGAGGCCCAAACAATTTTTTGATAAATGGGATAAGGGCCATAATTAGGGAGATATATACTATTGGGAAACATACACTTTAATTAGAGTGTATGGATGCCCCCAGCCCCCTCACATATTACCATTCTTTGTTCCACCAAGGGTGGCATTTCTAGAATTTGTTTGGAAACTGATGTTGATTGATAGGGAGCATTTGGCTTCACACAGGAAGGGGACTATTACTCCAAGGCACTTTAGAGTGCATAGTATCACAATAGGCAAGAATGCCTTAAGAAAAGTTGATGAATGGTTGGGATAGTTTAGAATGCATGTTGCTTCCCATAGGTATGTAGATACAGGGGGATTTATGGCTACTATTAGGAAGTACTACATGCCCACCATTCCTTTCAATAAAAGACATCAGGAGTTTCCTAAGGAAGATTTGTTAAGAAATATCATTGAGGAGGATGAAGCAGCAAGGAGAACCTCCTAGATAAATGAATTGTATTCAATGGAGAGAAAGTTGAGACAAAAGGGACTGGCATTCAGTGGTTTCTTCCTTGAATTGCCTTATCTTCAAAGGCTTGAGCAAATGATGTCTCAGTTTAATACTTTGATGAGAACATTTGAGGATTACATTGATGAAAGATAAAAGAAAAAGAAGGTCTATTCTGATTCTAAGGGTGATGAGGGTAGTGATGATGGTTATTCTATGCACATTGTTCCCCCTTTAGAGTCAATAATGGCAAAGAAAAACCAGGATGAAGAAAATACTGTTGATCTTGCAGAGCTTCATAGTTCTCAAGATACCAATGAGCCAACTCCAAAGAAGAAATGGTTATTGGTTGGTGAGTCTTCCCAAGTGAAGAAAACTGATAGAGTAGGAGCCCTTTTCCCTAGAGCTAGTGTCCATCATCACCAATTGAGGAAGAAGATAAGAGAAGAAAAAAAAAATAGAAGCTTGAGACTGAAGATGTTGAGTTGCCCTTGGCTCTATACCAAGATGAAAGGATGATTGAACAAGATGCCTTCTTGAAGGATGATAGTTTCATAGAATCAAAAGAATTCAAGAGCTTTTTGATTTGGCACAAATAACAACAAGTTGAATCTAGTGTGCAAATAACTAAAGAGGGTCAAGTGCCAGAAGAGGCAGTACAACAGCTGAAAGAGTATGACCCTCAAGCTAAAAATATCACCCTAGATGAGGCCATATAATTGGTGGAGAAGAGCAATATGCTACTTGTGCCTGGGTGGAACTTGTATTCAGACTTCATCATTGACCAGATCAAAAGGCAATAAGACATATCTTTGTCTTCTGAAACCCAAGTAGGGGATATCATAAGAGGCTTTGGTTATAGCCCAAGAAATCAGGATTTGGACTTGTGGAGTCTTTATCCCAAAGACAAGAAACCTTCAATTTTGAATGTAAAAGAACAAATGGAGGGAGATAAAATTGTGTGGTCTATCCACAACACAGGGGACCTTGAAATTTCTCAAGTATTAACCCATTTTTCTAGATTGAATGAAGATAAAATAAAGCGGCTTTCAGAAAGGTATGGCTCCCTTTTAGAGGATTACAATGCATTGCTAAAGGACAGAGACTTCCAGATAATAAGGGAGAAGGAATTAGAAAAGTCTTTGGTAGACTTAGAGCTTCAAGTTATAAATACTCCTATAGAAGCCCCTACACCTCCTGAGCCAACAAAAAAATTTGAAGCACAAGTGATGATAGAAGAAGAAGTAGCTGCAGAATTAGAAAATATAAATGCAGAGAAGAATGAGGCTATCTTACAGGCCTTATTAAAAATTTTATAGCATAGAATTAATATTATTAAGGATAATTTTGATCTTTTTTTTAATGCTTATAGCAAGTTGCTAGAGTTAGAGGTAGAAGTTGATAATTATGTACAAATTTTGAGTGGGTATTATGCAACTTGGTCTGTCAAATCACCACTTTTTGAGAGATTGGAAGTGGTTCAGTCCTTAAGGAATGATATATCAAAGACAACCTTGCAAGAGGGAGAGGAGATTAATAGAGTTAAAGTTGTATTGCCACTTTTTAAAGGCAAAGAAAATCAGATAGAGGATAAGGTATCCCTACTTAGTTTAGATTCAAATAAGTTTATACCTCCCATTAAAGATGCAGAGGGTGTCATTAAGAGCCTTGATTAATGGAGGTCAGATGTTGATCTTACCCTGCCTAGGAAAGAGGCATTTTTAGGTGAGAATAATGAAGTAGATATGGAAAGGTTCAACAAGACCCTGGATGAAGCCATAAAAGTAGAAATGGAGTTGATTAAATTTTTTGCAGATATCAAAACCCTAATAGATGCTAGGTAGGAGCGATAGAAGGTACAAATACAACACACTCATAACTATAAATGGCTGACAGAGGAAGAGGTTGCTGCATGGGATGAGCTCACAAGGCCCACAAAGATCAAATATTCTACAGTTGACTTCGATATCTTGGATGATGAGTAGAGAGGACACCTGGAGGACCTAACACCTAATCTTAGAGCATAGGGATGATAAGCTATCTTTTAAGAATAGTGTAAATTAGCCGGATGGCGGTCACCATATCTCATTAAAACTCAAGAAGCTATCATGAATACTTGCAGACAAAGGTGTCAGTTATCAACCGATCCAGGATGCAGAACAGGCCAAGAAAGTTTTGTCTTTCCACCACCTAAGGGCTTGTTGTATTTTATTTTTTATGCTCTTTAGGGTTAGGGTTTTCAACCATTCAAAGCTTGTTGCATTCCTATTAATGAGGGAATTCCAAGATGGTTGAGGAAAAGTTATAAATAGAGTTGTAACCTCATTTTTGAGGAGGCTGGATTGAAGATAATAGAAAAAACCAAGTACAGTTTCTACAGAATAGACTTTTGAATTTTCTGTCTGAATTTCTAATCATGAGATTTCTTATGTAAATTGCAAGTCTTCTATAATAAAAATATACTGTAATTTCTATCTCCTATTGTTATTGTCTCTTTGTTTTTGTGTTTACTCTTGTATGTTTTTGTAGACACGCAAAAATGGACAAGTGCTTTTAAATTGCAAAAATCAATAAAATGGCTTAAAATCATCAAAATGCACTAATTCAATAATAAGGGATCAAATCAATTAAAATGGACATAATTTAAATTAAGTTGGACAAAATCAATTAAAGGAAAGGAAAAATCAAATAATAAGGTTTAATAATTAAATCAAAGCTTAAAGGGGTGAAAAACACTACATAATTGATTTTAATCAATTAGTTGTATAGTTGTTTAAATCGATTATCAAAATGAACCTATTACCCTTACAAGGCTAAATTTAATTAATTAATTGAATTTAATAATTCCTAATATCTTTCAACAAAGTTGAGCAACCAATAAAAGTTTAGGACAAAAAGACACAAATCACTCAAAAAGGATGAATCTCAATCACTCATTTGAAAGTTTCAATCTCAACCACTCAATCTTGTCCTTTTGTCCAAAGCTTTGAGACAAATCTTTAAATTGTCCCCCCATTTATGAACAAAGCAAAGTATTTGACTCAACCAAGGGTTAATCATGATTACTTCACTCCACTCCCTACCCTTGGGAATTTACTATAAATATGAATCATTTTGGAGCATAACATATCTTAGAAATTCATTTGCAAAGCATTGTTACTATAGGCATTTGAAGAGCATTCTAAGAGCAATTAAGAGCATTTAGAGTAATTTGCATTATACTTTGTCAATTTGAGCTAGAATCATCATTATAGAAGCATTGTTAAAGTATTGCAGCATACATTCTCATTTTAGAAGTGTCACTAGTGGAGATTTGAGCTGAGAGCTTCACTTACCACCTCTTTCTAGAGAACCATGAGATGCTATAGATCCTAGTTTCAATTTTAATTAGATTTGCATTGTATTTACTTTTAATTGTTTCTATTTGATCTTACTTTCATGAAGGTGATAATCATCATCACACAAATGGCACCCACCATGAGGCCCTAGGCCTCATTTTATCATTTTCATCATAATTTGCATGCTTGTATTGTCTATTTTCCATGAATATTTTGTAGGAAACTATTGAAGTCATGCTTACGGGAGATCTGTTCACACCTACAGTCATTTTACTACCACCTACAATCTCTTTCTTAATGCCTATTATTTGAAAATTCATGCCTGACATGCAAACTCTACACAGTTTTGACTGCTTAGCAGTCACCTACAAATCATTCACTCACGCCTATGAGATTAATGCATTCAGCCTTTGGTGCTTAAAGTTACGCCTATGACTCAGGAAGTATCACTTTGCCACAATCTATTGTCTCCTATCTTTACACTTTGCTTCACCATTTTAAATAACAATCATGCTTAAAATCTTTCAATTCATGCTTACTATTATTAAATTGTCACTTAGCATAAATCATTTTCCACAAATTTAAGTTTTGTTCATGCTTTGTGATAAATTGTTCACGCCTGTGTAATTTTTAGTATCACTCTTTTCACTGCAAAGTGTCGCTTGCTATCAGTAAAGTTACCCCTGCTAACAATTTATTCTTGCCTATTAGTTGGACAATGTCACCTGCTACCTGTTGTCTTTGTTTGCTGTTAAATTGATTAAATAATTTGTCTAACTCCTTGTTTACATGGTTTAACAATAAATGAGCAATCATAGGAAAGTACAAAAGCTAGACAACAAATTTAATCAAGAAGGGAAGGCTTTAGCAAAGAAGATTAAGAAGGAGAACTTTGAGCACATTAAGGCTATTCTTGAGACTACACAAGAAGAGGAAAATCAGGTATTTCAGAATTACCTTGCAATTGTTCAAGCATATAAAATAAAATTTGTCTCTTTAAATTGGATTTTTAGTCCTTAAATCAAGTTTTCCCTTGAAAGTTTGCAAATAAGTTCTCTAAAGATTCATACACAATGGTTACTTCATTAATTTCTGATTTTGGTTTCCCCTCATTTTGAATGGTTGTGTTGGACTAACTTGTTGGAGGAGGGAGCGGGAACGATCGCCACTAGGTGAGTAAAAGCAAGAAGAAAAGGCAAAAACCATAAAAAAGTGCCTAGCCATTGCTAGCTACAAAGGAAAAGGTATTCATCGAATCAAGCTTGCACTTGCTTAAATTGTGGCATTCATTGAAATCTAGCTTAATTAAAATAAGGAAGTTGACCAAACACCTCAATTTCTAAGAATCTCTTTGTTACAAGATTGAAAAAGAACTTTATTGCTTGAGTGTTTGAGGAACTAAAGGGAAAGTTAGGGATATGCTCTTCAACTTTTAGGTGAACCAAATTCCCAAAAGCTTAACCTTCATTCCATTTTTCTTGCTTTATATGAACATGCTAGTTAAAGTAGAGAATTAGTGGGCTCACCTCCCAAGTTGTGCCTTAACGAGGCCGATGAGAGGGATAGCCCAAAGTGGGATATGCTTGCTTTTACCGAGAGAATCCAACCCACTATAAAATGAAACACATGCATCCTTAATGGGATGTGTGACAAATGAATTTTAAATTTTTCAAATTTCCTCTAGTAGTCTTCACAGATTACACAAAATCATACCTTGGTGTGTGTGGGAAACCCCTTAACATACTTGGGGGATGAAAATTTAAGATCTATTTGAATGAAATCCACAATAAATCCTAGATAATGTAGCAAGACTACCTTTTAGAGCCATGTTAAGAGCCAAATTTGACTTTAGGTAAGCTGCTTGGAATTCTTTCTTGTGTCATACTTGTGGAAATGATCGGGAATATACACATTAGATTGTTTTAGGGACATTGATGTACATGTTGAGATTGTTTTTTATTTTCAAACAAGAAAATTTCAAAGGACCTGATCTTAAAAGTTTAAAAAATTCAAAATCTTACAACTTGGTAAGAGAAGTGCCGCTGGTGCACAAGATAATCTCGCCTATCAGAGGTTCAGTCATGCCTGTGACTTTTATAAAAATGTTTATCAACAGGAAAGTCACACTTATAACATATTGAATCATGCTTGATAAAACTAGAAAGTCACCTATCAATAGGAAAGTACCACCTGCATCTCTACAGTGTGCCGCCTAACAATATACCAGTGCACATGTATGCAAAATTCAGTCATGCCTATACTCAGTTTAGTGACACCTAGAAATCTAAAAGGGAAAATAGAGAGTACTTGTAGGGGGGGTCAAAAAATTTTGATCATATATTTGAGCACCCTTTTCCATGCTCTTCATACTCCAACTTTTAGCTTAGTCAAAAATCCTATTCTACACCATTTTTTGCAAATTTTACAAAGGATTAGACCACGGGTAATATTGACTCTTATTCTCCAAGGGTCATGCTTGCTTTTACTAGATCCTACTACATCAAGTAAACCTTGCAAGCAGATGGGACTTATTTGGGTCAAGAACTCCCTTACCCAGGAGACGTGTCTACCACTCCAAGAGTACCCCAAAAATCACCCAAACAAGAAGGGGAAGACAAAATGATGTACTATGGTAGTTTGGGTAATAAAAGTAATAGTGGCATCGACCCCAATAACCAAGGTGATGTAAATAATAGGGGAATTGACATAAATAACCAAGGTAATACCAATAGTGGAGGGACAGATCAAAACACTCAAGGAATTGATACCACCCACCAAAGAACTAACACCAAACCAATGGTAGATGATGCCACCAATGACAAAGTTGACGAAGCTGTTCAATGCCCCTATTTCTTAAGACTCATGGAAAAGGAAATGGCAAGAAATAAAGAGAAGTATTTCATGGACCTAGCCCGAGCAGGTCTCAAACTCCCACGAGATTATGATCTGAATCAACTAAAACCACCCGAAGTTGAAGAAAGTTCCATAGACATTATGAACAAACAGTTTAAGATATTTCAAAAGCAACTAGATACAATCAAGCATAGCGGGGCTCCTAAAACCTTTTCCATCGAAGCATTGTGTCGATTCCCATTTGATAAAAGTTTAATAATGGAACCATTCCTGATCAATGTAGTGTTTTCCAAATATGACAAGTATGAGGGAATGTTGGATCCACAAGATCACTTGTGGGAGTTTTGCACATTGAGCGTAGAGTTCATGCATGATACAACCTATTTAATGAGACTATTCCCAAGAAGCTTAGGAGGCATGGCTATGGGGTGTTTTTATAAGTTACCCTCTGGCATAAAAACCTTCGAAGAGTTAGCTTCAAAATTTGTGGCTCATTACTCATACAACATCAAGCATGAGGTCACAATGATAACATTATGAATACTAAACAAAAATATGGAGAGGCATTCCTCACTTTCTTACAAAGGTGGAGGATAGTATTTGTGAGGTATCCTCAGATTGTGCCCGAGAAGGAAAAAATGGATATATTCATTAATAGTTTGAGCACTGAGATGAACTATCGATTGAGAATGCAATGTCCCAAGACATTCCAGGACCTCATAGAAAATGGAGTAACAACAAAAGTGTTGGTTAAGAGTGGAGAACTAAAATTGTATAAAGATAACAAGCACAACTCTAACAACAATAACTCCAACAATGGCACCAATCAAAATAAGAATTGGTTCAATAGCAATAGTCAGTATAAAAACAACAACAAGGGAATAGTCATGATGGGGTTGTTGACTCTAGAAACTTGAAGGTGACTCCATTTTCTCTTGCAAGAACACCTAATTAGGTGAATAATGCCAACCAAACCTCCAATGCACCTTCCAACAACAATGCTAATAGTGGAAACCAAGGAAATAACCCAAGGAAGAATAAGTTTGATAAATACTTGGTGCCAACTCCTCAAAGGAACTTCACACCCTTGGGTGAACCCCTCAAAAAGGCACTAAAGACCCTCATAACTAATAATGTCATCACTCTACCTAGCATTCAACCTTATGAGCCACACAATAAGCCTAGTTTGTGGAGTGCCAATAGCCATTATGAGTAACATAGAATTTGAGGGCACATGACAAACAAATGCTTGCAGCTAAAGAATATAGTGCAAGACTTAATTGATAATGGCATGATCACCATTGATGGACCTCAAAGAAATGAAGACCATACAACATTCAAAAAACCCTTCTATAAACATGACAAAGGGGAGTCATCTAATGGCAAGAAACAAAGCAACAATAAAATTAACTTTGTGCCACCTTATGATAACATTGTGAATGCTATAATAATCAAGGAACAGCCCCAAAAAGAGACATCAAATGTTATTACCAGAGGATAGACTTTGAAGATTACCCTACAAGGGGTTGCTCCTAAAGTTATTAGCACTCCACAGTCCAACATTGTGATCAAGCAATCTTCTACAACAACAAAACCTTATAGCTTGGTAGATCAGTTGCAAAGAACTCCAGTGCAAATCTCTATCTTAGAGCTATTGAAGCTATCCCCTAACCATAAGGAAATTTTAGAAAAAGCTCTAGTAGAGATGAATGTTCCAACTAACTTAGAAGAGGGGAAGTTCCAAAACATGGTAGGTCATCTCATTGCACCTCATTGCTTGTCATTCTTCAACCAAGATGACATGTCTATTACCATCCCCAAAACCTACCACTGCGTGTAGAGGTTTTGATTGAATGCCATAGAGTCAAAATAGCTCTCATTGATGGAGGAGATGGCCTTAATATTTGCACCTTAAGTATTGTTAAATATTTAGGGTTGTCTGAGTCTTGCATTGACCCTATGAAAAGAATCACCATAAAGGCTTATGATGAAGCTAAAAGGGCCTCTAAAGGCATGATCATATTGCTCATTCAAGTGGGACTTGTAAAAAAGGACACCAATTGCCAAGTATTGGACATGAAGTTAACTTATAGTATTTTGTTGGGGAGACCATGGATTCACAAGATGCAAGCAGTCCCATCCACGTACCACCAATGCATCAAATTTCTATACATGGGTGAAGAAATCATGGTTGGAGGGGACTCAAACCCATTCCAATATTGCAATGCACTCAAACCCCTTCATGAGATATTTACTCCACATAACTAGGAAGGAATCATTCAAAGAGCCACCATTGAAGATACCAAAATGGATGATCCTATAATAACATTAAATGCTACTCCAAACCCTCCTCAAGCTAGCTCAATGACATCAACTTAGGGAAATGAAAAGATGAGCTACGAGGGTCCAACTACAAATGAGGGTTCAGATCAAGCACCCAAATCAGAGATAGTACCCTAAAAAACCACTAGAGAAGAAAAAGATGAAGCTAAAAAGAAAAACTACAAGAAAATGGATGAGATGATGGATGCATTTGATAAACAATGAAAAATTAGTTCCAAAGGAGTAGGAGAATACTCCATTTCCCTATTCGACATGCCCACATCTCCAAGGATACATGGTAAACCATCAAAAGAACACTTACCTCATAAGTATAACTCTTACTTCATAAGAAAAAATGACAAAGCAACATTCGAAAAGGAAGAGAATGAAGTCCTTCAATGGATTTATCATGATGAAGAGGATACCTCAAACACTCCCATGGAAAGAATAAAGCATGTTAATATACCAACCGAGCAATATGGGAAAGGGTTTGAGATAATGTAGAAAATGGGATACAAGGGAAGAGGACCCTTAGGCCAAAGGAATAGAGGTCTACTAGAACACATTGAACCTACTTGGAGGGAAAAATAAGAAAGATCTGGAGTAGGCTACCAATACAAAGGTGAAAGCTCCAACCCAATGCAAGATTTCTATCCTCAAGTAAATGCCTTAAAATCTGATGGAGATAGTGATGACTCTCAAGATTATGAGTGGGATACCCTATCTAATGAATCATGTCAAGATAAAGAAGTAGTCACAATACATATGTATGCAAAGATCCTAAGGCAAGAAACTCAAATCAATGAAGAGCTTAATATACAAGGTTTTAACATAGGACAAGCATATACTAATCTGCCATGGATAGATACATTTTGGATGCCTTTGGAGGAGGGAGATTCAAATGTTAGTTTTAATCCACTCATGGCTTTTCCCACACTATTTCCCATAGAAGTCGACGAGGACTCAAGTGAAGGGGATTTTGACCCTTCTTCCATGGACCATCTCAAGGAAGTGCACATCATAGATCTAAATGATACAATGTACGAACCCTCAAATGAAGTCATGTCCATAAAACTAATTGATGAAAACTTGCCCAATGAAACCTTATCCTTGATAAACCCCCATCTTATTGATTGGGACCAAACCGAGCCAAGTGACTTGCTTTATTTCCTGAATGACCAAGCAACAAACCAATACCTTAACGTGGTTGAGCCCACTTTCACCAATGAATTCGAACCAAACATGATAGAAGTAGCGGGAGTTCAATCTCTTAGTCAAAATAAAAAAAAGAAAAAAAAAAGAAAAAGACAAGTTCTAATGTTGAAAACCATTATGTGGCAGCATTAAAACCCAAAAAAGTAAAGATAAAAGATGTTTCCTTTGGTGAAAACCCAATTGTGGCATCAAAGGAAGAGAGATTGGATACTCTACCAGAGCACGAGGAAGAAAGGTCACCTATATTCATAGAGCTGATAGAAAAGGTTAATATTGGTATGAAAGTGGATCCAAAATTTATACACTTGGTAGCATCGCTTACACCTCTAGAAAGAGAGGACTTCATCATGTTTTTCCAAGAGAAACAAGAGAAATTTTCATGGTCATATGCTGACATGCTTGGCTTAGATCCTGACTTTATAATGCATCATTTGAATGTCAGACTAGGGGTTAAGCCTGTTAAGCAAAAGTCAAGGCAGAATTAGAAAAATTGTTGAAGGTGGGACTCATAAGGGCAATAGCTTATGCTGAATAGATATCTAACATTGTACCAGTCACAAAACATGACAAATCCATTCGAGTATGCATGGATTTTCAAGACCTAAATCTTGCTTGTCCTAAGGATGACTTCCCACTTCTGATAATTGATGCAATAGTTGACTTGACAATGGGTCATTCCATGTACTCCCTAATGGATGGTTTCAGTGGATATAATCAGATCAAAATTACACCTGAAGACCAGGAGAAGACTGCCTTTACTTTCCCTTGGGACACTTTTTGTTGGAATGTCATGCCCTTCAACCTTAAAAATGCCAGAGCCACATATCAAAGGGCCATGACAACTATCTTCCTCGACATGATGCATACATTTGTAGAAGATTATGTGGAAGATATAATCGCAAAATCTGACAAAAGAGACGAACACCTCCAAATTTTGAAAAAGATATTCATTCGGTGGGAGCAATTCAAAGTCAGATTAAACCCAAAGAAATGTGCCTTTGGTGTCCAATCTGGAAAGTTATTAGGCTATATAGTTTCAGCCAAAGGAATTGAAGTGGACCTGGAGAAAGTACAAGCCATAATGGATATGGAGATACCAAAGAACATTAGCCAAATGAGATCCTTACAAGGAAAAATACAATCCATAAGAAGGTTTATTTCTCAATTGGCTGAAAAATGTCATTCCTTCACAAGGTTGCTACATAAGGATACCATATTCATGTGGGATGAACAATGTGATCATGCCTTCACATTATTAAAGACCTATTTGATAAATCCACCTATCCTAATGCCACCAATCAAGGGCAAAGAATTGCTTCTATACATATCTGCTACTAAAAGATCCCTAGGAGTGCTTTTGGCACAAGAGGATGAACAAGGAAAAAAAAGAGCTATCTACTATTTGAGTAGGACATTGATTAAAGATGAACTTAACTACACATTCATGGAAAGGGCTTGCCTAGTAGTTGTGTTTGTATCTCAAAAATTGAGACATTATATGTTGATGCATAAGGTCAAGCTAATTGCCAAAATTGATCCTCTCAAGTATTTGCTAAGTAAAATTGCCTTAATGGGTAGGATAGAAAAGTGGGTTATGATATTGAGTGAATTCAACATTGAGTATGTTAATAGAAAAGCCATAAAAGGGCAAGTGATAGCAGATCACTTAGCTGAGAATCCAATGACTTCTACACAAACTATTCAAGTGGAATTTCCAGATTCTGCCATTATAAACATAGAGGCAAAAATGTGGAAGTTATATTTTGATGGCTCCTATACTCAAGGAGGTTTCAGGGCCGGCATATTATTGGTCACTCCTCAAGGGTACACCATTCCTAAGTCCTACAAAATCTTGTTTTCATGCACAAATAATATAGCAAAATATGAGGCACTAGTCATAGGCATCAAAATGGCCTTAGAGTGGAACATCAAAGAGCTACAAATATATGGAGATTCTCAACTCATTATCAATCAAGTCAACAATGAATATAACACTAAAGATGAAAAGTTGATGCCATATAAGACCATGATTGATGGATGGAATAAGTAATTTGCCTTGATCACTTTTGAGCAGATTCTGAGAGAGAAAAATAGAGCAGTTGACGCCATGGCCACCTTGGCTTCCTTGTTACAAAAACTTGATCAAAATGAGAAGTATGAGTTCTTGGTGGAAGAGTTGGTGAAACTGACATTCAACCTTCCCAAAACCCAAATTGTTGCCCTATTTACATGGACATGACTCCCCTTGGTACGAACCTATATATACATATCTCAAAGACCAAGTGCTACCTTTAGACCAAACCCAAGCTCAAAAATGAAACTTTATATGCCAATCAACCCATTACATAATCCTTTCAAAAACATTGTATCATAAGGGTCTCAACGAGACATTACTTAGGTTTTTAGAGGAGGAAGAGTCTAAGTTAGATTTTCATGAAGTTCATGAAGGCATTTGCGGGTCACACGCAAGCGGGTTAAATCTAGCTAAGAAGATCCTTTGCTTAGGGTATTTCTGGAAGACATTAGAAAAAGATGCTTGCCACTTTGTCAGGATATGTAGTAAATGTCAATATCATGGTGACATGATACATGCACCGGCATAGGAATTGCACCCATTTGTTACACCTTGGCCTTTCTATCAATGGGGGTTTGATTTAATTGGTGTCATCTACCCACCTTCTTCAAATGGTGACAAATACATCATAATGACAATGAAGTATTTCACTAAGTGGGTCGAAGTGGTTCCTTTGATCATGACCATGGGTAAGCAAATTTCCATGTTCATATTGAACCGCATCATTTGCAGATATGGCATTCGTCATGCCATCATAACAGGTAATGGAAAATAATTCAAAAATAAAGATGTGGATGAACTTTGTGCTACATTTCATATCACTCACCATTCCTCATCTATCTATTACCCTCAGGGAAATGGGCAAGCCGAAGCCACAAATAAGAATATCTTGAAAATCTTGAAGAGATCGGTCAATAAATCGAGAAGGGATTGGCATGTGAAAATTAATCCAACATTATGGGCCTATAGAATGAGCATTCAGACACCTACAGGAGCCACACCATTTTCATCAGTCTATGGGGCCGAAGCAATTCTACCATTAGAGGTTGAAATCTCATCTCTATAAGTTTCATTACAAGGGTTGATCACCAATGAAGACTATAGAGTTGCTAGACTTCAACAATTGGAGTTGCTGGAAGAACATCAAACACAAGCTTATGAGCACCTGAAAGTGTATCAAAATAGAATCTCGAGGAACTACAATAAACATATCAAACTGAGAGTCTTTCAGGTAGGAGACTTAGTGTTGAGAGAGAACCCAAAGAATCAGGTGGAAAGAGAGAAGAAAGGAAAATGGGAGGCTAATTGGCTTGGCCCATTCATCATAGTGTCTTCATTTGGAATGGGAACCTATAAGTTATCAGATTGTGAAGGAGAGGAACTCCAAGAACCCATCAACAACATTCATCTCAAAAGGTTCTACACATAAGGGAGATGAAAGAGTATAAAGAGTATCAGATGAGGAGCATCATATTTATTGCACATAGTCAAAGAGATCTTGAAAAATACAAAAAAATTGAAAAAAAAGAAAATATAAAATAAATTGAAAAAAAGAAAATATAAAAGAAATTGGAAAAGAGAAAATACAAAAAAAGAAAAAAAGAAAAAAAGTGCCTTGGTGAAAACCTAGCAATAGGCGCCTTGGTAGGAGAAAAAACAAAAAGATCTAGAAGGTAAAAACTTGGTAAACAAGTTCCTTTTGTTCCCTTACGTTTGTCTTTTCTAGTCACATATGTCCATATTGCATTTCCAACATCCCATTTGTACAATTGCCACTGCATCTGTCATTTGTACATAGTCATAATAAAGTCATTCAGTTGCATTGTTGCATTGCCTATCAGCCCTAAGCTTGTCAAATGATGCCATTTATCACTTGGGGGGAAGAAGAAGATTGGAAATTTGGTACCAAATGGATTCAATAAGTGCTACAATCAGTCATGTTAGAGAGAGATTTATTAGTGTTTTAGAAGAGTGGAAAGTTATTAAACCTTTGATGGATATCATTGTTCAAAAAACCTAAGTATTTGATCCTACAACATGATCCATGAGCCATCATTGAATTTATAAATTTAGGATTAAAAATTGACAAAACACCTTAAAGATCAAAATGCTTGGAAATACTTTTTGAAAATCATGAAACATTGCAAAACACTTGAAACTTTCTTTTGATAATCTTTATGAAATTGACTTTTTATCACATCTTTTGAGTTATTCGATGATGTTTCAACTAGATTAGTCATGAGAAAGACATGATATTTTATTGCCTTTGAGTGATTGTTTTGACGAAGATTTATCAACTTATGAGCATTTGTCTAACGACATGGTCATCAAAGAACCATTAAGGACTATCTCATAAGATGACGAATTGACCTTTGCTTGTTTATGCAAACGGATCCCTTGGCTATTTAGATCTTCCATATCTTAATACCAAAAATTCACTTGCAACATTGAGTCCGTTGACACTGGTATTCAAACTCCCATAGTTTGGTCATCTAACTAGTGAGGGTTGTACTTGGTTCAAAAAGGAGGTTACCAAAAAAGTGATAAAAAGTGGTATTCATATCATCATGATGTGGTCAGTGATGATTGTACTAGCTTTTTGGTCCCAAAATGCTCAATGATGAAAATTTATCTCCATGGCATTTCTTTGCTAAAAATTGGTTACACTTAGGTTGCATTGAATTGCATTTATCATGTTAGATTAATGCATTGCATTTATCATGTTAGATTAATTCCATTGCATTTATCATGTTAGATTAATTGCATTGCATTATCATGTTAGATTAATTGCATTTATCATGTTAGATTAATTACATTTTTTTGTGGTTAATTTTCCAAGGACAAGGGGATACATCAATAATCTTGGTTAGTCCAAACATTAAATAAATGAGGGATTCAATCAAATGTATTACTCTTGATCAATCAAAAAAAAGAAAATGAGATTATCTTTTGCATTCATGCATAGCATTAATCATTAATCATTATCCATATACTAGAAAAAGAAAAAGAAAAACATCCATACATCATTTGCATACATATAGTTAAGGATAACATTGCGTACATTGAAAAATTCAAAAACATAAGATGCATTTTCATAAAACACTTTGCCTCCATACATTGAGAAATAGGGAAAATCATTAATCATAAATCCATACATTCATTGCATCATTTATCTATATCATAAAATAAGATAACTGCATCCATAGCATAAATCAAAGTAAATGCATAACACATCATATAGCTACATAAAAGATAATCTCATCAACAACTCATCAAGGAGAACCAAGGAGTATATCAGCATATATCATCAAAAAAGTGTTCATCAATGATCCATCAACTCAGTATATCAAGATATAATGTCATACAAAGTGATACATCAAATAGTCTGCTCAATCAAAAAACATGACATGTGATACAAGTACATCAACCATGAGTGAATCCATCATCAAATAAATCAAGATCTTGTAGGACTAGATCCATCTGGACCTATATCATCCTGTGGGGGAGGAGCCTAAGAAGTACTCACTCCACTCTATCTTTGAACCATCGCAGACATGAACTGCTGCATCAAGGTAACAACCTAATCTAAACACCCAACAACACTGGGCATATCAGTCCTCATAGCCTGAACCTCATGTACTATAGTACCCATAGTGGGAACATCTTGGGAATCCTGTCCCTGACCCTATGGCTACTAAGCCTGTGTAGGCACCTGCTGTGTTGGAACTTGATCCTACTGTACTGGGGCATCATCCTACTAAGCCAAGGACACTCTCCACAACTAAACCAAAGGATCCAATCCACTAGGAATCTACCTAGCAACATCAACATGAGCCTGTCTTTCTTGTCTCTGATGTCTATGAGGTCTATGCTATCTATCTTCACTAGGATGTAGATCAAGTGCATCATCATGACCTCTAGCACAATCTCTATCCCTCGCATGACCCCCTCTCACCCATACTCAACCAATAGTAGGAGGATCTCTCTATCCTCATCATCTCCACCATCTACCACCACCACCTTCATCACCACCACCTCCATCACCCTGACCTGGGATAGGCTCTTCTGGATCAATGAAATGAGTAAACCTATTACGAGCCCACCAATTGATAAAATCACGAGACATACCTACATTTGCAACACTAGAAAGCATCTCCCACCTACAATAAGCCATACTAGCAATCTGATCTAAGGCAAACTGATAATCAATGAGAGGACCCCACATAGATCTCTCTACCTGTACTTGAGCATATAGTGTTGTACCCTATGGCATATCCTATGTCCAACCATACTGTCTAGAAACTTTACCAAAGCATAAGTGCTCAATAGTGGTAGTAGTGCAATCAATCATCCAGTGAGGGGAAAACATGTAAGGTAACTCATCATCATCCTCTCTCCACCACTCACAATCCCTGTATGGTCTCCATAAAACCTGATCTAGATCATCAATCTTTCACCGCTAGAACTCTAGATGACCCAAATGATGTTGCACAACCATCCTAGTGTATAGAAAAGCATATGGAAAACCCCAAGGCTGAACCCTGTCAAAAATAGGCCTAGTGATGGGAAGATGCTCCCATATCCACAACTGAAGAATCACTACACCAGCTGACAAGGATGCACTCTCTCGATAGACTACCTCATGAAAATTATGGTAGAGTTGTGCAAGGATGCATGAACCTCAATCGAAGTGTCAAGGATGAGCAAGTAAATCCTCCAATATCCTACCCCATCCAATGGAAAACCATGACCTCACTGGTTGGGAAGGAGGAAACCACCAATTAGTGCACCAAGTACTGTTGGCAAGGTAGGAAAGGAAGCAAACTAAGGCCAAGTGATCATATCACCATCATCAATAGAATTGTCCTCGAACACTCATCGGTAGATAGTAGAATCATAGATGGAATCATAATACACTGCCTCTCCTCTGCATGGGATACGTATTAATCTATACACATCCTCAGGAGTGATAGTCATCTCTCCATAAGGAAAATGAAATGTATTATGGTCGGAGTGCCATCGCTCTGCCACTACAGTTAGCAAACCATGGTTCAGCTAGAACCATGGAAGATCAAGGAGGAAACTCAAACCACATAACTCAATCACATGGAACTCAGCATCTATAAGTGTTTGGCCCAAATCAATGACCCAAGAAGCCACTGTCCAGATGTATAAAGTAGGAAAGTTTTCCTATTGGAAAAACAAAGGAATCATATCAGTATACCATATCAAGGAATTATCTCAAGTCAATCAATTTTATAAAAAAAAAGTATCAATAAATCACACTAAGTACCATTTGTTCATTTCTCTATGTCCTGAGAACGAAGCAATAGTATCAAATCATATTAGTTTTCACACTAATTGATTTATCCTATCAGTATCCTATCCTAATTAGATTGACACATCACATTCATTGGTAACACTATCCTAATATCCTAATCCATTTGTTTTGTTGAACGCAACAGACCTAATCTAATCATTTGACTCAAGCATCGAAAGTCATCAAATTTTTCATTAGACACAATAAAGTACAAGTGTAAAACAAAAAGTACAAATTTTTTTTTTCAAAGTCTGCAGGTGTGATTGTAATCATCCCAGGAGACATTCCTCTTAAGTGATAACAAAATGTTGTGACATGACATTAATCAGGTGTTACATGATAGTTCTCCCGCTACGCAACAATAAATCATGCTACACGACAACAGAATGTGGCCTACGCGATAGTAAATTTGTTAGGGTTTCCTAAGCAATAAAATATATGACAATGGGCATTTTGACCTAGCTCTATACGTGAGTATCTTATTCTTAGGTGACAATGAAAGTTTCTTAAGAGACATTAAACTATGTGGAAGCGTGAGTGAAAAGCATAGATGCAACAGTAAAAGGGTCTAGGCGATTGTGAATTGTTCCTAGGCGTGATTTCGCATATCAAAGGCAATGATAAAATGGGAAATTGCAATAAATGATAATAAATGAGCAATAAATGCAAATAAGAGGTTCGAAAGAACTTACTGGAGGTCTATAGTCAGGTGGCCTCGCATATCTCTGACATCTCTCAAATTGATGATCTCGAATAGGGACAACCATCTCGAAATTCACCGCAGGATCAGAGAAAAATCACCAAAGACAAAAGTAAAAATGAATAGTAAAACAAGGTTTTTCAACCTATTTAAGCTATTTTGACCTAATTTTGGAGGTGAAATTTGGCTTAGACCTATGTATTGACCTAGCAAATTAACCGGGGCATCCTTGAATCATGGCATTTCATCAAGTTTTTCAGAAATGAAAACATATTCAAGAAATCAAACATCATAACAAATTTTCAAATCAAGCAATCAATATGTTTTAATTTTTGAGGGGGCATTAGGGTATCAAATTGAAAGTGGCATCAAAACATCATTGGAATCAGTGGGGCATCAAATTTTTTTGTATCATCATATCAGTATCAGAGGCAGCAATCAATCATATCAGAGGCATATCAGTGAATCAACAATCAAGACCTAAAAGCAATCAGGACTCAAAAGAATCTTTGAATCAATGTTCTTCGCACATCAATTCAAAGAGGGGCATTTGTAGACACACAAAAATGGACAAGTGCTTTTAAATTGCAAAAATCAATAAAATGGCTTAAAATCATCAAAATGCACTAATTCAATAAAAAAGGGATCAAATCAATTAAAATGGACATAATTAAATCAAGTTGGACAAAATCAATTAAAGCAAAGGAAAAATCAAATAATAAGGTTAAATAATTAAATCAAAGCTTAAAGGGGTGAAAAACACTACATAATTGATTTTAATCAATTAGTTGTATAGTTGTTTAAATCAAAAATCAAAATGAACCTATTACCCTTACATGGCTAAATTTAATTAATTAATTGAATTTAATAATTCCTAATATCTTTCAACAAAGTTGAGCAACCAATAAAAATTGAGGACAAAAAGACACAAATCACTCAAAAAGGATGAATCTCAATCACTCATTTGAAAGTTTCAATCTCAACCACTCAATCTTGTCCTTTTGTCCAAAGCTTTAAGACAAACCTTTAAATTGTCCCCCCATTTATGAAAAAAGCAAAGTATTTGACTGAACCAAGGGTTAATCATGATTACTTCACTCCACCCCCTACCCTTGGGAATTTACTATAAATATGAAGCATTTTGGAGCATAACATATCTTAGAAATTCATTTGCAAAGCATTGTTACTATAGGCATTTGAAGAGCATTCTAAGAGCAATTAAGAGCATTTAGAGTAATTTGCATTATACTTTGTCAATTTGAGCTAGAATCATCATTATAGAAGCATTGTAAAAGCATAGTAGCATACATTCTCATTTTAGAAGTGTCACTAAGCTGAGAGCTTCACTTACCACCTCTTTCTAGAGAACCAAGAGATGCTATAGATCCTAGTTTCAATTTTAATTAGATTTTCATTGTATTTACTTTTAATTGTTGCTATTTGATCTTAATTTCATGAAGGTGATAATCATCATCACACAGTTTTATGTGTAAGACGTCTAAAATATACTGGTTGTTAGGCAACTACTGTAATTGATCACGAGTTTCTCTCATGGAGAGGATTACAATATTTGTCATCAATTTTAGAGAGTAAATATATCTGTAGGGATATTGATAATAATAATAGTAGATTGACAGAGTAGTTTGCAAGGCATCTCACTCAAATTGTAGATTGTATGTAAGGCATACTGTTATATTTCCTTAGAGAAGCTTGTGGGTTTGCATTTAGGACTCTGTTTCCCTTTTGGATTTAGGCACTGGTTTGAAGTTTGTTTTTCTTAAATGGTTATCTTTTGCAATCCTTATAAGAACTAAAATTCATTTCAATCACCAGTTTTTACATTTTCAAGATTGCGTTTATATTTTGAGAAATAATTGTATCTTAGAGGTATAAGTTCACATTTCGTGATTCTTTAGAGAAGGAATTAGAGGTTAACCCTCCTCGAGTCTAGCTTAGAAAAGGAAGAAGGATGAGAATCCTTAGATCACTGATTCTTGCTATTTTCACAATCATATTTTGTTTGGTTAAGTTCTGTATTCAGTTGATTCTGATCATATGTAGAGCATTTTAGAAATTGTTTCACTAGAGGGATTAATAGCTAATTAGTGTCCACTTTCATAATACTATGTAATCAGTAATTATTCAAAGGTAATACTTTCCTGAGTGTGTGGAGCTCAAAAAAAAGAGAGGATCCTATCCAATCCTCAATAATTAGGTCTTTCTCTTGTTTGAATTAGCCTCAAGAAGTATAATTTCAAGTTGTTATTCAAATATATGATTTCAACAAGAAAAATCCCTAACAAATTGGCAACTCTGTTGGGGAAAAGTTAAAGCCTTTTACAAAGTCACGAGTGATGCAAGTTTCAAGTTGAGTTTAACTCCTAGCCTGCTCATCGCATACCTATCAGTCACCATTGAAAATTAGAGTCATCCTTTCATCTTTCAATATCTTGCCTTTAGGAGCTTTGCTAATATTTTCTCCCAAAGAATAGTAGAATAATTTCTCCAAATCCCCAAAAGAAATTGGGTGGCGACTCTTTACAAGATCTCTATACTAGTGTTCCAATAGAGATTTATCTATTTCATAATGACTCATAAAAACACAAGATCTTGGAGAAAGGAACATTCGGAAGAAAATTTAGAAGGAGAACTTCCTGCTACCTCAAGAAGAAGTCAAATGAGGAAGGAAAAAAATAATAATGATATGTCTTTCACATGGAAACAAAAGGGAAATGTAAGGATAGAAGATCTTGCTTAGACAAACCAAGAAGGAAATACATCAGAATATGAGGAAGTAGTTGACTTGGGCTTAAATCAGTATGAAGATTACTATTCACCCTCTGAGAAAGATGGAGGGAGAGCACAACCTCATAGAAGAGGAATCCATAGAAATAACAAAAGGTCTAGGAGCCAAAGTAGGAATAGGCAAGGTTTCATTCCTTCTTTTCCCCTTGATTCATCTTTACAAGGCCACCAAGTGCTTAGTGATCACCAGGAGGAAGTCCTTGCCCAAAATTCTTCATCAGAAACAACCCTCCTAGATTCTAAAGAAATTTTTAAAGAAGTGTTTGAACTAGGGAGGAAAATCCTGGAGCAAGTTGCAATAAGGAAGAGAAGAGAGAAAGAGAAAGAGGAAAAGATTAGACATGCTATGATCAGAGCAAAACAATTGAAGAAGCAATTGTTAGACTCTGAAGCCATAAATTATGTTCCTATAATGGAACCAATAGAAGAACAACCTATTGTCCAAGAAACTCATGAAATAAGAAATCCTAGGGACAAAGGTAAACAAAAGGTTGTAGGGATTTCAATTAATGAACCAAATTTTGCCAAGAAATCCCTAGATCAAGTAGCAAGATTAGATGCTAACCTAGAAAAGGCCAAGAGAGAACAAGAATTGTTGGCTAAAGAATTGGAAAAGGCAGAGATTGAAGCTACTGCAGCTGAGATGAAAAGAAAGATTGAGTTCCTTAGACAATATTCAGGACCTTCCAACATGGTATCCACCTCCTTAGGACAAGGTGCAAATGTTTCATAGACTACTAGAACTATAGGTATACCCAAGACTTCTACTATTTCAAATATCCAAACATCCACATCTCTAGGTGCAGGCCCATCTCAAATAGGATCCATCCATGAGAGACATAAACAGTTGGTTTTTATTGGGATCCCTAGGTATCCTAATCCTATCCCTAATGAAATTAGGAAGAAACTTCCAAAATTCATTGGAAGCAATGCAGTTACCTATGAGGAACACTTGAAGAGTTTCATTGATGTAATAGATGACTATAACATTGAGCTAGATGATGTAATTATGAAGATTTTTGTTCAATGTTTGACTGAAGATGCCAGAGATTGGTTTAGAAATCTACCTCATGCCACTATTGGTTCATGGGAGCAGTTCAAGAACTATTTCTGTTGGTGTAATTAAATATTTACTAATTACACTTACTTAAGTTTACTTAGGATAATGCATTTGCATATTAGTTGTCATTGTGACACCTAGGAGTTTGCATTTCATTTTAGCACATGGTTAGGAGAATTTCCACTTTAGGTGTGATAGTTGTCATCACATACCTCTTTGTGTGTGAGATCCACCTTTAGTGCTCTTATCACATTATCATCCTCTCATTGTTGCACATGTTGCACATACCTTGATGTACAATGGAGGATGATCCACCTTTGGTGGACATGTGATTCCACCTAGTGTTGGTGATATCTTATCATTTCCTTATCATGTAGTCTTATTGCATTGCCTATATATTCAGGCACTCCTACTTTGTAATCAATTCAATTGGTTATAATCAATTATTTGATCATTTTGCCTATCTCTCTTGTGCTATCTCTTGAGCTTCTAGATCTTGGTGTTTATTCTTTGCCTTAGGCAAATTCTTACATGGTATTAGAGTGATATCAAAATTCTTACAGTTTGAAGGAACAATATGGAGACAAAACTAATGAAGGTTTCATGTTGAGTGAATTCAACAACATTAAGAAAAATCAAAATGAGGGTGTTGTTGAGTTTAATGTCATATTTCAAAAGGCCATGCATAAATTGTTACAAGTCATCAAATTGGATGATAATATCTATTTAGTCACTTACTTAAATGCTTTTGATTCAAACATGGGGTATCTTTTGAGAGATAAAAACCCTAGGAACCTTGCAGAGGCCTACAAATTGGCCATTAACATAGAGAGCAATAGAATAATATCAGGGAAATTGGGAAGGAGGGATGACTATAAACCTCCAGTTCCAAATAGAAAAGAACCAGGGAAATCTGACACAAAACCAAAAGATGATGATAGCTTGAAGAAAATATTAAAAGCTATAAAATATTTTAAGCCTAGTGAAGCAAGAAACAATAGAGTGCAAGGAAATGATAGGCCATCTTTCAATAACTTTAACAAGTTACCAAGAATGCAGAACTATCCCTATAACACTCAGTGGAAGGATGGAAAACCAGTGCTTCATGAAAAAAGGGTAAGGCCTAATGATAAAACCCCTAACCCATTACACAAGAATTTAGTGAACATGAAAGATTATGTCCCATGGTGTATTGCTTGTCAATCCCCTCATGACCCTTATTACTGTGTGATTGCTCAAAGTGTCTCTTCAGATGGAGAGTAGGAAAGTAATGATGAGGAATCTTACAATGATCAAGGATGTGCTATGACTACTTCATGTATGTATGATGAAGTGGATTCCATTGAAGAAGATGAAGGCCAAGATGTTATAGGTTCCCAAGGTAGGAGTGAGGTTTACCATTAGCAAGTTTTCTCTGATGAGGAAGATAGTCAGCTGGATAGAGTTCAGAGTAACACTTTAAGAAATGATGAAATAGTGGTGTTAAGAAGACAATCAGATGAAGAAATTGAACAAATCATAGTGGATATGGTTACCCAAGAAAAGAGTAACTATAATCTAAGAAATAGGGTAGTGGGTGATTCAAGTCAAAAGCCATTCGGTATCTTCATCAAGAAGTCAAATAGGGATGTGAAACAAGTTCAAGATAAACATAAGCCTGCAGATGTTGCTAGAAAAACTAAGATCAAGAAGAATGTCAATTTTATACTCCTAATATTACTTATAGAGTAAAGGCTAAACCTCTTCAGGAAACTTTCATTTCTACCCAAAAGGAGGTCAAAACCCAAAACAAGGATCATCCTTGTCTTACAGAACATGAGGGAAACAAGGAAGTTACTATCATTAAACAAGATATAGTGGATCCCAAGTATATCCTAGTTGACATGGGAAAGCTATTATCACAAATTACTATTAAGGTCCCCTTATTAGAAATGATGAGAATAGAGGAACATAAAGACAAGGCTCTGAGCTGGGTAAACGGAATTACTCATTCTGACACCCAAAATCTTGCTAAGGTTAGTAACTTGATAGCCTCAACAAGTGACTCAAATGAAAATTAGTGTGGAGAAATCATATCTGAGATCCCTCAAATTTATTTGGACACCAATGTTGTCAATACTATGTCAGGAATGATTGATCCTTTCTTTTTGTCTTTAATAGTAAATGGAAAGCTGTTAAAAAACCGTATGATTGATTCAGGGGCTTCCAATATTATTATGCCTATAGAAATAATGAAGTCTTTAGGTCTAAATGTTGACACACCTCATGGGAGATGTCAAGCCATGGATTCAAGGGAAGTCCTAGTTGTTGGTACCATAAAAGCACTACCTTACAGGTTAGTAGCTTTCCTAGACAAACTGTTAACTATGAGTGTTTTGGTGGTTGATATCCCACCCCATTATGGAATGCTATTATCAAGAAAGTGAAGTGCCTCAATGGGAGGTAGCATCCAGTGTGATTTATCCTTTGCAAATTATAACATTAATGGAAGCAATGTAAAAGTGTCCAGAGAAAGCAAAACCCCACACATGATTGAACTAACTAATGTTGATGATCTAAATTATTGTGTGGATGTTGATATGGAAAATTTTAGGGTGGAAAAATTAGTTCCACAAGAAGAAGGTACAGATCCACTAACTCAAGAATTGAAGGAGAAGCAAAATGGACTATGGAAAATGTATTTTGATGGGGCTTGTTCAAAAGAAGGCTCAGGAGTTGGAGTTCTATTCATATCTCCATCAGGGACCACTTTCAAGTACTCTTTCCTATTGAGTTTTCAATGCACAAATAACACTTCTGAGTATGAAGCTCTATCTTTAGGATTGAACATTGCCTTAAAAAATGGGATAAAGTGTTTAAAATTTCTTGGTGATTCTGAACTTGTGGTGGCAC
Organism: Chamaecyparis obtusa; assembly: GCA_027943335.1. NCBI lineage: Eukaryota > Viridiplantae > Streptophyta > Pinopsida > Cupressales > Cupressaceae > Chamaecyparis > Chamaecyparis obtusa. The sequence goes on from BSBK01003283.1 coordinate 648,386, forward strand.
AAGATAGATCCAAGTATGCTATAAAAAATGATAAATTAAAATTATATAAGCATGCTGTTTGGGATCAGATTGAATTGTTTGATGCTTTCAACATTTGTTGGGTGGAAAGGTCTAAAAACATGATGGCTGACTTCTTAGCTAATGTTTCCTTAAAAGGAGATGATGTAAATTTGTTTTGAATATCAATAGTTGAAATAAAAAGTAGGCCTGTTGTTCCGAATAATATCTATAATTGGTAGGTCTTTGAAGATGACCTTGACATTTTGAAATTTATTCATTGCCTTGACATATATGAAGATCAACCCATAGACTTTAACTCTTGAGTTGAGGAAATTGATGGTAAGGATATGGTTATGGAAAATGAAGTGATCCAGCTGAATACAATTCATATTCCTAAAGGCTTAACTGAGCTAAAAGCATTATACAGTAGTCAGGATGATCATATGTTAAAATCTAGTAATGCTAAAATAGAGGATCTGGAAGAAGTAAACTTGGGATCACATAATGCATCTCAAATGGTTTATATTGAGAAGGGATTAGATCCTCAGTTGAGATCTAATCTAGTGAAGTTATTAAGGAAACACAAGCATGTGTTTGCATGGTCTTATGATGACATTAAAGCTTACAAAGAGGACCTTTTCCAACATGAGATCCCATTAAAGTAGAATGTTAAACCATTTAGACAGAAGCAAAGACCTATCAACCCATTGTTGGATCCTAAAATGTAGCAAGAGCTGATCAAATTAAGTAATGCAGGAATAATTCAGCCTATAAGGCACTCAACTTGGGTATCTAACTTGGTCCTGGTCAGAAAGGAAAATGGTGGTATTAGGTTTTGTGTGGACTTCAGAAATCTAAATGTTGCATCATTAAAAGACAACTATTCTCTTCCCAATATGGAGGCAATGTTGCATAAGGTCACTGGGTGTGAATTATTGTCTATGATGGATGGTTTCTCTGGGTATAACCAAGTGCTGGTGAAACAATCTGAGTAGTTCAAAACAACATTCACAACACCTTGGGGAACCTATGTGTATGTTAGAATGCCATTTGGCCTTAGGAATGCTGGAGCAACTTTCCAAAGGGCCCTGGATGTTGCTTTCAAAGAATATATTGATTTATTTATGGTTGTGTACTAGGATGACATGACTACCTATTCTAGAAGGGCCAAGGATCATTTTTCACATCTTGAAAAGATTTTTAACAAATCTCTAGAATATGGTGTGTCTCTGAATCCAAAGAAGTGTAATTTTGCAGTCAAAGAGGGAAAATTGTTGGGACACATTGTATAAAAAGAAGGAATAAGAATTGATCCAGAGAGAGTGGAAGCAATTAAGGTCTCTACACCCAAAAACCTCAAGGGTGTGCAATATTTTTTGGGAAAAATAAATTTTGTTAGGAGGTTCATTGCCAACTTTGCTGAAATTGTCAAACCAATAGTAAAGTTACTCAAAAAGGATGTTAAGTTCCAATGGACTGTTGAAGCTCAAATGCCTTTGATAAAATTAAAGAGGTTGTTCAAGAAGCACCTGTACTAAAATCTCTTGATTATAGTAAGCCCTTTTCACTTTTCTCTTTTGCATCATTTCACTCTAATTTTGTTGTACTGTTACAAAAAGATGAAGAAAATTTTGAGCATCCAATTGCATTTTTCAGCAATTCTTTGCAAGTTGCTGAATTAAATTATGAAATGATGGAAAAGCAGGCATATGCATTGGTGAAAGCTGTAAAATCTTTGAGACCTTATTTGGTTTGTGCTAAGGTCATTGCATATGTTCCACATGCAGCAGTGAAGGATGTCCTTACACAGTCAGAAGTCACTGGTAAAAGATGCAAATGGATCACCAGGATCAAAGAATTCAATTTGGAAATCCATATCACTAAGTTAGTAAGAGGACTAGGCTTGGAAAAATTAATGACTGAGGAAAATGTGGATTTGCTCCATGTTAACAATGAAGGAACATCAAACATGAATCTAACAAGTATTGAGATGCAGCCATATTATGCTGATATAGTATATTTCATTAAGAATGCCAAATGTCCTGAGAATATGACTAACAATCAAAAGAGATCCTTGAAATTACAAGCTCAGAAGTATACATTGATACAAGGGGATTTGTAATAGAAAAATAGAGATGGAATCTTGCTATTTTGCCTTGACAAGTATCAAGCAGAAAAGGTCTTGAATGAAATGCATGCTGGTGTTTGTGGGGGCCACTATTCAACAAAGACTACTGCCCATAAAATTTTAAGAGCTGGCTATTTTTGGCTACATTGTTTAAGGATTCTTTCTAGCTTGTTAAGAAATGTGAGGCATGTCAGAAGTTTGCCTCCAAATTAAGGTATTCAAGAGCATTATTGTTAAATCCAATAACTACAGAAGCACCTTTTTCCATGTGGGGAATGGATTTCATAGGAGAGTTTGCTGAGAAATCTAGTGGAGGACACAGTTGGATACTTGTTGCAATTGACTATTTCACAATGTGGATAGAAGCTATTCCCACAAAAAAGGGAACAAGTAAAATAGTGATTGATTTCTTACTAGACAATATTTTGACTAGATTTGGTGTCCCCATGAGGTTAATCACTGATAATGTAATGTGTTTTAGGTCAGATGAATTCAAGGATTTTTGTAAGGACAATGGAATCATGACATCTTATTCATCTCCTTATCACCCCCAGGCTAATGGACAAGCTTAATCTAGTAATAAAAGCATCTTGACAATCCTGAAGAAAACATTGGAGAGAAATAAGAGAGCTTGGCATTAAAAGTTGAAACTTTCCCTATGGGCAGACATAAATACAATAAAGAAAGCCACTGGGAAGTCTCCATTTGAACTTGTGTATGGTTTGCAGTCAAGATTACCCATAAACAATCTGCTTCATGTTTATAAGTTTATTTAGGATGAGGAACTAGATGTATCAGAGCCAGTGTGGGACATAATCATCCAATTGACTGAATTAGATGAAATGAGAAGAGAAAGTCAAAAGAATAATATCAAGTTGTAGCAAAAAATGAAGTACCTTTTTGACAAAAGACCAACTACTAGGAAATTTAGAATAGATGACTTAGTGCTTCAATGGAATGTAAGAGCAGAGGATAAAGGAAAGCATAATAAATTTGAGTCATTATGGCTTGGTCCCTACCTAATTCATGGAGGTTTTGGAAAGGATTCTTACTTGATTAAGAATATGGATGGAGAGGTTTTTGATTTGCCAGTGCATGGGCAATTCTTAAAGCCCTTTTTCAACTAAAGGTTATGGTCCTGATGCACATGTAAGTTTCTTGTAAATTTGTACAGTTTCATTTCCTTTCTATTGTGTGTTGTTCCTGCTTTTGGTTAAGAATTTTTTGGTCTACTTTCCTAGAGATCTATTGTTCTTACTTAAAATATCAATTAAACATCCTTAAATAGAGCCATTGTTGGTTGTCTTTCTGGTCTCTATGCTTTATTTGTCAAATTTTTGAAGTTTTGATCTCCATCCCTGGTTTTTATGGTTCAAGTCCCCAATTTTGCTAGCCTCAGGAGCTCCAAGTTTTTCTTATGGGTGAAAACCCTAGGTTTTAGGTCCCATCACCTTTGAAAAATCCAAAGAAACCCTAAAATTCTTGCTCAAAGTCTATTTGGTCATTACCTTTTTCAATAACTTAAGAGGTCTTTTAAAGCATATGCACTTTAGTTTTTCCCCGGTTAGTCACATGATCTCCCAACTCATTTGGTATATTCCTTTCTCATTGGTGAATACCCAAAACCTCTTGTCATATGGTCTCCTTAGGAAGAAAGAATATTCCTTATTCTTAAATGACCTAGCGGATCCCTTTAGTTGCCAGGTTTCTGGATGATCATTTTGAGATCTAGCGATTACCATGATAAATATTTGTAGGGTAACTATAGTCTCTAAATCTCTAGATTAAAATACCATCAGTCGGGTGATCTCTAAAAGAAGTATAAGATTGATATAGTATTCAACGATATTGAGATCTATTGTTGGTCATTGAATCTCCAAGTGTGGGGTGGCGGTTTGTTTTCTAGTCGCTAGATCTCAAGGTTTGCTAGTGGTTATATTTTTTATCCTGTGACTTGGTGATCTCTTTGATCACACCTTCTTTTTATCACAGTAGTTATCTCTTTGGCGGTCATTGATCTGGCGACATGGTTATCTCTGGATCTCCTAATGAAGTGGTCAAGATACAAAGGCTACAATGATTTAATGAGGACCATTGGATCAAATTAACATCAGTGGTTAATGATTATTTTCATGACTTGACTAAGGTTATGTGATTTTTCCAATGAATTAGAGAATAAAGGTATTCGTGCAATCTCTAGTTTTAATCGTAGTTAAGAAAGATACTCAGCGACATGGAGATGTCTGCAGTCACATGTTTGTTGGACAAGTGTGAGTTAAGTGAATGGTTTTCTAACAATTGTACTCAGCCATTGATTTTTATTTGATCAAACAGTGGTCATGTAATCTTAAGATTGAACCATGGGTTAAAAAATGATCTTGCGACTTGGAGAATTGCCTTGTCGCTCAATCTCAAGGATAAACTTAGGTTAAGAAAGTTGTTCAGTGATTATGAGATTGTCTTTAGTCGCGTAATCACCTGAGAGACTAAAATTAGAATGTTGACCATAGTCGAAAGATTGAAGAAAATATGGCTTTCCATTTGCCAGATTTTGTGATGTGTCCCCATAAGATTGGTTAATGGAATATGGAAAAATATAGATAGAAAGGGTGAGCTTGACTATAGTTGCTAGATCTCTAAATGAGATAAATTAAAAGTTATCATATTTGCAATCACTGAATCTCCAAACAGCTCAGTTGGAAGGTCTTAAGAAGAAGTTTGAAAAGTTAATGGGCTCCGACGATTAAGAGATACACTATTATCACCAAATCTCATGATGATTCTTTGTCACCAGATCTTGGAATGAATTCAAAGAAGAAATATTTTGTAGCGGCTAGGTGGTGACTATAGTTGCTAAATCTCCAGATTATGAAAAATCAAAAAATCAAAGGGTCACTTAATCTCTAGATGATTTCAAAAGTTCTATTTCTTTCAGCAACTATGATCTTCTCCCTTAGTCGCTAGGTCTTTAGATAAGGTGAAAAGTTGAAAATTTTCATAGTCACTAGATCTCCATAACTATTCAAATGGCACCAGATTCTTCAGCGATTATGAGTGGTGTTGTAGTTGCTAGATCGCCAGAAAGTTAAATTTGATTATCTGTCACTTTCTCAGCTACAACTAGTGAATTGAATTTCTGAAGCATGCCAAGTAATGGCGAAAGTGACATTTTTAAATCTTTCTAATCTCTTACAGATTCTTTGAATTCAATTTTTCCAAATATATACAGTTGGTCATCTTTTTTTCAAATTACCAAGCATTTGCAAAGCCCGGGCGATCACTTTTTTGAAGAATTTGTAGAATAGTTCTGAGGTTTCTGTACATCCAGAATTTGTAGAGAGTTTAAAATTGCAGACAAGATGAGCTGATAGATAGGAGGTGAACCTTCAACCAAAAAGGGCACTAAGGGGAAGGCTAAGGGGAGCTTCTTAGATGAATTCCTCATCTTGTTGCTTGGTTTCTCACAAAACAAAAAGGTTAGTGATGAATGTTTTGTTGATGAATTTGCTCAGTGTAGAGATGCTAGAATGCCAGATGTCACTGGAATGTGCCTTTTCAAGTATTTTTATAAAAATGCCAAGAGTCCAGTCCCTATTTAAAACCCTTGGACTTCAAGGTTAGTAAAATTGATAGTTCTTGAAGTCTTTTTAGATATAGATCTCTTGATTGTTTTAGCCCACAATTATGATCCCTTATCCAAAACAATTAAGAAAGAAGATGGGTCTCCTCTAGTTACCCTTGATAGAAGTTTGTTCATGAGGGATTTCGGTATTCAGGTCCCTATGGCCACCAAAATCAATTTACAGGCCTTGGCCAATAGGTATATTAGAGAGACTATTCGGCCTATCCTTCTCTGTATGGGCATTAAAGTGACAAGATTGTCTACCAAAGTGTTGTAGTTGGTGAGGCCCAAATAGTTTTTTGATAAATGGGATAAGGGCCATAATTGGGGAGATATATACTATTGGGAAACATACACTTTAATTAGAGTTTATGGATGCCCCCAACCCCCTCACATATTACCATTCTTTGTTCCACCAAGGGTGGCATTTCTAGAATTTTTTTCACAACTGATGTTGACTAATAGGGAGCATTTGAATTCACACAAGAAGGGGACTATTACTCCAAGGCACTTTAGAGTTCATAGTATCACAATAGGCAAGAATGTCTTAAGCAAAGTTGATGAATGGTTGGGACAGTTCAGAATGCATGCTGCTTCCCATAGGTATGTAGATACAGAGGGATTTATGGCTACTATTAGGAAGTACTACATGCCCACCATTCCTTTTAATAAAAGACATGAGGAGTTTCCTGAGGAAGATGTGATAAGAAATGTCATTGAGGAGGATGAAGCAGCAAGGAGAACCTCCCAGATAAATGAATTGTATTCAATGGAGAGGAAGTTGAGACAAAAGGGACTGACATTCAATGGTTTATTCCCTAAATTACCTTATCTTCAAAGGCTTGAGCAAATGATATCTCAGTTTAATACTTTGATGAGAACATTTGAGGATCATATTGATGAAAGATAAAAGAAAAAGAAGGTCTATTCTGATTCTAAGTGTGATGAGGGTAGTGATGATGGTTATTCTATGCACATTGTTCCCCCTTTAGAATCAATAATGGCAGAGAGGCACCAAGATGTAGAAAATACTATTGATCTTGCAGAGCTTCATAGTTCTCAAGATACCAATGAGCCACCTCCGAAGAAGCAAAGGTTAATCATTGGTGAGTCTTCCTAGGTGAAGAAAACTAATAGAGTAGGAGCCCTTTTCCCTGGAATTGGTGTCCATCATCACCAATTGAGGAAGAAGATAAGAGAAGAAAAAAGAAAATAGAAGCTTGAGACTGAAGATGTTGAGTTTCCCTTGTCTCCATGCTAAGATGAAAGGATGATTGAACAAGATGCCTTCTTGAAGGATGATAGTTTCATAGAATTAGAATAATTCAAGAGCTTTTTGATTTGGCACAAAAAATAAGAAGTTCCATCTATTGTGCAAATAAATGAAGAGGGTCAAGTGCCAGAAGAGGCAGTACAACAGCTGAAAGAGTATGACCCTGAAGCTGAAAAATACCACCCCAGATGAGGCCAGACAATTGGTGAAGAAGAGAAATATGCTACTTATGCTTGGGTGGAACTTGTATTCAGACTTCATCATTGACCAGATCAAAAGGCAATAAGACATATTTTTGTCTTCTGAAACCCAAGTAGGGGATATCATAAGAGGCTATGGTTATAGCCCAAGAAATCAGGCTTTGGCCTTGTGGAGTCTTTATCCCAAAGACAAGAAACCTTCAATTTTGAATGTAAAAGAACAGATGGAGGGAGATAAAATTGTGTGGTCTATCCACAACATAGGGGACCTTGAAATTTCTCAAGTATTAACCCATTTTTCCAGATTGAATGAAGATAAAACAAAGAAGCTTTCAGAAAGGTATGGCTCCCTTTTAGAGGATTGCAATGCATTGCTAAAGGATAGAGACCTTTGGATGATAAGGGAGAAGGCATTAGAAAAGTCTCTGGCAGACTTAGAGCTTCAAGTTATAAATACTCCTGTAGAAGCCCCTACACCTCCTAAGCCAACAACTAAAGTTGAAGCACACGTGATGATAGAAGAAGAAGTAGCTGCATAATTAGAAAAGATAAATGCAGAGAAGAATGAGGCTATCTTACAGGCCTTATTAAAAATTTTGTAGCATAGAATTAATATTATTAAGGATAAATTTGATCTTATTTTTAATGCTTATAGCAAGTTGCTAGAGTTATAGGTAGAAGTTGATAATTATGTACAAATTTTGAGTGGGTATTATGAAACTTGGTTTGTTAGATCACCACTTTTTGAGAGATTGGTAGTGGTTTAGTCCTTAAGGAATGAAATACCAGAGACAGTCTTACAAGTGGGAGAGGATCTTAATAGAGTTAAAGCTATATTACCACTTTTTAAAGGAAAAGAAAATTAGATAGAGGCTAAGGTAGCCCTACTCAGTTCAAATTCAAATAATTTTATACCTCCCATTAAAGATGCAGAGGGTGCCATTAAGAGCCTTGATCAATGGAGGTTAGATTTTGATCGTACCCTGCCTAGGAAAGATGCATTTTTAGGTGAGAATAATGAAGTAGATATGGAAAGGTTCAACAAGACCCTAGATGAAGCCATAAAAGCAAAAATGGAGTTGATTAAATTTGTTGCAGATGTCAAAACCCTAACAGATGCTAGGTGGGAGCGACAAAAGGCACAACTATAACACACTGAGAACTATAAATGGCTGACAGAGGAAGAGGTTTCTGCATGGGATGAGCTCACAAGGCCCAAGAAGATCAAATCTTATGCAGTTGACCTTGATATCTTGGATGATGAGTAGAGAGGACACCTAGAGAACCTGACACCTAATCTTAGAGCATGGGGATGATAAGCTATCATTTAAGAATGGTGTAAATTAGCCGAATGGCAGTCACCATATCTCATTAAAACTCAAGAAGCTATCATGAATACTTGCAGACAAAGGTGTCAGTTATCAAGCGATCTAGGATGTAGAACAGTCCAAGAAAGTTTTTTCTTTCCACTGCCTAAGGGCTTGTTGTATTTTGTTTTTTATGCTTTGTTTCTTATGCTCTTTAGGGTTAGGGTTTTCAACCATCCGTAGCTTGTTGCATTCCTATTAATGAGGGAATTCCAAGATGGTTGAGGACAAGTTATAAATAGAGTTGTAACCTCATTTTTGAGGAGGCTAGATTGAAGATAATAGAAAAAACCAAGTACAATTGCTACAGAACAAACTTTTGAATTTTGTCTCTGAATTTTTGAGCATGAGATTTCTTATGTAAATTGAAAGTCTTCTATAATAAAAATGTACTACAATTTCTATCTCCTATTATTATTGTCTCTTTGTTTTTATGTTTACTCTTGTATGTTTTATATGTAAGACATCTAAAATATACTGGTTGTTAGGCAACTATTGTAATTGATCATGAGTTCTCTCAAGGAGAGGATTAAAATCTTTGTCATCAATTTCAGAGTAAATATATCTGTAGGGATATTGATAATAATAATAGTAGATTGACAGAGTAGTTTGCAAGGCATCTCACTCAAATTGAAGATTGTATGTAAGGCATACTTTTATATTTCCTTAGAGAAGCTTGTGGGTTTGCATTTAGGACTCTTTTGCCCTTTTGGATTTAGGCACTAGTTTGAAGTTTGTTTTTCTTAAATGGTTATCTTTTGCAATCCTGATAAGAACTAAAATTCATTTCAATTACCAATTTTTACATTTTCAAGATTGTGTTTATATTTTGAGAAAGAACTGTATCTTAGAGGTATAAGTTCACATTTGGTGATTCTTTAGAGTAGGAATCAGAGGTTAACCCTCCTCGAGTCTAGCTTAGAAAAGGAAGAAGGATGAGAATCCTTAGATCACTGATTCTTGCTATTTTCACAATCATATTTTGTTTGGTTAAGTTCTGTATTCAGTTGATTCTGATCATATGACGAGCATTTTACAAATTGTTTCACTAGAGGGATTAATAGCTAATCAATGTCCACTTTCATAATACTATGTAATCAGTAATTATTCAAATGTAATACCTGCCTTAGTGTGTGGAGCTCAAAAATGAAGGAGGATCCTATCCAATCCTTAGTAATTAGGTCTTTCTCTTGTTTGAATTAGCCTCGAGAAGTATAATTTCAAGTTGTTATTCAAATATATGATTCCAACAAGAAAAATCCATAACACATGGCATATGATAGGAGGGAGTCATACAAGTTAGTGAGTGGGTGTTTGGGTAAAAGCATAGAGTATAGAAGATAGACTGGGGGAAACTGACATGGGGGGGTTCCTCTCACAGTACATAGGGACAAACACATAGCCACCGGTCAGGGAAGAGCCATAGTCACAAAAAATCAATTGGGGGTTTGGTACATATGCAGGATGTTGAGGGTTCAAATATATGTACCTCAAGTAGAGAGGATATAGGGGTTATGAGGCTGGCTACAAAGCCTTTAGTACAAGTTATAGGTACAGACATAGTCTCCATGGTGCAATGATCAAGTACATCTATTTGGTAGATAGGTACATGGGTTTGGATTACCATTGAGAAAAATAGATTCTAAGTCAAGATGATAGTGTGGACAAGACAAGTACCTATAGAGCTGATGGACCCTTAGGACAACCTAATGAAGGACCCGACACAAGATTCCCTTAGCTAACCACCCACACTAGGATTAGATGAGCATTAATATATTATGTATATGATTGTTTTTGGGGCACATGACCCATTATGTAGATTATGTATTTATTCTATGATGAATATTGGACATTGGACTGTACTTTTACTCTTTCATGTATATTCTTTTCATTGGATATTTTTTTGCATAGTTTTATATACATGATGCAAAGTTTGGGCGGGGTTCATGTGTCATGTGCCATTTTTCTTGTTTTGAAGACTTGGATGGATTTATGTGGATATGATGGTGGAATGACATACTTGTGATGCTTGATGGATTCATTTTTTATGATTTATGTATGGCTTATGATGTGATAATGAAATGTTTGTGATGCAGGGTGATTATGAGACTTCATGATTAATGATATGCAAACTATATATTGAGTTGATTGTGTTTCTAGAGTGCCTATGTGATGAATTTTTATTTTATGTGCTCATGGATGCATATGCGATATTTATTTGATTTATTTATGTAGTGAGATATATGAGATGTATATTGATTATGCAATCTAGACAATGAATTAAAAGGTAATTAACTAATGCAAAATTAATTACTTAAATAATACTAAAGGAATGCATGGTGAAGGATAATGAAGAATGCACACAAATGGATAATAAATGAAAGCACACTAATGGATAATTAATGAACAAATACTAATAGATAATTAATGAATGCATACTAATGGATAATTAATGAAAGATGTTTATTAACATATGAGCTTAATGAATGAACTGGGTGATATAAATCTAAAAATAATGTGCCTAATAAATGCACATTTAAGATATTGAATGATTAATGCACCCTAGAATGACACTTATGATCAATGTAATTAAATGCAACCTAAAATGAACAATGATTAATTAGCACAATTAAATGCAATCTTAATAATGAAAAATGATTAATTAATACAAATAAATGAAATCCTAATAATAAATAATAATTAATTATTGCAATTAAATGAAATCCTAATAATGAACAATGATTAATTAATGCAATTAGCATGAGATGAGAATGTATTTAAATGATGTCACCTAAATGTGTGAAAAGGGTATGTGGAGTGTGACACAAAATATGTACCTATAGGGAAAGTTCACATGAGTGGATGGGATGCAGACATGACGATGACCATGATTAGTGTCCTAGATGATGATGCACATGTGGATGTGATAGAATATAGAAATTCTTGACTGAACCCTCACCATGAGGTGCTAACTAAGGTGGGGTGGGGAGATGATGAGAAAAAACATTTGCACAACCTTAGTCACAAGGATTAGGGATGGGGAGATGGGAGTTAGTATGAGGGATGTGGGGGAATTTTGAGTTAGTTTTCTAAGGGATTTGATTGATTTTTTTGTTAGGTTTGATGGGGAGTCGGGGGTTGTTTGAATATTGAGCGTGGGGTATTCCAAAATGGAATACCTCCATGTAGTTTGAGAACTTAGTTTGATTTAGCAATATCCAAAATTGACCAAGGTTATTTATAGCCAAGGCCCCATTAAAGACGTTGTATGGGAATGACACAAAAAGCATGCAAGGGTTTCCCCAACATCATACACGAGTCCCGAAAGACTGCATGTGAAAATGATGTCAAGGAACCCACAAAAAAATGTTATTTACCAAGTGCACCATGCAACCACAAAGGATTACATGCTGAAAATGCATGGGTCACATCCGAAAAACTCACATGTAGAAAAATAAAAAAAAAGAGATCAAGATCCTGCCTCAAGTGTATCCATTCACACCATACCATGATATGAAGGAGTGTGACTACTTTGAGGTGGAAAACAACCAATAAATTGGGAAATGATAAACAAGAATAAAAAAATTAATTCAAGACCAAAGTGACTATCCAAAAGATGCCCTTTTCCAAATGGGATCGACTGATTGAAAGATGTTTTGATGAGGTATGACATGAGGAATGATGTATCTTGCAAGGACCTGTTGTTGGGGATGGACTACAAATTTTTAGTGGTTGGAAAAATAAGTATTAGGGACAACCACATGATCAAAAATATTTTATAGGGAAATTGCTAAAGCATTAGGTTGGAGGATCGAGTGATCTAGACAAATTTTTTGCAAGATGACCAAAGTTATATGCTATAATACCTGAACCAAGAGAGGACTGACATTGGGATACAATTGAACAACCAATATTTACAATAATATGTGAAAATATTAGGAATTGGGATAGATATAATACACAACTTATTGATACATAGCTCAAGAATTGGGATAGGTAGTACAATTTACCATGTGCATGTGATGTGGAACATGCAGGGAATATGGGTTTTGTGATGGGGAATTTTATGGAGATGAGGGTGATGGGGGGTCTACAATGGATGGATGCAGGGAGGAATGGGATTTTTATATATAAGGATAAGGTCCTTTATACATGGTGCACGTTTCCATGTTTTCACTGTATATACTTACCCAAGGTGCTTGATTGACAAGTTTTCACCATTGGACGATTATTTTTCTTTAATTTTTTCTTTATTTATTTATTTTATTTTTTTAATATTTTGATTATTTTGGTATTATCAAGGAGCTTGTTTTCTAGGTTTTCACCATGATAATGAATTTTTTTTAGGACTTTTTTAATTTTTTTTAATGGTTGTTTTAGATGAGTGGGGTACACTGCATGAATTAAGCATAGAACTGTTTGAGATGAATGATGTTGATAGGATTATTCAAAGGTTCCCCTTTGGGTGTAGAAAAATGGTATGCCCAGAAGCCAAAATAAGTTGTGACAATATAGGGACCCAACCAAGTAGGTTCAAACTTGCCTTTCTTTTCTTAGTCTTATTGGACCTTCTGATTCTCTTTAAGGACCAAATCTCCCACTTGGAACTTTCATGGGCATATTTTGTTATTATATCTCCTCTTAAGCCTATTATGGCATGTAACCAGGTAATCATATGCTTGCTTCCACTTTTCATCGATCAAGTCCAGTTGTGTGTGGCATGCTACATTGTAGTCTTCATCGGTGACAAATTTTTTTAGGGATACATGCAATGATGGTAGCTTAACCTCAATTGGTAAGATAGTTTATGCACCATATACAAGGGAGTATGGGGTGGTTCCTATGCGAGTGTAGTATGAAGTGTGATAGGCTTAAAGGGGGTAGGGTTGATTTGGAGGTGCCAGTCGCGACTAGAATTATTGACAACCTTTTTGAGGATTTTTATAATAGATTTATTGGTTGCCTCATCTTGGCTATTCCCTTGGGGAAAATATGGATTGGATAAGCGATGGTGGATATGGAATTGATCACATAGATCCTTCATATGATAGTTCTCCAATGGCATTCCATCATTTGTGAATATGGTGGAGGTGGTGCCAAAGTGACAGATGATATGGTAGAGGATAAACTTGGAAGTCTGGACATTCGTAGTAAGAGTGAGCAGAATTACTTCTACCCACTTTATGAAGTACTTAGTAGTCGTTATGATGTACTTGTGTCCTGTAGACACCTAAATTTGTCCACTTAACATTAATTAAAATTAATTTAATTAATGACCCCAAATAACATTATGGTTAATTTTTAATTAATTATATTTGTTAAATTTATCTATTTATTTAATTAAATTCACTAACTATAGTATTTAAATTAAATTTAAATACTACCCCTCCTAATGTAATAAATTTAATTTATTACATGTTTCTCCATATTCCCCTTTTAAATATATTTTATTCCTCCACATGCTTTATTTCTACTAAACTATGATTAAATTAAATTTTAATCTTAAACCTAACCTAGATGCTACCCTACACACATCACTTTCTATCTAATAAGCCTATCTATTAATTAACTAAGGTTAATTAAGCTAATTTTCATCCTCCTACACAAATTAGTCCTAATTATTTTCTCACATGTGTGAGAAAATAATTTAAAATTCACCTTTTCAAAAATTGCTTAAAATTGCCTAAACAAGGCTTCTTACAATTTTTTATGACACCTCTTACACCTTCCAAAAGTGTAAAAATTGACTTTCTCTTACACATCTCTTACACACACTTACACATGTGTACTTGGAGTACACATTGACCCTTCACATCCCAAGTTTCTCACACATGTGTGAGAAATTATTGGACTTTGCATGGCTTATATGTCTCCTTGGTGACACCTATGTGGATTCCACATAGATGCCACCTCACCCCAACCCTCCAAAATCTTATAAATAGGACCCTTGCCTCAAGAAAATTATCCATCATTTGCATGAAGAATTATAATGCTTGTTTTCTTTCTTGCATTTAGATTTTTGTTACTAACCATTTTGTAGTTGCTAGCTTTCATAGTATATTTAGAATTTCATTTCATTAATGGTTAGTGATTTAGATTCATTCATTTGTTAGTTTTCATTCCATATGAGCTTGAGGGTTGCTTCCATATCTCCTCCTTGAGCCTCTTTGGTTCCTTGTATTGAGCACTTGAGGGTTGCTTCCATAGCCCCTCCTTGAGTAGTTCAATCTTTGTTTTAATTTACCTTGCATTCATAGTGAGATTTATACTTTTGTTGGGAGAGCACACCCACAACCTCTCTAAGAGCTTAAATCAAGCAAGTCTTGGGTGCACTTGCTTGATGTTCATCTGAGGTTATGGAAATTTTTTTTGGTTTTGCAAGTTTATGAATATGTTAGATTAGAATTAATGTTCTTCTTATTTCTAATGTTTGCATATTTGAGCTTTCTCCCAATGGGTAGTTTTTCATCATATACATTCTAGCACACTTGGTGAGACCCACCATCTTAATCCAATATAAGACAAGAATCTCTCACCATGGATAACGATCAAGAAATTGTTTATTAAGAAGAATTCAATGAAGATGAGGAATCACATATGGAATGTAACATGATCATACCTGAAATTGTTAATGAAAATCCACGAGCCAATGAGTTCTTCAATGATCCTAACAACATGAGTCTAGTGGAATATTTAATTCAAGAAAATATTTCTAATATCTTCCTTAATCTTACTCAAAGGGGAATCATGCTCCCTGATAATTTTGATGAAACCCTTCTTGAAAACAATCTAATTCAAAATAACAAAGTCAAGGCCATTCCCGTTATGTCTTCAATATATGATAACACGAATCAACCTTCCCATGATATGCTTGAACAAATTTGATAGCTACTAAGCATTCCCAACTCAAATTATAACATAAATAATGGGGCTAAAAATAATGAATTGAACAGAGGTCATGGACCTAAACATCCACCAGGGTCATCAGGGTGACGTTCCACTTCAATTTCTCAAAGCCTAGTGGGGTATTGAAGAATCAAAATTCCTCACACACAACTAACACCAAACTTCCCCCCGGTGGACATAACATGAATCTCCCACCTCCTAGAGGACATAATACATCATTGGGAGGAGGCATGAATCAAGACCATACATTCATCAAAAAAAATCCTCATGAGTTAGTGCAACAAATCAATGAGCTTAAGGTGGGAAGAAGGAATTCTCTTTCATAGAGATATTTCCTTATCCATTTGATAAATCAATCAATGTTCAACCATTCCCTACCAATTTTGAGATTCCTAAATTTGATAAATACAAGGGACAATCATGCCTTGTACAACATGGACCAATGAATTCTATTTAGTAGCTCAAGAATTTTTCCACAATGATAATTTCCTTCAATGACTCTTCACCAAGAGTCTTGGTGGACCTACCCTTGAGTGGCTACTGAATATTGCTCCTAGTTCTGTATCAAATTTTAATGATCTTGTTGAGAAGTTTTTTGTACAATACTCTTACAACATCAAACACCAAGTGTCGCTTAGTGACTTATGCAACACAAAGAAAAGAAATGGGGAAACCTTTGCCAACTTTCTTCAAAGATGGTGACATCTTACAAATCTTATGCCTTGGAAAATTCTAGATTCACACCTCATCGATATTTTCACTAAGAATGTAGTTATGGAAATGTCATTCCAAATAAAAATTGTTGCCCCAAACTCATTTGAGGCACTCATTAAAAAGGGAAAATTTATTAAAGATGGACTTTTGATAAAAGGGCCCATTAAACATTATCCCTCTAATTCATCTAACAACACCAAGGATAAACCCAAGTTCTAATCTAAGAACAAGGGTGTCATTAATGATGGAGTGATAGATGCTAAGCAAGTCCAAAATGTTCAAGCATCCAAAAATAACAATCAATACAATCATAATAACAATGATCAAAATAACCACAATTAGAACAATAACCAAACTAATCAAGTTACTCAGACCAATTCAAACAATCAGAATCAGAATCAAGGATCTGGTTATCACAATTCCCTAATCTTGTGTTACAATAGAAATAAAAACAATAATAGACCACCTAAATGAAGACTCTTCACATATCTAGTAGACTCCCTTGATGTCATCTTTCAATGTTTGGTCGATCAGGAAATTATAGTCTATCCTTACACAAGGCCTTTTGATGATAATCAACCAAAACCAAACTGGTATAAGGATAACAAATACTGTGATTATTGTAATACCTCAAAAATGGGCTTCAAAACCATTGATCTCCTACATCAATAAATTGACATAAAAGTCCTAATTGAAGGCACATTTGCACATCGAATTATCAAAACCCTAATCGATTCTATCTTAATTCTACATCAGGGAATATTTTGAAATATTCCTAATTTATCCTAATGATTTCTAAATTAAATATTATTTGGCGATAAATGACATTATTTTATTTATCCTAGGTGCAATTAATTGAATATGTTGAATATTTGATTAATTAAACTTAATTCTGCCACTTAATTAATTTAATTAGATTTAATTGATATTTATTCCTAATTGATATTGTTTATTTGACAATAAATCAAATTTCTAGAAATAATTGATTAAATACTCATGAATTTAATTGGTTAAATCAAATTGTCAAATTTAATGGTATAGTTTTGGGATAAAGTTTGATTAAATAATTGATTAACCCATAAATCAATTATTTTTATTCAAAAACTAGTTAAGTTGAGAATATTTATCATTTGAATTATTAAATAAATTTATAATTATCCATTCACAATCAGAAAAGCAATTAAACTCTAAATCAACAAATCAATTCAATTTGTTAATTTTTTGGACTCAACACGTGATTGTGAGTTAAAAAGTGATCTGAACTTCTGATTTGAGTTAAAAAGCTGATTTTGCATGATTTTGTGAGTTAACTCTTTCTGATTTTCTGATAACTCAACAATCAATCTGAGTTGATTGGGGAGAGAGTTTTGGCTTTCCATGAGTTTTGACAGAACTTGGATTTCTATATAAATGAGGCTCAGTCCTTCACAAACAATCCTTCAACTGCAAGTCTAGAGAATCTTGCTCGTGTGATCTAGCAATTTGTGAGATTGTGCTATTTTCAAATTCTTGTTATCATTTCATTCATTTTCATAGAAATTCATATCATTACTAGATTAGATTGCATTCATCTTCATTCAATTTTTAGATCAATTTTCATACATTTTTTCATACATATTACATAGAAAAAATAAAAAATATAGCTTAATCTGCATTCATCTTTCATTTGTTTTCCATCATTAAATCCTTCATTTAGGTGTTGCATTGTCATTGATCTCGATCTAATTCTAAGAATACCATACTCGAATCTACTAGAAGGTAGTAAATCGCCTGGTTAGCAATATTTGTCTTATTTGTAGATTTTCTAATTTGCTAACCTCTAATGTTTTACTGAAGTGTTGTGTCTATAGCTAGGTACAATTTCACACACACATTTCTAGCACCCACCATGGGGCTCGACAATGGGTTTCATTTATCAAAATCTCATTTTTTTGACATTTTCAATTCAAGCTTCGATTTTTCTTTTTTGTTTCATACAATCTCATATGACATTCTATAGACTATCGTATTAGAATACTCCATCTTTCGTACGATAGATGATAATCTGCATTATCATGCCAGTTGTATTGGTATTGTTGTATGATAGCTGAATTGTCATGTGTGCAGGAACCCACTATCATATTGTCCCAAAATTGTAGTATGGGAAGAGGTATATTGTCATACAAGTTTTGATTCTAGTATTGTATTGTCGTATTAGAATTTTGAGTAGTCTTTGAGATTTGGGTTTTAGATTTTGACTGATAGCTAACCCTTACAATTGATGCTTGTTGGTTTCTAGTTATTTTATAGCCTAACACATTTGTGTAGGACGCGAGATGAAGACTGAGCATAAAAAAACTTCTTTAGCCTCTTCTTGTCTTGATTTCTAAGCCCATCTTTTGCAAATAACCCCATTTTTAGAAAAACGCTGGTCAAAGATGTTCATTCAACAAGATTTCTGACAAGTAGTTTTGCAGGTTGCTTAATATTATTTGAGAAAATATTATGTTTTCTTAAAATTTCATTTCATTTTCATAGGCACTTAGCTAAATAGGTACGTGCGTCTATTTCCATTGAGGAAAATACTAAGGGGATTATGCTCTTCTTCTTAGGAGAATCAAAGACTCAGAAGGTGTCTTCCCTAGTGCCAGTTTGTGTACTATCTCTGGATTAATCTTCTTGACGTGTCTTGGATAGGGAAAATGATAAGGTTAGGGGATTATTCTCTTCTCTTTCAGAGAATTAGAAACCTAGATCATGTGGTCCCCAACCTTGCATTTTCTTTAAACCTTTAGATGGCTTGCCGGTGAGGTAAAAGCTCCCAAGAATGACCCAAGTGGGGACAAGTCTTATGCTGACTCTTCCACCCCACTATAAAATTTGATGCTTTCTTAAGGTTAAAGCCTTAGAAGACATAGCTATGTTTTTTCCTTGGACTTGTGCCATGAACACGCTTTGATTTTGTGTAGAGTGGAGCCGCTTAAATCTTTCTTGCGAGACTACACTTTTTAGAGTGCTCATAGGGTTAACAACCTCAATGCTACTTGCAGGACTATGGGAGATAGTTGAGAATAGCTGCCTTGATTAAAAACCTAATCTATTTTACCATAGATCCACCCCTGAAGGATTTTTAGTGCTTGTGCAAGGTAAATAGTAATCACCCCTGGAAACTCATCATATCGAGCCCTCTTCGACATTTGAACTTGGCTAATATGAGCTTCAACATCCATTGCATGTTGTTGGACCTACATATTCTGAGGAGTCCATGAGTGTGTTCCTAAGTCAATGAGAAAGTAATACATCTCTTCTCTTAGCTAGGGTAAGATAGGTGTGATTGATTCATTGAGTTAGTTCCCTCTGTTTGATGTGATTGTGAGCCTATTGCTATGTTAAACAACCTAAGACAATCCAATACACAGATCTTCAAAAACCTAGATAGAGAAATTTGCAAACAACTTGATACCAAAAACACCAAAATAGCTAAAAACTTGCAAAATTTGAAAGAAAATCCTTTTCTAGTATAGACTGTCATCTTGGAATTTCAATTGTTGTACGAGTCTTGCTGTGAATTTCAATTTTTGTACGAGTCTTGCTATGAATTTCAATTATCATATTAGAATCCCCTAAAATTCATACAGCAAGTTGCATTGTGTCGTATGAGTCATTTGTTGTACGGGCCTCTACAATTGTCATCCTAGGCCTGATTCTGTGCCATACGAGCTTGGATACTATCATATGAGAGTTGACCCAAAATTGCTAGAAAATCCTTATTTTGTAAAAAATCATAAATTGCAGCCATTGTTCAAAATCTATCAAAAATCCCCTTTGTTGGGAATAGAGCATAGTAAACAGAGAATCCAACTCATTATCCCAAAGTGGTCCTTTTAGCTCAATGTTTGGCTTCCAATTCGTTGATTTGAATCCCATCTCATCTTGTGTCAAAACCTTATCAAACCGATCTCAAAATTTATACACAAAATGGCTAAGTGATTGTGAGCTCATGTTTGTCATCTTTTGGGCATTTATCCATACACCTAGGGCATAATATCCTACACTTGCATCCACTCAATATTTTTATCGTGATAAGGTTGCGTCATTCAATTTTTCCTAAATCAAATCATCAGTCAGTTGTCTTATCTTGCTCTTTTGATTCACCCAAGGTTAATGGTAGAGACTAGAGCTTCCTCACATAGAAAATAGAGAGAAGAACAAAAAATCTATCCATCATCTTCTATTTTGGCTCAGACATTTCATCAGCCTTACGATAAAAATCTATACAAAGAAGACACCCTTGGAAATCTATGCTTGAAAGGCAGTTACATAACCCCTCCAATATCAACACTAGATCCTAATCAAAGCACCACTATGTCTCAAGGAGGAGAAAACCATGGCTCCCAGGGTCACCAATTTGAACATGGTGGAGACCAAGAACCCACACCCTCTGAAATTGCTCAATATCAGAATGATGATGTCTTCAAGAAAATAATGAAACACTTCTTGCATGAAGAAAAAGAGGCATATTTCGTTGAATTATCCCAACAAGGGGCCAAACTTCCTCCAAGCTTTAACATTGACAATATCATCACACATAAGGAAGAAACACCCATCACCGCTATGATGAAACAAATGCATGCAATGAAAGTTAAGCTAAACTAGCTGGAAAAGGAGAAAGAACCTAAAGAATTCTCCATGAACGCTCTATGTCCTTTTCCATTTGATCATAGGTTGTATATGAAACCATTCCCAAAAGGGATAGAACTCCCAAAGTATGACAAATATGATGGAAACTCAGATCCCCAAGATCACGTCAAGGAATTATGCACCTTATCCATGGAATTCATGCATGAACCTAAATTCTTAATGTGTCTCTTCTCCTGATCTTTGGGAGGAATGACCATCAATTGGTTCTTTAAGGTACCCCCCACAATCAAAACTTTTGAGGAGTTAATAAAACTATTTTATTGTGTTTTTGAATTTTGTACCTAGCTGTAGACACAACACTTCAGTAAAACATTAGAGGTTAGCAAAAATCAAAATCATGAAATGAAATGGAAACTAAGCTAACCAAGTGATTTACTGCCTTCTAGTAGATGCGAGAAAGATATTCTCATATCAGACCGAGACCAGTGACAATGCAACACCTAAATGAATGATTTGAATGCAGAAGATGGATACGAAATGAATGCAGATTTATTCTATATTTTTTGTATTTTCTATGCAATTATAATAAAAGAAACTGATATGAAACTAGTCTAGATGAAATTGATATGATATGCAATTGATCTAAAAATGATATGAATGCTCACAAACAAAGGAAAATCTCACAACAGCTTGGATTCACAAAAGATGGATTCTTCGATCACCAATTCGCCAGTGTAAGGATGCAATTTCATGGATCTTTTTAGAAGAGCTAAAGCCTTAATTTTATAAAAATCCAGGGCTTTGAGGGTGCATGAGAAAATTCATAAATCACTCTTGATGAACTCAGGTTGATTTTTGAGTCAACAAGAAATCAGAGATGATTAATTCACATAATTATGCAAAATCATGCAAGAATAGCTTTTTAACTCAAATCAAAAGTTTAGATTAGCTTTGAACTCAAAATAGATGTTGAGTTTCCAAAAGTTAACAACCTACATTGATTTCCTGATTTTGAGTTTAATTGCTCTTTGAATGTGCACAATTAATTATGAATTAAATAAATAAATAAAGTGATTTATCCTCAACTTAACTGATTTTTCAAAAAAAAATTGATTTATGGGTTAGTCAATTATTAAATCAAACTTTTATTTAAAAACTATATCATTAAATTTGACAACAGACTTTAATTAATTAAATAAGAATTTAATCAATTAGTCATAAGATTTTTGATCTATTGTCAAAATTAAATAGTACAATTTAGGAATAAATGTAATTAAATTTAATTAAATAATTAAGTGGTAGTATTAAATTTAATTGATTAAATATTCAGAATATTCAATTAATCAAACTTTAGGATAAATTAGCTTTATCACCAAATATTCATTAAATTAAAGATAATGAAGATAAATAGGAATATTCTCCGATGTAGAATTAAGAATAATCAATTAAGATTCGATGTTGTTCAGATGTGCCTTAGATTAGGACTTTGATGTCAATTTCATTTGAATTGAAGATGTAGGAGGTTAATGAACATATAGCCCATTTTTGGGGTATTACATTTTGCCCCTCTTTGAATTACTGTGCGAAGCAGAGTGGTTCAAAGAATAGTCTGTGTTTGGTAAAGATGTTTGAGATTGAAACTGATTTAAAAGATGAACTGATTCTGAGATAGAAATCGATTGAAATATTTGAAGATGATAGGTCCTAAATGACCAAAGATAATGTTAACTATAACAGCAATGAACCGGTGATTATGAAAAAGTGTCAAAATGCCATATTCTGAACCTTATGATTGCGAAGAAGTGAGTGACCGATTCTAGACCTGATTGTCAATAAGAATCACATTGGTATCACATCTGAATCCTTTAGTTATGAAGAACCAAGGAAATAACACTAATGAACTGATGGTTACGAAAAGTTGGTACAATTTACAAGGTAGATTAGGATACCATATTGATATGGATCATGATGAATCTGATATGCCCCAAGCGATGATAGATTTTCCCTAAGCGACAAGGACTTTTGATGAGATGACAACTAGATGTGGTTGTTGTCTTGATTAATGAGGAAAGATTGATTACAGATTTAGATTTACAGACTTGAATGATGTGCAATACCAAACCCCCTTTGGGATTAAAATTGAAATTTGACAAGAAAATTTAGCGTTATAGTTTAGAAGCATGTTAATTGATTTGAGAAGTGGTTATACATGTTCAAGAACATGTTCTACATCATTTAGAGGTCATGGAGACCAAGTTTGACTAGGTTAAACCATGAGTTGACCATAGTTGACCAAGTTGAAATTTTGATAGTTTGATGTAAGATAATCAGTTAAGTTGAATTCTAGATTTTTGTGATGATTGAAGGTTGATTATGCAAGTAGTAGATCGTCTTAGGTCCAAAAAAATTTTAAATCATGATTTTGACATAGTAAATAATCTTAGATTTTGATTTTGATCCTGAAAATTGGTTTAAAACATTGAAATTAGCTAGGGGTGCAATTTTCATGAAAAATAGAGCACTTTTGAAAATTAGGTCAAAAGCTATATAAAGGTTGGAAGGGTAATTTTCAATTCATTATTCATTGTTGAATTTTGAAACCTTGTGGAGCCCTCTGAGTGAGAAAATGGTAGAAATGAAGGTACCTGTTAGTTCCCATCAATTTGAGCATAGCCGCAGACATCAGAGACCTTGACAATATGGACATCCGGTAGGTGGACCTCTGTGCCTCTCTGAAAATTCAATTTGTGCATGTTTGTAGCATGTTTAGGTCATTTTTATATGTTTTTAATTTTGAAATCTTGCATGTATGAAAGCTCATATGACTGTCCTCTGTGACGCGTATTACTTTCCAATTTCATTTCATTTGTCATATGAGGAGCCCCCAAGACTCATATGAGAGGGACCCAAGAGTCATACGAAATTTCGTTGGGTCCCTCCTCTATCATACAGGAAGCCTTAGAAACTCATATAACTATGCTTTGTCAAATGATACCTTGCAGAAACTCATATGAGCTTCAATGCCAGTTTGAATTGTCATATGGGAAACAGTGAGCTTAAAACTCCATCTTAGGTCAAAATTTTTAATTTTTTGATTTCTTAGGCCGATTGTTGAGCTTTGAATGTACCTTTTGAGATAGTGAATTGTTCAATTTCTATACTGTTAGCCTATTTTTCAACCAACTTACTGATAGGATTCCCTATTTTTGTGCTATGTAGGTTTTATATCCCGATGTTCATGTGTGCATTTCTCATCTTGCTACTCAAAGACTTTGTGTATCACTGCCTGACCCTATGAGGGTACATCTTGCTTCTTGTGGGTTTGAGTATTTGATCTATTTACCCAAGATTAGGGTAAACCATGGACTATTGACTACCCTGATAGAGAGGTTTCATTCCAAGACCCAGAATTTCCACTTGCTGATTGGAGAGATCACTGTCACACTTGAGGATGTGTACAAGATTTTGCATTTACCATTCCATGGTCAGCATCTTGAATATGTGAGTTTGGGGAACTTAGGTGTACTAGCATTCAGACATCTTTTCAGAGATGATACATAGCTGACTGCTTCTATTTCTTCGGAGACCTTGGTATAGTGCTATGGGTAGACCCATAGACTAGAGTGCATTATTGATGGGATGATAGGAGGCATCATTATGTCTGACCATTAGAAGAATGGTCTATTGATGGGCTGGGCCTTGATGGTGGCACGGTTGATGGTGACTCCTTCTGAGTTGGCTTGGGGTCAGTGTATGTTAGCACATATGTTCTCTGAGATGCATGAGATCGTGTGTCAGGAGAGAAAATCATTTGCCTTTGGTGCTTTAGTTCTTTAGATATGGGCCTAGGAGCACATCCCAGTTTGTAGACCAGTGTGTCAGTCACAGTGCCAGCCATAGGAGCCGACGATTTATACTTATTTAGGCTATGTTACACAGGTCTGCATGGGCCACACAAAGTACTAGAGGCAATGCCTTGATGATATGAAATTTGTAGCTTGGAGATCATATCTGCTTATAGAGGCCTGGCCTACTGCCAGAGAGTAATTTAGTTATTTTTGTCAAAGTCATGTATTGATTGGGTGATCCACATTTGTTATAGAGTGCTTCCTTATTACCAGGGTATGGAGGTAGTATGGAATCATCTGGGATACAGCACAGGAGCATGCTACCTATGGATGGATTTTGAGAGAGCTTGGATTAGGATGGGGCCCTCAGCTATCATATGCTCTATGTACACAGGAGTATAGTGGTATAGTCAGTAGAGATTGGGATTATAGAGAAGATGTGCCAAATGCTGGCATCACAGATAGTTTTATTGCATGGCTTATAGAGAACCTGATATATAGGTTCTCAGATCTGAAAGAGTTGATTCCTTCCATGAAGGAGGCCATGGATGTTACAGGTGCCCCAATAGGTCAAGGACAGAGGTGTGCACAGGCATAGATACCCCAGCCTACACCTCCTAGGCCAAGAGCAGTGGTGACACCACAGAGACCAGCTAGACATACTAGACCACCTCCTCATTTGACTAGTTCTTCAGCAGGCAAACCAATAGGTACTTCTAGGAGATACACTAGAGGAGAGAGTGGCACTTTGGGTAGTGTGGGTGCAACAGATGATGTAGTTGTAGCTGAGTAGGTTGTAGGTGGTGATGGTCCTGATCCATTATAGGGTGACACTAATTTTGATTTAGGTGCTAAGGTGAGATGCTGTAAGGCACAAAGAGCAGAGACCACATAGCAACCAGTGATAGATACTGAGATGTCAACAGCCAATATTGATCCTAGTGTACCACTTACTCCATAGGAGATCATTAGGAGACTTAGATTATAGGTCAGGGACCTGAAGGTATAGAGTGCTCACTGGGAGGAGAGATTTCTTGAGGCAAATAGATAATGGTCTGATCTTCATGAGGAGGTTTGTAGATTATAGAAAGAGGTGACACATCAGACCTCACAAGCTACCTATTATGTTTTTGTGTACTATGTTATTGTCCCAGTTGCTCAGAGAGTTCCTACATACTCTCAGTATATGATAGCATCAGAGGGAGCCAGGGCACCCAGAGCTAATGTAGTGCCTAATGCACTGCCACCACCTCCACCAGATGCAGAGGATCATGCAAATAGCTGATTTGTCATGATATGTTTTGATATTTTTTCTCTTTTGATTTTGATACTGTTCTGACTTCTGATAGCTCACATGAGCTCATTCTTTTGTACATTGTGCTAGTAGTGCACCCTTGACTAGTTTGAGTTTTATGATATATATACGAGATTGAGATTTTGGTTATGACTTCATTTGTACTTGTCATGTTTTGATTTATGATGATATCATGTGATGCTTATGCTATGAGTAGTGTAGAATGTATGTATGGATTTATGCAATGCAATGATTTCTTTCATATGTATGGATTTTATGCAAAGGTAATTGATTATGGAAATATGTATGTAGGATTTTGATGATGCACATGGATGTAATGTAATGCAATAGATGGAATGATTTATGATATAAAATGCAATGATACACATGATATATTTTGCAGGTATTGATGAAGACAAGTACTCAGTCTTATGTCAAAAAGGATGTCTAACCCAGGATAGTAACTTCTTACAGTTCAATGAGGAGACCTTTGTGTTAGGTTTCAACTCTTTGTTAGATTTGAAGATGTGATTGAAGAATCATTTAAGCATTGAATTTTATCCAACCATTGTGAGATCATGCAAACATGCAAAAATGCAAAGAGACATGCAGAATGAAATGCAACCTAAGACCTAGGACCTAGTCACTGATCATGTGTCGGTCATTTGTCATCAATGAATTTTTAGGTAACTGGATAAATCAATACAATGCCTACTAGTTAGGAAACCATAGACATATGAATATTGATTTGTATGTGCAAGAATCAATACAACACCCACTGGTTAGACAACCATGGACATATGAATATTGATTTTATTTTTGGAATGTCAGATTAGATATAAGCACCAAGGCACAAACGCTAGGATGACCTGAATATCATGTCCATTTTGATATAGCAATTTGTATAAGCATCAAAACATAAATGTTGTGATGACCTAAATATGCCTTGCATTCAAACACATCAAACAATCAAGAGATCATTCTAAATCTAGTGTGAATTACCCATAGTGACCCTTTATCATTCACATCCTTAGGTAAGATCGCATTTCACAGTAGGAGAAAGAAGTCACTCAAAAAGACAATAGTTAGATCAAAATTCTTTGAATTTTCTGGGTATCAATGGTTGAGGTACACATGGCCATCCAATTCAAGATAGAGGCTCTTACAGATGGACACCATTTCAATCCAGAATTTCCAAAGTTGTTAGATTTTCACATATAAGTAGAAGACAAAGAAAAGATTATGCCCCTAGTCATCACTCTCTAAATCTTGTAAAGGACATCATCGAAGAGCTCAAAGGGACACAATATATAAAAATCTCAATGTGAATTAGTAAGCATACAAGGAGATAAAAGCATGTAAAAAGCATAGATTGTTTTCAATTTGTGTTTGATTGCATTGTTGTAGATGCAAAATCCTTTCTGGAGTGGAGACTGACTAACTGACTCGGATGAAGCTTCAAAGGACTTTGACTAGATATGACATGTCTAAAGTATACTAGAGGCCATAGGATATGACTTCGATTTCCCCCAAGTGTTAAGCATTGATAGGATACAGAAGCTTGAGCTGATTGGTGTACAGACTAACTTATTAAAAACAAGAATGCAGAAACAAACCAGTAGATATGTACAAACTAAAGTAAGACTGAAATTTGGGAAAGACCAAGATTGTGTTGATAGATGAAGCATTTTGAAACAAGTGGCACCCCTTTGCCAGGTTTTCACCATCTTGGTAGAGATTCTATTTTTTCTATCAAGGTGCCTATTTCTAGGTTTTCACCAAGGCACTTTTTCTTTTTCTCATTTTTTTGTATTTTCCATTTTTTCAATTTTTTTGTACTTTTGATATTTTTTTATTTTTTTGTGAATCATCGAGGTGCCTATTGCTAGGTTTTCACCA
This sequence comes from Chamaecyparis obtusa, assembly GCA_027943335.1. Lineage (NCBI taxonomy): Eukaryota > Viridiplantae > Streptophyta > Pinopsida > Cupressales > Cupressaceae > Chamaecyparis > Chamaecyparis obtusa. Next base: position 676,257 of record BSBK01003283.1, read on the forward strand.
AGATATTCATTTTTTTCAAGACTTTTTTCTAATTTTTCTAATTTTTTTAGGACATTTTACCATACACTGAATGCCTTAGGCACATAATTTCTTCAGATGGAGAACATTGATTGGTTCTCAGAGCTGTTCTCCTTCAGTCATTGAGAGTTGATAGGCTCCAGAGACAAAAGTAGTAGTGATAAAAAAGGGATCCATCCAGTTGGGTTCAAACTTCCCCTTACGTTCTTGATGTGATTCATTTTTAGGATAGATCGCCAATCTGAAATTCTTTGTGTCTGACTTTCTTTTTGTAGCCTCTAGACATTCTTTTCTGATACACTCTGAGATGATCATACATTGCTTATCTGTGCTCATCTAGTAGTTCAAGTTCTTGCAACTTAGACACTCTATAGTCATCATCAGTTACTAGACCATGCATTCTGATTCTTAGTGATGGGATTTCAACCTCAATAGGTAGTATTGCTTCAGACCCATAAACTAAAGCGAAAGGTGTAGCCCCAATGGGTGTTCTAATACTTGTTCTGTAGACCTAGAGAGCTATATTGATCATGAGATGCTAGTCTCTTCCTGTCTTATTAACTGTAAGGTGCAAGATTTTCAATAGATTCTTGTTAGAAGCCTTTGCTTTTCCATTCCCTTGAGGATAGTAGATAGATGACCAATGTTATGTAATCTTGAATTTGGCACATAGATCATCTAAGTCTCTATTCTTGAATTTTCCACCATTATCTGTGACTATAGAGTGTGGAATACCATACCGACATATGATGTAGTTTAGAATGAACATAGATATTTTCTTGCCGATTGCTTGAGTCAAGGGGACTACTTCTACCCATTTTGTAAAATAGTCTGTAGCTATTATGATATGGGTATGTCCATTAGAAGAATGAGGATATATGGATCCTATAAGATCAAATGCCCATTGGTGAAAAGGCCATTATTTAGTAAAGGGAATTAGATCTTTCCCTAGAGCATGAATTAAGTTACCATGTACTTGGCACTTTTGACAGTTCTTAGAAAAATTGATTGCATCTTTCTCCATTTCAAGCCAATAGTACCCAGCCCTAATAAGCTTTTGAGCTAGTGTTAAACCATTAGAGTGTGACCCACATATAGCTTCATGGACTTCCTCTAGTGCACATTGAGACTCTTCCCATTCTAAACATCTAATTAGTGTACCATCTAGACCTCATTTGTACAGATCATTACCAATGATGACATAACAAGATGCATTGCAGATAAGGTATTGCTTCTCATGGTGATTGAAGGTATCGAGAATGATTTGGTCTTGGAGATAGGAGAAAAGGTTTTTGTATCAAGATGAATCATGACCAACAATAGTGTAGTTCATGTAGGTTTCAGGGGAATCATATGCAGGATAAGATAGTGCTTCCACTAGGAACTCGTAGAGTAGCTCATGTTCAGGCTGCTGTAATAGAGTAGATAGCATTGTCATTGCATCAGCAACCATGTTCTTTGTTCGAGGAATTTTCTCAAATGTGATAGATATGAAGTATTTCTTTAGATCATCTACCATTATTTTGTATGGAATGAGCTTTTCATCTTTCATTTGGTACACATCATTGACTTGATGGATAACAAGTTGGGAGTCTCCATGAATGTGTATCTATGTCACTCTCCACTCAATTGCTATTTTCATGCCATTAAGAAGGGCTTCATATTCAACAATATTATTTGTGCAAGGAAACTTTAATCTGAAAGCTTTAGGTATGGAGTATCCTTGAGGTGTGATAAACAATATGCTTGCTTTGGATTCATTCTATGTATAGGAGCCATCAAAGAACAATTTCCATTCTCTAGAAGAAACATTCATGATAGAGGAATCTGGGAACTCCATTTGCATTTGTGTATCATCAAACATAGGTGCATCCTCCAATTGATCAGCAATAACTTGGCCTTTAATAGGTTTTCTTTCAACATATTCAATGTCAAATTCACTTAAGAGCATGACCCATTTGGCTAATCTGCTTGTGAGGGTAGCTTTGCTTAGTAGGTACTTTAATGGATCAATCTTAGCTACCAAATGTGTGGTATGAGCTAACATGTAATGTCTCAATTTCTGTGATGCAAAGATCATAGCTAGACAAGCTTTCTCAATCATTGAATAGTTCTTCTCATATGCAACCAATGTTCTTTTGATATAATAGATAGCCCTTTCCTTTTTATTCTCATCATGACGTGCTAGCAATGCCCCCTGTGATGTATCTGTGGTGGAGACATACAGGATTAGCAACTTCCCCTAAATAGGAGGCATCAAGATAGGAGGATTTGATAGATATTTCTTGATATGGTTAAAGTTCTTCTCATATTCTTCACTCCATGCAAAAGTCACACCTTTATGTAAAGCTTTTGTAAAAGGTTGTGAGATATCCGCAAGCTGTGATATGAAATGCTTGATAGATTGTACTGTCCCTTGTAATGTTCTCATTTGACTGATGTTCTTGGGAGGTTGCATCTCCATGATGGCTTTAACTTTAGCTGGATCAACTTCAATACCCTTCTTTGAAACTATGTATCCTAAGAACTTTCCAAAAGTGACACCAAAAGCACACTTCTTAGGATTTAGTCTGAGACTAAATTTTTGCATTTTGTCTAGTATCTTGCTCAAGTCATTTAGATGTTCAGCTCTAATCATAGATTTTTCTAAAGTATCATCAACATAATCCTCCATAGTTTGATGCATCATGTCATGAAAAATAGATGTCATAGCTCTCTGATAGGTAGCACCAGCATTTTTAAGCCCGAATGGCATGCCATTCCAATAGAAGGTACCCCATGCACATGTAAAAGTAGTTTTCTCTTAATCCTCTGGAGCAATTTTGATTTGATTATATCCAGAAAAACCATCCATTAAAGAATACATCTCAAAATCCGCAGTCATGTCCACTATCATATCAATGTTAGGTAGTGGAAAATCATCCTTAGCACATGCTTTGTTTACATCTCTAAAGTCTATGCACACTTTGATTGATTTATCTAGTTTATAAATAGGTACAATATTTGAGATCCATTTTAACATAGTTAATAACACAGATGAATCTAGCTTTTAGTAGTTTCTCTAATTCAGTTTTGACCAAGAGTGCAACATGTGGATGCATGTTTCTTAATTTTTGTTTAATAGGTTTTACTCTACGAGTAATAGATAAATGGTGCATTATAAGATCAGGATCCAACCCTGGCATATCTAAATATTTCCATGCAAATTTGATCTTGTTTTTTGTTAGGAATGTAGTAAATTTTTGCTTTTCTTCTTCCTATAAGGATTGTGCTACATGGATCAACTATGGTTCCTCTACTATTCCCCAGTTGATAGATTGAGTGGGCTCAATTAGAAATGGAGATTTGTTAGTAAATGACTCAGAAGGACATCAAATATCTCATCCTTAGGCACCTCAAAGAGGTTTTCACCTTCGGATACATCTTTTATTTTTACTTTTGTAGGTTCTGAGACTGGTACAAACTAGTTTTCACCCTCAGAACTCCTTTTCTTTTTATTTTTATTCTTATTCTTTTGACTAAGATACTTGATGTCCGACTCTATCATGCTAATGCTTGGTTCACTAATGGAAGTCCTCATAGGCTCAACTACATTGAAGTAGAAAGCAAGGGCATAGTCATTTGGGAAGGTATAAATACCATAGCTTGGGTTTGTGGAAGTTTGGTCAAGAAGGTTAGGACATTGGATAGTCAAAGCAGGGAAAGATTGGGAGATAGTGTTCATGGATATGGATCTATCATCATTGGTCCTAACCTAATGCTCAAGTTCAAAGGTGATATTACAACTTAATACATTCAGTTCATGAATAGGCTCAATGTCATTATGGAGGTCCACTTTAGCCATCGGTGGATCAGACTCGTTAAGTTCATTATTTCACTCTAGAATTACATTGGGTGTAGGTGCATATTGGTGGATAACATCAATATGTAAATCTATGATAAGCTCATCTTCCTCTCGAATGACTCCCCATTCATAGTCAATGGATTCCTCATCTATTCCTCTAGGAAATTTAAGAATATGAGTAAAGTCAGGGTGAATACCCCAAGAAGGGTTACCCTCAAATTCTGATTTGAATTCATACTCATGGGAATCTATCTCAGAATCACTGGAACACTCCAAGTGCTCAACTATAGTGATAGGACTATCTTCCCTTTTTTCTATTTGATTACCTTTGAGATTAGCTGGTTCTTGTTTGCAACTATCTCTTGTTCCATAGTAGGTTCTTGTCTTTCTACTACATTGATTCTCTTTATTGGATCATCTTCAACATCAAGGAGGTCTTTTATTTCTTTAGGAAAATGCTCATAAGGAATGAGCTCCTCAGTAGTGTTAGAATCATCACTATCAGATTGTTGTATTGCTTCCTCCTATGGTTCAATTTGTTCTAGGACATGTGGGGAATTCTTGCTAAGATAGAAAGGCTTCTTCTTGTATCCTAGACCTATTGTATTCTTGTTTGCTCGACCACAATGGTCAAGAGGTGATAGTAGACCTTTACCTTGTAGTCCTAGAGGTCCTTTTCTTGTATATCCCATCTTTGTAATCAATTTGTCCTCTGCACCATATGACTTAGAAGGGACCTTCAATGTTTTAGCATCACATGATTGATCAATTTGAGACTTAGGTTCTTTGTAGAGCCATGAAAGCACAGCTTCATCCTCTTCAAATTCTTGTTTAGATACTTGTTCTGCAACAAAATTTCCTTTATATTCCTCAAGAGGTTCTTTAGATTCTAGTTTGGACTATTTCAGAGTTTTCCCATAAGACTTAGGTGAGATAGGGAGAGATGTCAAAGATAAGACTAGCTCCATAGTATATTCTCTCATACCATTTTCTTTGATTGTGACCTCTTTAGCAATGTCTTCCATTTTTTATGTTGAAGCAATGTCTAGCTACTTAGTGGAAGATTCTTTGTTATTAGGAACAAGTTTATCAACACTTTCTTTCAATGCATTGCAAGTTGTAGATACATCTACTGGGATGGTTACCTCTACTCTTTCATAAGGAAATTTCAAGCACTGATGGTATGTAGAAGGAATAGCCTTCATTTCATGTATCCAGGGTCTCCCTAGAAGGATGTTGTAAGCCAAAGGTATATCAAGAACTTGACATGTAGTATCTCTGATGACAGGACCCGTTCTGATAGGCAAGAAAATTGTTCCCTTGGAGGATCTTTCTTCTTCATCATATGCCTTGATAGTTATTTTCTTTCTAGGATCAATAGCCATTTCTGAAAATCCCAATTGTGTGATCAAGCTACAAGAACAGATATTCAAACCAACTCCCCCATCTATCAACACATGTTTGATGTGATGGTTTTGGATCAAGACTTCTATATGCAAGGGTTGATTATGCAAATGACTCAAGGAGTTATCATCTTCCTCTGAAAAGGAAATATACTATGGAGATGTAAGATGACCAACCATAGTCTGGAACCTGTCTAAATCAAGGTTGTCAAGAACATTGGATCTGAGAAAAGCTTTGTTTAGAATGGCTCTATGAGCTGGAGATATCCGAAGCAACTCAAACATGGAGATTTTTGCATTTGTGTGTTGGAGTTGTTGAACAATGTTGTAAGATGTAGGCCTCACATCTTTAGGATTTGAAGATTTAGATGTAGCCTTTTGTTTAGAAGTAGATGAAAAATTGAAAGGTACCTTAGGGACATTTGATGAATCCAGGATTTGTCCTTGTAGATGCACCTGAGCTTGTGATCGAGTAACTACATTAGCTGATTGATTTTCTCTATCTTTTCTTACAATTGTGATAACATTGCAATGCTCAGATAGGCATGGTTCAACCATATTGATAACATCATTGTTTCCAGAATAAGCATAATTGACCTTAGCACCCACATTAGGCTGAGAAGATGAATCTCCTTGACTATGTTTTGGAAATGGCTCCATGAATGTTGTATGATCATTATTGTTCTTATGATTATCAATCATGATTTCTCCACTATAAATTTTGTCTTGAATGGTATGTTTCAAGCACAAGTAGTTACTAGTTTATGACCCTTACTATGATGGAAGTCACATAATTCATTCTCCTTCCACCATTTTAGTTTAGGTTCGGGATCAAATTGTCGGATCTTAGGCAAAGAGATGATATTGTTAGCCAAGATAGTTTTCATATCTGATTCCAAAGATTCTCCAAGAGGAGTGAACTTTCATTTATTATTAGCAGACCAAGGTTTGTACTCTTTCATCTTTTGAGATGATTCAAGTACCTTTTGTTCTGAAGCTTTGATGGCTTAGGTACCGATAGTTAGATTGAAAGCTGGTGCCTTATATGGGGCATGGAGAGTATCAACAATGCCATCTATGATGATGCTCTTGTTCTTGTTCCAATTTTTGTTCTTATCCTTAGAACTAGATCCAAATTCATAATTATCTTTTTGAAGTGTGATATCTCCCTTTTTTACAAGTACTTTTTCAATTTTGATTGCATTGTCTACCATCTTATCAAAAGATATATGATTTTGCATTTGTAAAGGGTAGTTGATTTTTGGAACAAGATTATTGATGAAGATTTCCAATTTCTCAGTTTTTGGAATAGGTCTAGCATAGAGAGAGAATTTCTTCCTCCATCTTTTAAGAAATGTTAGGAATGGTTCTCCTAGATATTGTCTTAGATTGCAGATGTCGATCATGGTGACCGGATGTTGAATGTTATAGGATTATTACTGATAGAATAATTTGATTAACTCCTCAAAGGTTTTGATAGTAGGAGGCATTCTAGAGAACCAATGAATGGCTGCTCCTCCCAAAGATTGAGGGAAGAGATGCATCAGATAGGTTGGTTCATGCATGAAATCCATAGATTGAGTACAGAATTCTCTAACATGATCTTGGGGATCAGAGTTTCCATCATACTTATCGTATTTAGGCATTTCCACTCTCTTAGGGAATGGCGGCATGTACAAGTCTTTATCAAATGGAAAAGGGCATAGGGACTCCATGGAGAACTCCTTAGGTTCCTTTTCTTTTTCAAGTTTGTTAAGTTTGACTTGCATGGAATGCATCTGTTTCATCATAGCCATGATAGGAGTTTCTTCCTCATGCGTAATGATATCTTCAACATTAAATTTGGGAGGAAGTTTAGCTCCTTGATGAGCTAACTCTAGAAAATATGCCTCTCTATCTTCTTTCAAGAAATGTTTCATCATTCTTTTGAAGTTATCATCATTTTGATATTGGGCAATTTCAGAAGGTGTAGGTTCTTGATTTGTACCATGTTGAGAGTGAGCTCCTTAAGACCCGTGGTTTGTTTCACCTTGAGACATGTTTTTATTATGAAAGCTACTCGAGACAGAATGATGTGGGGTCTTTTGATAGCTTTTGTGAATTGATATAGGAGGTGTGGGTTGATTAACTACATGGATTAATGCAGGAGGGGTGACATAACCACCTTTTAAGAAAAGATTTCCAAGAGTGTCCTCTCCATATAGGTTAGTGTTGTAGGATTGATGAATAGTATGAGTGATCATAGAAGATGTCTCTGAAGAGATTTTAGGTTGTTCTCTATGTTTTCATGATGAAGCTCTAGTTTCAACCATTAACCTTAGGTGAAGCAAGAGAATGAGATTAAGACAACTGAAGAATGAATTGATTCAAGAAGATCAAATGACACAACCTTGTCAAGATTGGATTGATTGAAAATTAGATTCGACATAAATGAAGGATATTGTGCCCTGGTAGTATGGGTAGATGCCCAAAAGATAGTGAACATGGGTTCGTAACACTTAGCCATTTTGAAGATTGATGGAAGATTGATAATTATGACAAGGTTTTGACACAAGATGAAAAAGACTCAAATTGATTAAATAGAAGGCTAAATCAGACTCAAGAGGCCACTTTAGGAAAATGATTGGATTCTTTCTAGTTTCTTCTCTATTCTTGACAAAGTGATTTGTTTGACAGATTCTGGAAATAGGCTGTAAAAATTGGGTCTCTGACAATTTTGACAACTTTCTAGCAATTTTTCAAAATTTCTCAAATGACTTTCTGCAGGATCGTATGACAGTTGGTATACTCTGAAGCGACAATTGAAAAAACTTGTACGACAATTGCAAAGCTCACACGATAGTTGATAGCAGGATTTTGACTTTTTGCTTTTGACTGGTGGCAAAACTCGTACAACACTATACAAGCTTTCATACAACAATATAGGGTTTCTGAAACAACAATTGCCAAAAATCATACGACTTGCTGACCTTGTGGGATGACTTTTGACTCCAAAAAGGAATTTTACTTCAGATTTTGCAAATTTTGGATTTTCAATTTCAGATTGTTTGCAAATTTTTCTGTCCAGGTTTGAAGATTATTGTGGGATCATTCATTTTTAGTAACCAAATAGATAAAAAAGCATGCAAAATAGCAAGCAAGTGATTCCAAGCACATCTGAAAACAATGAATAGGGGACAAAGCAACCCTGTGCATGAATAATCATGTGACTAAATGTGGTAATCCCTAAGAGTGCTAATTGTGTATGTTCCAAAAAGTTTTTCAATAACGCACATATTCCTAAAAGAATGAAAATTTGGCCTCACTAGGGTTTGTAGTAATGGTCTAACTCTGCAACTTTTGTGATCTCAAGAGGGAAAACTCAAATCTAGACACATTGGGGTTTTGACACAGTCTGAGAATTTAATACATCAGGAGCTACTAGGGAGATCTGACAGCCCAACAAGAGATCACACCTGTGAAGATTTCCTCCACAAGGACATTTATATAGCCGTTGTTGCTACCACAACAAAAATGGTTATTACCGCTTGAGGTTCGATCCACATGGTTGACCCAATTAAGGGAATGTCCACTATGGTTAACCCTCTCTAAAAGTGACTCACAAAAGATGCCACAAGGGGACTAGATCATATTCAAGGATCTGGGTTTCTGGTACTATCCAAAAAGGAAGTAGAGCATAATCCCCTAGCCTCTTCACTTCACCAAGACAAAGTAGATAGATTAATCTGACATGCTAAGATTGAAACTATCTCACTAAGATCTATGACATCAACAACTCATGATATATCAACCTCTCCAGAGAGAGAATGTATCAATCAAAAGTTGAGGACTACAAACCCAGTAGAATGCAAGACAATCTTAGTATCCTCCCTACCTACAAGGGGATCCTTCATCAAGAAGAGCTTCACATGTGTGAACAAGCGAATGAAGCCTACTCTCTCAAGATCATCCACAAATAGTGTTCATAGGGCCTATTTACTATGTGTAGCAGATATGCAAGAAGCAAATCTATGTTCATTTTATAGCCCAAAATGAAGTCTGTGATATGAAAGCAATAAAAGTCACACAAGCTTGACACATGAGAGTTTGTTTTAACCAAATCAAAATGTTATCAGCTTGAGGAGGATACCTAAATTCCTCACAACACACTTAGTAGATTTTTAACTGTTTTAGCAATTTTTCTCATGCTTTTCCCAATCAGAATCAACAGATACCAATCAGAAATAGAAAATCTCAATTGTTAGGGTTAGCTGTCAGTCCAAATCTAAAAATCAAATCTAGAAAATAGCCTGAAAATTTTGAAAGGACAATTGAATTCTAGTGTTAAAACTTGTATGACAGTGGGTTACCTCCCAGACGACAGTCTAGAAACTCGTACGATAGTGGGTATATTCTCATACGACAATAGAGCTCCCAAATGATAATGTGTACCTTCTGATATGAGCCTCAATAGAATCAACTATTGTACGATAGTGGGTACTTCCTGGTATGACTTTTGTCAGAAAGTCATACGAAAAATGTACGGATAGAAAATAAAAGATCACAGTTTTAACCAAAAAATGACAAGAAATTGATAGAGATTGAATGGAAACCCATTTCAAGGCCCCACGGTGGGTGCCAGAAATGTGTGTGAATTTTGTACCTAGTTGTAGACACAACACTTCAGTAAAACATTAGAGGTTAGCAAAAATCAAAATTGTGCAATGAAATGGAAACTAAGCTAACCAGGCAATTTACTGCCTTCTAGTAGATGCGAGTATGATATTCTCAGATTAGACCGAGACCAGTGACAATGCAACACCTAAACGAAGGATTTGAATGCAGAAGATGGATACAAAATGAATGCAGATTTATTCTATATTTTTGTATTTTCTATGTAATTATAATGAAAGAAACTGATATGATATGCAATTGATGTAAAAATGATATGAATGCTCACAAACAAAGGAAAATCTCACAATAGCTTGGATTCACAAAAGATGGATTCTTTGATCACCAATTCACCAACATGAGGATGCAATTTTGTAGATCTTTTTAGAAGAGCTGAAGCCTTGATTTTATAGAAATCCAAGGCTTTGAGGGTGCATGAGAAAAGTCATAAATCACTCTTGATGAACTTAGGTTGATTTTTTAGTCAATAAGAAATTAGAGATGATTAACTCACATAATTATGCAAAATCATGCAAGAACAACTTGTTAACTCAAATCAGAAGTTTAGATCAGCTTTGAACTCAAAATAGATGTTGAGTTTCCAAAAGTTAACAACTTGCATTGATTTCTTGATTTTGAGTTTAACTGCTCTTTGAATGTGCACAATTAATTATGAATTAATTAAATAAATAAAGTAATTTATCCTCAACTTAACTGATTTTTGAAAAAAATAATTGATTTATGGGTTAGTCAATTATTAAAATAAACTTTTATTCCAAAACTATATCATTAAATTTGACAATAGACTTTAATTAATTAAATAAGAATTTAATCAATTAGTCATAAGATTTTTGATTTATTGTCAGAATTAAATAATACAATTTAGGAATAAATGCAATTAAATTTAATTAAATAATTAAGTGGTAGTATTAAATCTAATTAATTAAATATTTAGAATATTCAATTAATCAAACTCTAGGATAAATTAGCTTTATCACCAAATAATCATTAAATTAAAGATAATTAAGATAAATAGGAATATTTCTAGGAATATTCCCCCATGCAGAATTAAGAATAATCAATTAAGATTCGATGATGTTCAGATGTGCCTTAGATTAGGATGACGATGTCAATTTCATTTGAATTGAAGATGTAGGAGGTTGATGAACCTATAGCCCATTTTTGGGGTATTACATTTATCAACAATACTCCTACAATATCTAACATCCAGTTACCATGATCGATATCTAAAATCTGAAACAAAACTCAGGAGAACACTTCCTATCCTTCCTCTAATGATTGAGGAAGAATTTTTCACTCTATGCCCGACCAATCCCAGAAAATGAAAAGCTAGAAATCTTTATCAATAATTTGATTCTGAAAATCAATTATCATCTACAAATGCAAAATCATACATCCTTTGATAAAATGGTAGAAAATGTCATAAAGACATAAAATGTTCTTTTTTGAAAGGGAGACATATCACTTCATAAAGAAAACAAGTACAATTCAGGATCTAGTTCCAACAAAGATAAGGCCAAAATCTGGAACGGGAACAAAAACATTGTCACAGATGGTGTTCTTGATCATATCAGTGCTCCACCTAAAGCACCATCATTTAATCTCACTATTGGCACCCGAGCCATAAAAGCTTCAGAGATGAAAATAACTGAACCAGCTAAAAAGTCAACTAACTATAAACCTTGGGTTACAAAACCAAAGCGCAAGTTTACTCCTTTGGGTGATTCCTTGGAATCTAACATGAAAACTCTATTGGAAAATAACATCATCACGATACCTGAGATCAAACCATATGATCCCAAAGTCAAACCTAAGTGGTGGAAAGAGATCAATTTCTGTGATTTCCATCGAAACAAGGGTCATAAAGCCAAAAATTGCATGCATCTAAAACATCTAATTCAAGAAAAAATTGACACTAGAGAAATTGTAATTGACAACCATAAATCCAGCAATGATCATACAACATTCAAGAAACCTTTTCCGGATCATAATCAAGGAGATTCATCTTCTAAACCAAAAATGGGTGCTAAAGTCAATTACACTTACTCTAGTAGCAATGATGTTATCAAGATGGTGGAGCCATGCCTATTTGAATACTGTACTGTCATCACTATTGTTAGAAAGGATAGGGATAATAAGACAACTAATGTGGTTACTCAATCTCAAGCTCAGGCAACTCTCCAAGGACAAAACTCAAGTTCATCAAACACCTAGAAGGTGCCATTTAATCTTGCATCTACATCTAAACAAGGAATAATTCCAAATCTTCCAATTCTAAAGATTCCAAAGAGATATCATACAGCATCATCCAGCAACTACAATATACTAATGCCAAAATCTCTATATTCGAGTTGCTTCGCATCTCTCCTGCTCATTGTGCAATTCTGGACAAAGCTATAATCAACTTTAATGTTCTTGAAGACCTTGATCTTGATAGATTCCAAATAGTGGTGAGTCACTTGACGTCCCCTTAGTACATATCCTTTTTAGAAGAAGATGAAAACTCTCTAAGTCACCCACATAACCAGCCCTTGCATATTGAAGTCTTAATCCAAAACCATCATGTCAAACGTGTGTTGATAAATGAAGGCGCTTGTGTGAATATATGTTCCTACAAATTGGTTACACAACTGGGATTGTCAGAAGATTCCATTGATTCTAAAAAGAAGATAACCATAAAAGCATATGAAGAACAAGAAAGAAATTCCAAAGGAGTCATTATGCTACCTATCAGGACATGACCTGTCATCAAAGATATCACCTGTCAAGTACTAGATCTTCCACTAGCCTAAAACATTCTTCTAGGAAGGCCTTGGATACATGAAATGAAAGATATCCCATCAACATACCATCAATGTCTCAAATTTCCCTATGATGGAGTCGAAGTCACTATACCTGCAGACACATTAGCATCTTGCAACGCCTTGAAGGAAAGTGCAGAAAAACTTGTTCCACATAATAGGGAGTCTTCCATCAAACAAATAGACATAGCATCTACATCTAAAATGGAAGACCTATCAAAAGGAGTCAAGATCAAAGATACTGGAATGGGAGGATACACAATGGAACTATTCCTATTTCTCACTTCTCTCCCACTTTCACCAAGGTCTTATGGAAAGCTTTATGAGAAAGCAAGACCGTTAACTAAAGAACCTCAGGTTGTCTTGAATGGAAGATTTATCATAGAAAAAGTGTCAAAACAAGAATATGATGAAGAGGAATTTGTTCTTTCTTGGTTATACAAGGATGATTCTCAATCACAGGCAATTCAAAAGCGTGACTCTAAAACACTTAAAGTTCCATCAAAATCATATGGACTAGGTCACAAGATAATGTCTAAAATGGGATACACATGAAAAGGACTTCTAGGAACAAGAGGCAAAGGCATCATTAGACCCATTGAACACTATGGGAGAAAAATCAAGGATACTATAGGTCTTGATTATCAGAAGAAACCTTTCCATCTCAGTGGAAACTCTTCTCATGTGATAGAACAAATAGAACCAGGAATAGATAAAAATGAAGAAGAGGAAACACACCCAGAAAATAGTGATGACTCCAATGCTACATATGTTTTCCCTTATGAACGTATTCCTCAAAACATTGTAGACCTTCTCAAGGAGGAAAATGAACCTAAAAGTTTCAATGTAGTAGACACACAAGAGCCTACTATTGAACAAGAGATAGTCACCACACAAGAACCAGCTGATCCTGAAAACAAACAAGAAGAAGAAGGTGAACCCATCACAATAGCTAAATATTTGGGACACAAAAGTGATTCTGAGATAGAATCCCATTAATATGAGTTCCCTTTGGACTCTGAAGGAAACCTCACTCGGGGAATCCATCCTGATTTCACACATATTCTTGATTTTCCCAAAGATCCAAATGAAGAATCAAATGACTGTGAATGGGGAATTGTTCTAGAAGAAGATGAGCTTATCATAGAAAAACACATAGATGTCATTCAATGATATGCACCTACATCTGAAATGAGTCTAGAATGAAATAATAGACCTCATGAGTCTGATTCACTTATCACTAACCCAAGATCCAATGATGATGTTGAAATGCTTAACAGACTAAACATTCTGAGTAGTAATATCATCCTTGAATTTGAGAGTCGGATCAAAACCAATGATGACAACAATGTACATGTAAACACCATCACTCAATCCTTTCCCATGCTTACTATCCAACATCCTAAACTTATTGACCAAACATATAATGATCCAAGCCAAGACATCCATACTTTCCAAATAGACTATGCTCTCGCATGCTATCTCAACACAGTAGAACCCATGATGACTTCCATCAGAGAACCTAGTGTTAGCATGATAGATTCATATATCAAATATCTCAGTCAAAAGAACATAAGTAAAAAGAAAAAGAGTTTTGAGGGTGAAAACCATTATGTGGCAGTCTCAGAACCTAAAATAGTAAAAACAAAAGATGTATCCAAAGGTGAAAACCTCTTTGAGGCACCTAAGGATGAGATATTTGATGTCCTTCCAAGTCATTTATAGGATAGATCTCTTGTATTGATAGAACCAACTCAATCTATCAATTTAGACACAACAAAAGAACCCTAGTTGATTCATGTAGCTCAATCATTGTCAGAAAAAGAAAAAAAACATTTACAAAATTCTTAATAGATAAGAAGATCAACTTTGCATGGAAATATTCAAATATGCCAGGGTTAGATCCTAATCTCATCATGCATCATCTTTTTATAGCTCTGGGAGTCAAACCTATTAAACATAAATTGTAAAAAATGCATCCACATGTTGCACTCCTAGTCAAAGCTGAGCTGGAAAAGTTACTAAAAGCTCGATTTATCCGAGTCATAGATTATGCAAAGTGGATCTCAAACATAGTTCTAGTTTCAAAACTAGACAAATCTATAGGAGTATGCATAGACTTCAGAGATGTAAATAAATCATTCCCTAAGGATGACTTTCCACTGCCAAACATCGATATGATAGTAGACAAGACTGTAGGCTTTCAAATGTACTCTTTAATGAATGTTTTTTTTGGATACAACCAAATCAATATCACTCTAGAAGATCAAGAGAAAACAACTTTTACTTGTGCATGGGGTACTTTCTAGTATAACATCATGCCATTTGGTCTTAAAAATGCTAGTGCTACATATCAATGAGCTATGACATCTATCTTCCATGACATGATGCATCAAACCATGGAGGATTATGTTGATGACACCTTACCTAAATCAATGAAAAGATCTAAACATCTAGCTGACTTAAGTAAAATACTGGATAGAATGGAAAAGTTTAGTCTCAGATTAACCCTAAGAAATGTGCCTTTGGCATCACTTCAAGAAAACTTCTAGGGTACATTGTTTCAAAGAAAGGAATTGAAGTAGATCGAGTAAAAGTCAAAGCAATCATGGAGATGCAACCTCCTAAAAACATTAGTCAAATGAGGACCTTACAAGGAAGGGTAAAATCAATCAGACACTTCATATCTTAGCTAGAAGACATATCACAACCTTTCACAAAGACATTGCATAAAGGTGTGACCTTCTCATGGGGTGAGGAATGTGAAAAGGAATTCAATCATATCAAGCAATATTTATCAAATCCTCCTGTTCTGATGCCTCCTATTCAAGTGAAGCCATTGATATTATATGTCTCTGCCACATATACATCATTGAGTGAATTACTAGCACAACATGATGAGAATAAGAAGGAAAGAGATATCTACTATATCAACAGAACATTGGTAGCCTATGAAAAGAACTATTCCATGATAGAAAAAGCGTGTCTAGCTATCATCTTTGCATCATAGAAGATGAGACACTACATGTTAGCTTATACTACACAATTAATAGAAAATATTTATCCACTGAAGTACTTATTGAGCAAAGCTGCCCTCACAGGTAGACTAGCGAAATGGGTAATGCTATTGAGAAAATGTGACATTGAGTATGTTGAAAGAAAAGCTATCAAAGGACAAGTCATTGCAGACCAATTAGCTGAAGCACAAATGTTCCATGATCAACCAATGCAAATGGAATTTCATGATTCCTCTATTATGCACCTATCTTCTAGAACATGGAATTTATTCTTTAATGGATCCTACACATAGAATGGATATGGAGCTGGCATATTGTTCATAACACCACAGGGTTACTCCATTCCAAAAGCATTTAGAATCAAATTACCTTGTACCAAAAACATAGCTGAATATGAAGCTCTACTAAATGGTATGAAAATAGCACTCGAATGGAGAGTAACATAACTACACATCCATGGAGACTCACAACTAGTCATACACCAAGTCAATGATGTGTATCAAATAAAGGATGAAAAGATTGTTCCATACAAACACATGGTGGATGACTTAAAGAAATATTTCATATCTATCATGTTTGAAAAAATTCCTAGAATGGAGAACAAGGTTGCTGATGCTATGGCAACATTATCATCTTTACTATAGCAGCCTGAACATGAGCTACACTATGAGTTCCTGGTGGAGCATTGTCATTCCTTGCCTATGATTTTCTAGAAATCCGCATGATTTGCAACATTTTTTGTCATGATTCCTCCTACTACAAAAAGATATACTCCTACTTTCACAAGCAAATCATTCCCAATACCTTTAACCACCATGAAAAACATTACCTTATCTAAAATGCATCATGGTATGTCATCATTGGTAATGATTTATACAAACTAAGTCTGGTTGGTACACTTCTTAGGTGTTTAGAATGGGAAGAGTCTCAATGTGCATTAGAGGAAGTCCATGAAGGTATTTTTGGATCACATTCCAATGGTTTAACACTAGCTCAAAAACTCATTAGGGCTGGGTACTATTGGCCAGACATGGAAAAAGAGGCCACCAAATATGCCAAGAATTGTCATAAATGTCAAGTCCATGGAAACTTGATTCATGCACCAGGGAGAGATTTGATTCCCTTCACAACACAATGGCCTTTTCAAAAATGAGCATTTGATCTCATAGGGGCTATCTACCCTCATTCTTCTAATGGTCAAACCCATATAATCATAGCAATAGATTATTTCATGAAATGGGTTGAAGCGGTTCCTTTAACACAGACCATTGGAAAAAAAATCTCTATGTTCATACTAAATTATATCATTTACAGATATGGTATACCACACTCCATCATCACAAACAATGGAGGCCAATTCAAGAACAATGACCTAGATTCCTAATGCTCAAAATTCAAGATTACTCAACATTGGTCATCCATTTATTATCCTCAAGGGAATGGACAAGCCGAGGCCTCCAATAAGATCTTATTGAAAATATTGCATCATACAGTCAACAAAATAGGAAGAGACTGGCATTTGATGATAAATCCATGTCTTTGGGCCTACAGAACAAGTATCAAAATGCACACTAGGGCTACTCCTTTCACTTTAGTATATGGGGTTGAAGCAGTGTTGCCTATTGAGGTTGAAATCCCATCACTATGAATCAGAATGCATGGTCTAATAACTGATGATGATTATAGAGTGTCTAAGTTACAAGAACTTGAACTACTAGTTGAGCACAGACAAGCTGCATATGATCATCTTAGAGTGTATCAGAAAAGAATGTCTAGAGGCTACACAAGAAAGTCAAACATAGAGAATTTCAAGTTGGTGATCTAGTCTTGAGAGAGAATACTAAAAATTAATCACATAGAGAACACAAGGGGAAGTTTGAACCCAACTAGATGGGTCCTTTTGTTATCACTACTACTTTTGGCTCTGAGCCTATCAACTCTCAATGATTGAAGGAGAATAGCTCTGAGAACCAATCAACATTCTCCATTTGAAGAAATTCTACACCTAAGGCATTCAGTTTGTGAAAATGTCCTAAAAAATCATAAAAATCAAAAAAAGTCCTGAAAAAATGATCATCCTGGTGAAAACCTAGCAATAGGCACCTTAGTGATTCACAAAAAAAATTGAAAACATGAAAAATACAAAAAAAAGAAGAAAAATAAAAAGTGCCTTGGTGAAAACCTGGTAAACAGGCGCCTTGGTAGAAAAAATGGAATGTCTACCAAGATGGTGAAAACCTAGTAAACGGGCACCACTTGTATCAAAACACTCCATCTATTAGCGCAATCTTGGTATTTCCTAGCTTTCAGTACTGCTTTAATTTGTACATATCTCCTATTTTGCTTCTTGCATCTTGTTTTCAATAAAGTCGGTCTGTCCACCAAAGCCAAAGTGTCTGTATTATATCAAAGTTTCAACTTGGGGGCAATCAGTGTCATATCCTAAAGTCCCCAATATCTTTACATGAATCATATCCAGTCAAGGTCCTTCCAAAGCTATATCTGAGTCTATCTATCTGTCTCCCTACATGAAAAGGATTTTGCATCTACCCACAATACAAACAAACAACAACAAAAAAATGAAAACAAATCTTTGCACACATGCTTTAATCTTCTTGTATGCTAAGTGATTCACATTGATATTTCTGCATATTTTGTCCCCTCGAGATCTTCAATGATGTCCTTTACAAGATTTAGAGAGTGATGACTGGGGGCATAATCTTTTATTTGTTTTTTATTTGAAGTGAAAACCTAATAACTTTGGAAACTCTAGATTGAATTGGTGTCCACTATAAGTGCCTCTATCATGATTGGATGGCCACATGTACCTCAACCATTGATACCCAGATTCTTTAGAGAAGTTTGATCTAACTTTTGTCTTTTAAAATGATTTCTTGCTCCTACTGTGAAACAAGATACTACCCAAGGATGTGGATGATAAAGTGTCACTGTGGGTAATTCACATTGGTATCAAAAGGATTTCTACAACTACTTGGTGTGCTTGTCCACAAGGATTATTCAGGTCATCACAATGTTTATGTTCTGATGCTTATACAAATTTCTATATCAAAATGGACATGATATTCAGGTCATCCTGGCTTTTGTGCCTTGGGTGCTTATATCTAAATCTGACATATCAAAATAAAAATTAATATTCATATGTTCATGGTTGCCTAACTAGTGAACATTGTATCGATTATTTGGTGTTACCTAAAAATATCCAGTGATGATAAAAACTGACACATGATTAGTGACTAAGTCCTAGGTCTTGCATTACATCTGCATTTGTCTTTCTCATGGCTGTATTTCTCTCATGATCTGAATAAAGCATTGACATTCAAGATTCTCTAAAGTTTCCCTAAAAAAACTTCTAAAAGGACTGAACGCCACGTGAAGGTCCACACATCTAATCAGCAAGAAGTCACAATTATGGGTTAAACATCCATTTTGACATTGACTAAGCACTTGAAATCTTGATATACCTACAAAAGAATCATGTCTATCATTGCATAACATCTCATATATCCATTTACATACATACAAGTGCATCCATAAAGAATTAACATAAATCATATGCCACATTACATTTCTATCACCTATCATTGCATTTCATATTCATACATTCAAAGTAAAAATTCCTTGCATATTCATAGCATTCAACAGTAAAAGGAAAAAATTGCATACATTTGCATCACATGATAAACCATCATAACTCAAAATTACAAGTGCAATGAAGTCACAACCACTAAATCAATCTCATATATATATCAAATGTTGTAATAGTATAAGGGGTGCGCTAATGGCACTGTATACAAAAGAATTAGCTTCAATGAGCTATCAAGAATGATTAAAATGACAAAAATAGAGGAACATCAGGTATCAATTGTCCACCTAGTCCTTAGTATCGGGTGCTCCTCCTCCTCCAATAGATGCATCTAGTGGTGGCTCAACACGTGGGGCCCTAGCTCCCTCAAAATCTATCATATACTTTGAATAAGAGGTGACCCTTTGTCTAGGAGGTAAAATAGAATAATATGCTAATACATAATATGCAGCATGACCGATCTGATGGACCACCTCAGCCTGTAGGTGCCTAACATCAGCCTCTTAGTCTTAGAGATGTCTATCTCTCTCCCACATCTGCACCTCCAATGATAAACTATGTAAGCATTGATCTCTCAATTGGTGCTTGAGATGCCTAATGATATCCTACGAAGTCTACTGCAATTCGGGCTCTACCTCTGCTATTGTCTCTGCCTCCTCCATAGCCTAATTACCACTAGCTACACCTATGTTTATCTATGCCTTGTGATGATGAACCTCTACTCCTAAATCAAAATCAAGGGCATCATGTGCCTCCGCCATTAGTACATACTGATGAGCACTGAGCACCTCCTCTACACTACCAACTTTTCCTAAAGTCCCACTGTTACCTTTGGTGTACCGACACTACAAAATTGTTGGTCTACCTGCTAGAGCTATATGTGGTATAGGTGGTGGTCTCATCCATCTTGCTAGCCTAGGAGGAGTCATAACTGCTCTTGACCTCGATGGTGTAGGATGCACCATTGGGATCTGGACCTCGTGCCGCCTCTGTCCTCTACCCATAGGGGCCCCTGTAACATCCTTAGCATCCTCCATGGTGGGAATAAGCTCTATGGGATTAGAGAAATGCCTCATTAGATGATTTTCCATGTATGCTATGAAAGCATCAGTCACACCAGCATCAACCACATGTGGTCTATAGTCCCAATCTCTGCTGACTAGCTCCCTATACTCAAGGCTGCACACTACATAAGAAAGCCTATTTGACCATCCCAGACCAATCTCTTGCACCAATCATGCATAAGCTATAAAATCTTAAGGCATGTCCTAGATAATCCCATACTACCTCCAGACACAGGTAATCAGGAACCTCTCTAGGACTGTGATCGACCGCCCTATCAAGATTTGACTCTGAAAAAAATACCCAAACTAGGCATGAGTAGCTGTGTATGCCTCAATCTACAAATAAGGTCTCCAGGTCACAAATGTCATGTCATCAAGCACACGTTGCTAGTACTTATTGTGACCAATCCGGACCTATGTAATGGAACCAAAATATCTATAGATAAGCGGTTCCTGTGGCTGCCTCTCATCTCTGCATATTGGTCTGCATATGGGAATATGTTCCCATGCCCAAATCTACAATACAATGGCACCGGATGAAAATGTCTTTGCCTCATGGTAGACGATCTCATGCATCTTAGAAAACATATGTACTAATAAGCACTGGCCCTACCCGAGCTTTGTGGGGCTCGCCATCAAATGTGCAACCATGGGAGCCCACCCCATAAGAAGATCATTCTGCTGATGGTTAGACATGATGATCCCTCTAATCATCCCAGCTATGATACACTCTAAATGGTGGGACTGTCCATATCTCTAAACAAGAATCTCCCACAAGATCTATTGCGTGATCTGCTCATCTGTGCCAAACAAGGTACGGAAGGCCTGTAACCCTATGTTAGCCGCACTGATATAATTCGAGCAAGGACCATGAAAGGTATCCTGAGAATCCTATAAATGTCCTTAGGTGTCACGGTGATCTCCCTTGTAGGAAGATGGAAAGTCTATGTCTTAGAATTAAAATGCACTATCAATGCAATAAGAAGACCATGGTTCACCTGTTTATCTGGCGACCTGATCAAGAACTAAAATTTGCACATTGCCAAGTGCACTCTCATTGGGTCAGGCAATGATAGGCAGAGTCTCTGTGTGGCTGGGTGTGAAATACAAACATGTACATCTTGGTATCAAACCTACACAGCACAAAAAATGGGACAACCTATCAATAACTTGTTCAAAAATCAGGCTAAAGGAATAGAAAATGACAAATTGAATACTTTAGATGATGCATTAAAGACTAGGGAAATTAACTATGAAATTAGAAATTTTGAAAAATTGGCCTAAGGACCTCAAATTTAGTCATTATTTTCCATATGACAATTCAGATTGGTGTCAAAACTCATACGATAATATACATTATCCCATATGACACCTAATGGTCATACGACACTGGGCAGGTTCCCTCTCGACACTTAAGGGACCCGATGAAATGTCATACAACAATTGGGTGTCCCTCATACGAGTCACTAATATATCCTACATGACTCTATATTTTGACTTGGATTGTATGAGTCTCAAAAGGTTGTCGTACGACTTTCCATGATGCAAAATTTCAAAACTTCAAAATCATGCTACAAGATCCTAAAAAGCATAAAAGAGATACCAAATTGAATTCACAGAGCGGCATAGAGGTCCACTTACTAGATTATCATACTGTTGAGGTCTCTGATATAGCTAGTTGCACTCAAATCGATGGGATGACATGCAAACCTTCATTTTCACTCAAAGGGCTCCCCAAGGTTTTCTAATGTCAAAAGGTTGAAATGAATTGAAAATGACCCTTTTGGGCCTTATATAGGTTTTGACCTAATTTTTCAAAGTGCTCCATTTTGCGTGAAAATTGCACCCCTAGCTAATTTCAACATTCTAAAGCCATTTTCAGGATCAAAATCAAAATTTGAGATCATTTATATTGTCAAAATCATGATTTAAAAATTTCAAACCCAAGACGGTCGACTGCTTGCATAATCAACCTTCATAACATCACAGGAATCTAGTATTCAACTTAACTAATTATCTCACATCAAACTCTTCAATTTTCAACTTGGTCAACAATGATCAACTCATGGTCAAACCTAGTCAAACTTGGTAAGTAGGACCTCCAAACGTTGCAGAACGCATCTTCAGACGTGCATAACCACTTCTAAAATTGATTACATCACCTCTAAACCAATTCATGTTGGCTTTCTTGCCAGATTTTAGTTTTCATCCTGAAGGGGGCATGGTATTACACATCATTAATCAAATTTGTCAATCAAATTTCCTTTAGTGATCAAGACAACAACCACGCCTAGTTACTGATTTATCAAAAGTCCTCATCGCTTGGGGCATATCAGATTCATTAAAATCCATATCAATTTGGTGTTCTCTCACAACTTGTAAACTATATCAGCTCTTCATAACCATCGATTCATTAGTGTTATTTCCTTGATTCTTCGTAACTAAAGGGTTCAGATTCGACATCCTTTCGGTTCCTTTGGACAATTAGGTCTGGAGTCACGATAGTCACTTCTTCATAATCATAAGGTTTAGAATCAGATGTTTTGACACTTCTTCATAATCACCAGTTCATTGTTGATATTGTTAACATCATCTCAATTCTTTGGTCAGTCAGGACTTGAATCAACATCTTCAATCAATTAATCAATTTTTGTCTTGGAATCGGTTACTCTTTCAGGATTAGTTTCTCCACCACATAATTGAGTCCGCATCACCATCAAAATAAGATTAATCTTTGAACCACTGCGCTTCAAATATAATTCAAAGAGGGGCAAAATGTAATACCCCAAAAATGGGCTTCAGAACCATTGACCTCCTACATCAACAAATCGATCAAAATTGACATAAAAGTCCTAACTAAAGGCACATTTGCACATTGAATTATCAAAAACCTAATCGATTCTATCTTAATTCAACATTGGGGAATATTCCTAAATATTCCTAATTTATCCTAATTATTTCTAAATTAAATATTATTTGGCGATAAATGACATTATTTTATTTATCCTAGGTGCAATTAATTGAATATGTTGAATATTTGATTAATTAAACTTAATTCTGCCACTTAATTAATTTAATTGGATTTAATTGAGATTTATTCCTAATTGATATTATTTATTTGACAATAAATCAAATTTCTAGAAATAATTGATTAAATGCTCATTTAATGATTAAATCAAATTGTCAAATTTAATGGTATAGTTTTGGGATAAAGTTTGATTAAATAATTGATTAACCCATAAATCAGTTATTTTTATTCAAAAATCAGCTAAGTTGAGAATAAATCACTTGAATTATGAAATAAATTCATAATTATCCATGCATAATAAGAAAATCAGTTATACTCTAAATCAACAAATCAATTCAATTTGTTAACTTTTTGGACTCAACACATGATTGTGAGTTAACAAGTGATCTGAACTTCTGATTTGAGTTAAAAAGATAATTTTGCATGATTTTGTGAGTTAACTCTTTTTGATTTTCTGATAACTCAACAATCAATCTGAGTTGATTGGGGAGAGATTTTTGGCTTTCCATGAGTTCTCACAAAACTTGGATTTCTATATAAACGAGGCTTAGTCCTTCACAAACAATCCTTCAACTGCAAATCTGGAGAATCTTGCTCGTGTGATCTGGCGATTTGTGAGATTGTGCTATTTTTGAATTCTTGTTATCATTTCATTCATTTTCATAGCAATTCATATCATTACTAGATTAGATTGCATTCATCTTCATTCAATTTTTAGACCAATTTTCATACAGTTTTTCATACATATTGCACAATAAAAATAAAAAATATAGCTTAATCTGCATTCATCTTTCATTTGTTTTTCATCATTAAATCCTTCATTTAGGTTTTGCATTATCACTGATCTCAGTCTAATTCTGAGAATACCATACTCACATCTACTAGAAGGTAGTAAATCACCTGGTTAGCAATATTTGTCTTATTTGTAGATTTTATAATTTGCTAACCTCTAATGTTTTATTAAAGTGTTGTGTACATAGCTAGGTACAATTTCACACACACAATTATCATCGCATCAAAGGGTGTGACATCAAGAAATACATGAAATTTTTCCATTTTGTTCAAGATTTGATTGACGATGGAAAAATTGAGGTAGAGGTTCAAAATGCCTCTACTTCCAATACCCAATTAAAAATATATTCTAAGACTTTTCCAGAACACAATCAAAACAATGCCTCATCATCCAAAGGATTTTCCTATGATTACACTAAAAACAAGATCTCAGGAGATGAATGCACTTGGGGTAGCCTAAAGGAAAATGATGTCTATGACTTTGACTCACTATGTGGCCATATTGAATAATATGAAACCCATGTGAACATGCTAACTCTAAAAAGTGTTGATTGCAATGTCAAGACCCGTCATCCTTGACTCACCGTACAAGATACTGTAAATCCACTTGCTGAAGATTCACCCACTGCACCATCAACATCTACATGACTTGCATCACATTATGACCTACTTTTCCAATTGAAGAAGACTCTTGCACAGATATCCATCCTATAGATCTTCCATACATCCCCTATCCACAAAGAGGTCCTTGAAAATGCCTTGACCAAGTCCCATTTCCCATAAAATATCAATGCATCCTAGTTATAAGAAATGATTAAAAAATTATCTACCCAAAAACATCTAGTGTTTAATGGAAAGGATCTCCAAGGTCCCAATCCTTACCACAATAATAGCCTACATATCCAAGTCACCATACATAATAACCAAATCAAAAGAGTCATCATAGACAATGGTTATGATATGAATTTGTGCACTTTAAGTATGATCTACAACATAGGTCTTTCTGAGGACCTTATTGATGTAAACAAAAGAATCAAAATAAAAATATATGATGTCAGAGAAAGGGTGAGTAAAGGTCTTATTGCACTCCCCTTATAAGTGGGCTCAACCCTCATTGAAATAGTTTTTCAGGTGCACAATCTATATCTACCCTATAATATCCTTTCAAGTAGACCTTCGATACATGCTATCTCAGGTGTTCCAACCACATTTCATTAATGTTTAAAGTTCCCACACCATGGGTCTGAAATAACAATCCTTAGAGATTATGAACCCTTATAGTATTGTAAAAGACTAGAAGGTAAGAAATAAAATTATTTCCCACTGAATAAGTAAGTACGTCTTATTGAACAAGAAAATCCTATCCGGCCCACTTCTTCTAAAGATAAAGAAAATAAATCTAACTAGTCTAAAGGAAAGGAAAAAGTTGAGTTTGAAAAGAAGGTTTGATTCATAGATCAAGGTATGTGGGAGTATAAATTTGCAAATGCCATGTGTATTGGTCATCTCCCCCTTTCCCCTAAGTCCTATGATAAACCTTCACAACTCTTCCATAAGGGAGATAAGGAAACCATGAAATGCAATAAGACCACATTTCAACACTGGGGATCCCTTTCAGATGAACACATGGAACATAATGTCCTATCCTGGCTATTTGATGATGATGAAGATAAACCTGTGTAGTGTGGATATCCCTAAGGGGAAATATGTTAAGGCCACTCCCATTGTTGAAAGAATGGGATATCATGGTACTAGCCTTAGAGAAAAATAAATTGGAAAGAAAAATTTCATCAAAGAAACTAGGTATCCCCACAAAAAAGGATTGGGTTCTATAGAGACTAAGAGAACCTTTTGTGATAACTATTGCATAAAAAAATCCAATTCAGACACTGGAAAAGAGTTCTCCAATGTCCCTTTATAATACATTGAAGATGATCTTGACACTCATATCCTCCATATCACCCAATCAGACCTTTCCTCACCTGATCTTCCCCTTACCAACCTTGAGCTAATCAATTGGGACCAACAAGATTCACCACTTGCCTTAGATACATGCGATTCAGATGAGGTAGTTCTATCTCTTTTTGGACTAAGGAATCTTTAAGATAATGAGCATCATATCCACTATAATGAGCAAGCCTACTTTGGTATCCAAGTCACCTCCCTTAGTAGCACAAGTGAAGAAGAATTTAAAACTCTAAAAAATGATAAAATATCCTTCGTGAAAACCCTTCTAAGGAACCCATAGATGAAGAAAAAGATAAAATAAAGGATGTTCCCTCTAGTGAAAACCTTTTTGAGGTGCTAGAGGAGGGTGAAGTTGACTTGCCTTTTATGTCATTACCACCAGAGAAATCTTCTATTCTCATAGAAGACACTATCACATTCAATCTTGGTATTGAAGAAGATCTAAAGATCACATACATTGAAGCTTCCCTCAATGAGAAAGAAAAAGAAGCCATAATTGTATTTTTGAAGAAGGCACAAATAAAATTTGCATGGACTTAAAAAGATATGTCTGGACTAGATAATGACCTAGTTGTATGTCATCTGGTTGTGGATAAAAAAATCAAACCTGTTAAGCAAAAATTATGAGAGATGCATCCACAAGTGGCATTGTTGGTCAAAGATGAACTAAAAAAGATCCTTGAAGAAGAACTTATCAGACCCATAGATTATCCTAAGTGGGTCTCCAACATTGAACCAATAGGTAAACCCTTTGGGGGCATCCAAATCTGTACTGATTTTAGAGACCTTAATCTCACCTGTCCTAAGGATGATTTTCCACTTCCTAATATTGACATGATAATGGATTTGATTGTTGGGCACAAGATTTTGACCCTCATGGATGGAGTTTATGGATACAATTAAATTGACATAGCAGTAAAGGACCAACACAAAACTACATTCACCACACCTTGGGGTACTTTATATTACCAGGTCATGCCCTTTGGTCTCAAAAATATAGGTTCCACCTATTAGAGAGCCATAAAAAATGTCTTCCATGATCTCCTTCATGTAATTATGGAAGACTATGTGGATGATATCTTAGGAAAATACAAGAGATGAGAATCACATATTTCTATCCTTACCATAATCTTTGATAGATCGGAGAAGTACAAGGTTTGGCTAAATCCTAATAAATGTGTCTTTGGTATACAATCATGCAAGTTTTAAGGCTACATTGTCTCTCATAGAGTAATATAAGTGGACCTTAAGAAGGTGAAAGCCATCTTGGAGATGTCACCTCCTTAAACTATGAAAAAACTATAGAGCTTAAAGGGAGACTTCAATCCATCCAAAGAGTTGTGTCACAATTGGCAGGCAAAGTGCATCCTTTCTCCCACTTCCTAAGAAAGGATATCAAATTCATTTAGGATTTCTTATGTGAAAAGGCATTTGAAAAACTCAAGGAATATCTAGCTAATCCACCAGTGTTTGTCTTGCATGTTCCAAGTTGGCCTTTGATCCTCTACATTTTAGAAACCATAGTAACACCGGGGGTTCTTCTAGCACAGCTAGATGATAACAAAAAGGAGTGTACCATATACTAACTCAGTATAACTTAAGTGGGTTATGAGCTCAAATATATGACTATTGAGAGAGATTTCCTAGCTTTAGTATTTTGCATATAGAAGCTACACCATTACATGCTCAATCATAAGGTATAGTTGATAGAAAAGATTGACCCACTCAAGTATTTATTATCTAAATATACTCTAATAGGCCACATAACAAAATGGGTCATGATACTCAGTGAGTTTGATATTTTGTACACAAAATACAAGATAATCAAAGGGAAAGAAATCACAGATCAACTTGCAAAGGATCCCATTCTAGGTTATCATCCTATTATCACTAATTTCCTATATGAAACCATCATGACTATCACCCCTAATATTCACTAGAAGCTCTACTTTTATGGATCTTTTAGTCATAAAGGATCGAGGGCAAGTATTATGTTTGTTATACCACAAGGGGATTTGATCCCTAAATCATACAAATTGAAATTTGTATGTACCAATAACATATCAGAATATGAGGCTTTGGTCACAGGGCTTTGCCAAGCTATCAAATGGAAGATCATAAGTTTTCTTATTTTTGGTGACTCCTGATTGGTTATTAAGAAAGTAATTGATGAATTTCACACAAAGGATGATAATTTTTTGCCTTACCGCTTCATGGTTAAAGATCTCAAGCAATATTTTTCAAACAAAATTTTCTAGCAGATCCCTAGAGAAAGCAATAAAGTAGGTGATGCTATGGCTACCATTTCTTCCTTGATATCTATGCTAGAGATGATTACATGATGCAAATTTATTGTCAAGAATCTCATGGTCCCTGCCTATAACCAACCAGATTATGAGATGGTGTGTAAGAGTATTGGTCTTGAATCACTATGGTACAAAGAAATTATTGCCTACCTTCATGATAAGATCATTCCCCTCACCCTTACACATAACCAATAGAAAAACTTCATTCATCGTACATCCTATTACACAATCCTTGGAGATACCCTATTTTAAAAACACTTTGACATAACCCTTCTTCGATGTATGAATTTAGAGGAAGCACAAACATTATTGGAAGAGGTACATCAAGGAATCTATGGAGCCCATTTCAGTGGCCTTACCTTAGCAAAGAATTTGTTATACATTGGATACTACTAGTTGTTAATGGACTAGGATGCTTATCACTATATAAAAAATGTGTTCCTTGTCATCAACATGATGATTTGATACACACCCCTGCTTAATCCCTCCAAATGACCATCACACCTTGGCCTTTCTCCCACTGGGGCTTTGACCTTGTGGACTAGATATTTTCTAACTCTTCCAGTGATCATATGTATATCCTAGTTATCATTGAGTACTTTATCAAATGGGTTAAATAAATTCCCCTCACCTACACTATCGGTAAACAAATTTCCAAGTTTATTTTGAACTATATCATTTGTCTCTATGGCATCCCAAAAGACCTCCATACTGATAATGGATCACCCTTCAAGAATAAAGATGCCACAGACCTTTGTAAGAGATTTGGTACTACCCAACATTTCTCATCCAAATAATTCCTGCAGGGAAACATTCAAGCTTAGGCCACAAAAAAGACCATATTGAAAATTCTCAAGAAAAATGTCAATGATGTTGGATGTGATTGGCACTTGCAACTAAATATTTTCCTTTAGGCCTATCACACCTCCATGTGTGCTCCAACTAGTGCCACTTCATTTTCCCTTGTCTATGGATTTGATTTTGTCCTTCCCATTGAAATTGAGCTCCCTTCCCTTAGGATTTCTCTCAAGAACCTGATGTCCAAAGAAGAATAATGAGTTTCCTACTTGCAAGAGTTACAACTCCTCAATGAGAGACACCTCAATGCCCTCAATCACCTCTGCATGTATCAAAATCACATGTGCTTATAGATCAATAAGAAGATCAAACCTCGCAAGTTTGAGGTGGGTGATTTGATCCTACAACACAACATGAAGAATCTCCAAAGCTAGGAAAAGAAAGGAATGTTTGAACACAATTGGTTAGGTCCATTTGGTGTTACTGCCAAGTTCGGTTCTAGGGCATATCAGATAACTACCCTTGAGGGAGATCTACTCCCTGATCCTATAAATATTCTACATCTAAAGTTCTTTTATGTGTAGGCCAACATTCAATTCTTGTATAGTGATTATTTAGCAAAAAATCCTAAAAATTAGAAAAAGATCCTGAAAAACTCCGAAACTTTTTCTTAAAAAAGTCCTAAGGAAATGCTACGAAAAAAAAGTCGTGAAAAAATATTAAAAATCAAAATGTCAGAAAATTCCAAAAATAATACATATGATCCTGAAAAAAGCCTAAAAATAAAAAAGCAGAAAATCCTAAACAATAGAAAAATTTCATGAAAAAATTATTGTCTTGGTAAAAACCTGGTAAACAGGCACCTTGCAAAAAAGAAAAGCAAAAAAGAGGAGAAATAACAATCATCCAGTAGTGAAAACTTGGAAAACAAGCACCTTGGGAAAGTACCATGGTGAAAACCCATTTTAAGCACTATGGTAGCATATTTGGATCCATTATCTTCTCTCTCCCATTGTGCATATCCACATCCTTCATCAAATTTCCATATCCATCCTCATCCTAGTCCTAGTCTAGTTTTCGGTCCTTGTTTGCCACATTACAATAAAGGTCCAAGCAAAATCTCCATCACGTTGAACTTAACCTCATCACACTAAGCTTTTCTCAAACAAAGTGCCTACAAAAGTGCTTATCAAAATCAATATCAAGATCAAATCTCTGAGTTATTGTTCCTTTCACATCTATTGCTAGTGAATATCCATCTTTATCAATCAATGAATCTTTTCCCTATAGGATGCATCCTTCCTCAGTCGGCTCACATCAAATCCATCAATCCTATCTCATTCATGGAAAGAACTGTGGACCAAATGAATACTTGGTTAGGAGGCCTTCTTTGTTAATTTTATCATTTTTGTGTCAATGGATCCTATTCATGATTGCCTTGATCTTTCATATCTTAGTATATTGTGAATGTTGAAACTTGATACAAGTGTCATTTGTGATATGATCTACTTGTTGATACTTTAAGAAAATTTTTGTTAGTTTCTAAGTTATAATTATGTGTATCTTACCGGGGAAAATGGGTTAGCACACTTATATCCCTTAAAAAGAATTGGGTGTACACATACCTCTCCAATAGGTATATGGAATTGGTTCTATCATAACTATGAAATCTACATCTATGTTCCTAAATCTATCTAGTTTGTTTGAGAGTCTAGTCCACGTAAAGGAACAATGCCATCTGTACTTTTATAACATGATGCATACCTCTTATTGCAACATCAAACTAGGATGTTCTCTCTGACATAAACACATGTGATCCCACTAAATCATGTAGTCAAGTTGCATTATAGTTCAGTTTCATATTAGATAGTTTCTTTCTTGTAAATTTTTTTTGACACAAGGGTCATGTTTATTTACCTTCCCCTCCCCCTTCCTTAGTGGTGAGTTGATCCTATTGGTTATATTGGATACATAAAAACAAAAATATATAGATGGTTTCATCTCATTGCACTCCACCTCACATAACTATGTTACTAAATTCATTTAAGTTCATTAATAACATTCATTGGCATTTAGACTCTTCCATTACCTAGTTACTATTGCACCATTAATCATTAACCATTAATTGCATGTCAAATATATCTCATTAACCATTAATCATTAAAAATTAATTACATGTCAAATATATCTAATCATAACCATTATATATGCATTCATCCCATCATATACATATACAAACTACATACTCCACATAGGACCCGCATCATAAATAAATTAGCACATCATGTAATATATCTTTCGCATAATCATACACATCCTGCATCACACATGTCAGTAACATAATCTACAACTATGCATATAATAAAGCCTCATAATCCATCAGATAAACTCATAAAATGTCTCCACAAAAATATATGTCTATATATATCATGTTATCATAGTGCATCAATAAAATGATACATCAAGCACCTTAGTGTTTCTATACATATGCATCTTATCTCAAATATCCCCAAAAAAACATGTATCTTATATAATCAACTAGATCCAATGGACCCTAAGAAGATATCCCTACCATCTGGACCTCCCCTATGAACCTAATGTAGCTTGTCCCCCTACTCCTCTATCACTATCACCTCATGTATCCTTGTCTCTCGGTGGCCTTATAGCTACTGACCCTGCTGACCTATCCTGAGTCCTCTCTGATATCCCTCACTCTGAATAAGGTGTATGTATCTACTCTAGAGGTACCACCTGGTGATAGAGATCCATATAATAGGTTACATCTCTCCTTTCCCTCTCTACATCTCTTTATGCATCCATAGTGGCTGTCATTAATTGCCTCACACCTACCACCATTGTTTCTTGTCTCTCTATCTCCCACTCCCCTCTGTATGTCTTTGCTTGTCTTTGCCATGTATCCCTATCCTCTATCAAATTCTAGGTGAGATGGTTTGTCTATCTCAACATCTTATCTATCTATCACTATAATCAAACTACATCCCCCCATGTCCCCTTTGAATCTATGCCAGTCTCTATCATGGTGAACCGTCCTATATCCACTCATCCCTGTAGTATTTCCAACTCTCACTGCATGCTCTTTTCCTAGGCCTCGGTCTTTTTTTCTCTATCCCTCTCTCTGCTCCTTCAACCTTAGCCTTTTCTTCTTTGTCCCTCTTTCTACCCCTACTTCCTCAGCCTTGTCTTGTTTATCCCTCTCTACTACCACCATTGCCTCTAATCATGTCATCTCTGTTTGAAGAATGATTATCTTCTCCTGATCCCCCTATCTCTCATCTCCTCCTAGTCCTCCTAGCCCCATATCATTATCATCTAGTAGTGGCCCCTAGGAGGCCTCCTCTCTATCCCTCTACACTTATCTTGGGGCATGATGAAGCCTCCCTATGGGTGGTCTGTACACTATCCCTCTCCTCCACTATGTAGCCTACCTCTATGACCCCCACCTGAATCCTATCACTACTACTATTCTATCCTATCCCTCACCCTCCTCATCCTCCTCATCTCCCTCCCCACCATCCTCCTCATCCTCACCCTTTGACTCTATCTTCTCTTTGGCCTCTCTCCCTTCTAGCTCTATCATCCTTGCCGGCCTATGCCTATCCCCCCATATTGCATACTCAACTGTCACCCCTACATATTCCACCTATCTCTATGTTGTTGTCCATGGTACCAGTTGCATGCCTCTCCAACTACTCCTAGCATTACAAAGGTATACTCTGATGCCCCACACTAACACAATCTCCTTGGAGATGATAAGATGTTGATAGATGTCTAGAACCATACCTTGCCTCAGACCAAACTATCTATACACTCGTGATGACATATACCTGGCTATCTGGAACATCATCCTCTCAATCATCTAGTAGTCTATTTGTACATATCCTAGGTACTCTACATCTAGGGCACTTCCCTCTCTACCTGCCTACTCATCCTAGTAACCCCATGCCTCACATCCTCTATAGGACATCCATTCAAACCATAATAACTCTTCCAAAATCCTCCGCTAGGTCTCTATTGATCTCACATATCCATATTCCAATGGTGGTCTATACCGACACATGAATGGATCATATCACTTTCATCTTCCCTCTTGTCATAATGGTCATACCACTACGATGTGATCCCAAGCTCAGAAAAAAAGTAGTGTCACCCCTGATCCCATTATGTGCTAGGTGAGGTATGCACACATATGTAAATAATAGTATAATTGTGCTAGGATTGTATACCCCCAACAATACTCTATCCCCTTATCCTCCTCTAACATCTAACTCAACACCCTCACCCATCCAATTAAAAAACCATGCCCTAAATGGTTGGGCATCAACCTCCCTCCTACCAATCTAGCTAATTACAATGATAGCCAGGGAAATCTTGCCTCCATCCCCCCTCACCATGGCATCTACTAGTGATTAATAGGAAATTGATCTACCCACCACTTGAAACTCTCCTAAAAAAACTACTCTACACTCTCTAACCGATACTTGGGCATCTATCTCCTGATTGGTACTCACAGAATCCTCTACATGTTCAGTAGTGTCACAATCACCTCCCTAGTCAGTATGTGGAAACTTGATGTGTCTGAGTGCCACCTCTTAATCAACATTGTCATGAGCACATTATGCACTCTCAGGTGTGACCAATCATGCATGTTCTATAGGCCACATAGTGTCACCTATGCCCACTCTAAATCAGTTAGTTCTTGTCCTAGTGTCATTGTGTTTGACTATCGCTCCTTCAACCTTATCCAATAATCTTGCTCCTACATCCAATCACCTGATATAATTCACCAGTTCTATTCACTACCCCAATCCTCATCTTGATCCTATGCCCCACACACACACATAGAAAAATCACCATCCTTGCACTCCCCCCTGATGGAGAACATTTCCCATCCAAAATTTCCCATTCCCTTTCAACATCATATGTTGTTCGGCCCCATTCCACCTTTGGATAGGTGGGGTGGCCCACCCTAGCTTTCTTCCCCCATGGAAGTGGAGCTACTTGTCCAAGGATGGGAAGCTCATCCCCACCTTGGCTTCCCTACCCTTGGTGATGGAGCTGTTGGAAATATTCAAGAATTAACCAAGTTACTGAGAGGGGAGGGGTGAATCAGTAACTTCAAAATTTTCTTTCAATATCAGATGTATTAACATATAGCTCACTTTATCCTTTTGCATATAGAAAGCATGAAACATAAAAGAATTCACAACAATGACACATAGATTTGGTTACCCAGAAACCTTCCAAAAGAAAGTAAAACTAGGGTGGGGATGAAACCCACAAAGCTTTAATACTGCAGTATAAAGTTGGCCGGTTAAGGCTTACATTGATCACTTCTGATGATCTGCCCTGCTAGGAGCAATAAGGACTGCTAGGTCCACCTTGTTAGAGGTTTTACAAACAACAATGAAGTATGCACTCAGTTAAGAGATTTTACAAAGACTGTTAAGTCTACCTGGTTAGAGGATTTCAAGCTGATTCACCTGTTAGGATGAAACAGTAGATCTCTTACTTGCAACTATACTTGCTGATTGAGATTCTTTGATGTATTGATCACCTTCTGTGATGAATTTGTCTTTGCTGCTTCTTATACTGCTGTAGCCCTTTGTAATTCACTAGTTTCTACCTTTTATCTCTGCTTCCTTTTTTTATTCCACATTCATACTATTTGGTATTTGTACAACATTGTTTATATACAAGTCTAAACAAATGATTACAATTACAAAGTCGGCTTGACAAATAAACATAAGTGCTACTAAGTCGGCCCAAGTATGGTTACACAGTTCCTGCAAACTAACTCGGTGACTTTCTGATACTCAGCGTCCACTGCATTACTCGGCATTATCATGCACTTGGTAGAAGTGAAGGCTCGGTTCATACTAACCACTCGATAAGTTTCAAACTCGGTAAATACTTGTGACTCGGTAGACATAATGTCACTCGGTTTACACTGTCCTGCTCGGTTTGCACTGTCCTGCTCGGTTAGCACTGTTCTAATCGGTTTGCACTGTCCTACTCAGTTTGCACAATCCTACTCGGTTTGCACTGTTCTGCTTGGTTTACATTGTTCTACTTGGTTTGCACTATTCTGCTCGGTTTGCACTCAGGATGCAAATAAGTGTTGTCGCTAGTGGCAATCCTGCTTAATGCCAACAGGAGCTGCCAGTCCATAGACAAGCGGCTTGGCCCTGCCCATGGGCAGGTAGTACCCTGCCCATCTATAGACAGGTGGCTTTGTGCCACCATGGAGTCTCTTATCCATAGATGGGTGGCTCGGTGCTTCCCATTGGTGGGTGGAGCCACTCGGGTACGTACTACCCATGGACGGTCAGAGCCACCCATCCAAGGATGGGTGCCTCCTCACCACCCATGTCATCTATAGCTAAGCGAGACTGCCTATAGGCATCTCTGCATCACCTCTTGGTAGACTTCTTTGCCATCTCTACCATACCCTTCCCCTCTAATTCTACTTCCCCAACTTGTATTTAAAATACTTAAAAACTTATGCCAAAATTAATAACATGGCGACTCAAATAGACCTTGATAGGGAGCAAGCTCAAACATTCAAACATTAGAAATAAAAAGCATATTCATTCTATTCTAACATATTCATAAACTTCCAAAACCAAAAAATTTCATGATGTTATTAATTAATATCATTTTCTGGTTTCCTCCTTTTTCAAAGTTTGCGTCAAAAGGTCTTTCAAAGTCATCTTTTCCCTTGAGTTAACTGTCGCGACATTTCAAAAATTTTTTGGTCTAGTCGGCTCCCTTCGACCAAGTGTTAGTAGTCCTTCATCACTCATGAATCACTTTGAATCACTTTGAACCTCAGTTCAAAGTAGTTCAAAGAGGTCCAAAGGTTCAATTCAAATTTTCAGTTAAATGGTGAAGCTCATGAGGTTCCACAGGTTCAATGGAAAAATCTAAAACTATAAATTGCAAAGTTTTATGCTCAGTTTGGTTTAACATGGTTCCTGAAAGTTTGACTACATTCAAATGTTAAGATCCAATATGGTTAATTCTATATTGGCAAGGTATAATAGGGTTCATCCACTTCATCCAAGGTCAAAGTAGTGCAGCAAGTTCAATGGTTCAACAACATTAACATAGCAAGTGAATTATTTTGACAATTTTATAGACCTATACTCAGAGATACGTAAATTTTTCTTGAAACATAATTTGTTCAATCTCTCTAATAAAGTTATGCACAATTAGGATTGCACCAACATATCCGAAAATGAAGGAGATCCAATGGTGGAATAAATAGTTATGCCCCCCGTACTGAGGCCTAATTTGACTTTCATAAATATTTTTAAATCTGCCCAACATCAAGAATATTTTTATTTATGACTAATGTATTCATATGCCACATGTCCAAATATCATCTAAAATATTGAAGTATATCTTTATAAACTATTCATAAATAGTCTATGAAGATATCAAATTAAAAGGGTGATGAATGTTATCAGAAAGAATGAAAAAGATTAAAGAGAATAAGTGGAAATAGTGTCTAGAATCAGCTATTATAACCAACAAACATCATTAGGGCAATAAGATAAATATGCCAGGAAAAGAGAAGGTGTAGGTTCCATTTTTCCATCTTTGGCTGGAGTCTTTGGGCTACGGGCATAGGGGTTTTATTTTCCAGTTTTAAATTGTAATTGTAGAGGAGGAAAGGGGAACATATTTTGTTTTTAGATTTAGTTTTCTATGTAGTTGGAAATGGTTGTCTTTTGGCTACCATTCTATATCAAAGGGTAGATTTAATATAGTTTGAATCTTTGAGTTTGGAAGTATTCATTTATATTGCTATTGAACTTTGTGTTAATGTGGTTACTTTTGATAAATTCCACCTACTAATGTCTTTCCATGTATACAAAGAAATCTTTGAATTTCATGTATCACATAATCTAAAACAAATCTTGATCTTTTTTTCAACTTGTTGTTTGTAAGTGTTGGGCTGGGAATCTTTGAGTTCTCAGTTTGTATTTATCAATTTGTAAATTATCACATCTATCTCGTGTTTATGGATAGATGGTTTCTTGCCTTCTATGCCTTCCGGTTAAAGGCATACCAATGATTCTATTCATTGAAAATCCAATGAAGGGATTTGTACCTTCACATCAAAATTTAGAGAGTGCTTGCACATAACCATTGCAAGCATCTCAACTATTAGCTATAGAGTTTTGTCTTCTTGTTTGGGTATTCTGGAATCATTTTGAAAGGGTTTTATTAAAAGAAAAATCTATTCACTAATAGATTTTGGAAACTCTACTGGGGAAGGAATCGAAGGCTGGTGCTACATATAGTTTCTCAATTATTTTTGAAGTATCGCTGTGTGCAGGAGATTGGTGACTCTATTGATAACCATGTTGATTATAAAGATGGTGAAAAAGACAAGGCCTGATCCCTCTTTCATGGAAATCTATCAGATAGATGACAAAGTGTTGCATGAGTTCCTGGATAGTTTCAAAGAAAGCATCTCTTGGGATGTTAGGAATAATATCAACCTGGAACATGATCATGCATCCATACTCTTATGGAGAAGTCTATGTGCAAGGTTATGTAAGCTAAAAGATCTCCAAGGGTTTGAAAAGAAATTTTTTTAGCTGAAGAAAGAGTTAGAGGTAGATGGTGATGAAGCCCCAGTCATTTAATCTCATTTCATTTCTTGTAACTACCCAATTTTGAGTGAGGAAGAAGCCCAAGTAACAACAACCCAGCCTCAAAGAGGTCAAACATCATCAAACAACAATAACCATGACAACATCAAAAAACCTATGGAAAAAGATGACAAAGGTTTTCCAAATGATTTCTCTTCTCTTAAATTAGAAAGTTTCAGATTTGAAGAACATGAATGTCATCTTGTTCTTCAAGATCCCATTAAAGAGTGTTTTCAGAATATCATGTTATCATAATATGAAACTTTCAATCTTATGGAAGATATTGATAAAAATGATTCTTTATGTTTGAAAGTTTGTGATAGCTCCATTGTAAGATAGTGTTATTTTGAAAATAAAGAGGTTTCTTTTGAGAGTCATTCATGGAAAGGTGATCATATTGAAGATGTGGTTAAGTCATGCTTTTGTAAAAATCCTTCAAATTCTAAAAATCTGATTGGAAAACAAAATTTTGAGATAAATACGGTGCAAGATGCTAATCATGCTGATGAGAAGTTACAACCCTCAAAAATCTTGGATAGCTTACAAAATATTTCTTGCCATGATGAGAAAATTATAGAGCAATTTTTGTTATCTATCAATCAAGAAGATTTCAGCTTAAGGCACTCAGGTATTAATCCTCTTCATGTTGTGAGCATGGATAAAGCATTTTCTGATTTAATTTTTACTAAGAGTGATGACAGTGTTTCAGCGAAAGTGTATCCTATGCTTGATGAAGTCATCTCTCTTTTTCAACATGATGAGAAATCTGCATTGTTTTTCTTGAATGATGGTCATCTTGATGCAATTATTAAAGATCTTGTAGCATGTGCTTTGGAGTTTCTTGAATGTTATCATTTTCAACTTGAAGTTGTAGAATATTTGAGGAGCATTGCGCTGGAGGAATCTAAAAAGTCAGATTTATGGTGAGATTTGGGTTTTTGGAAAAGATTGTTTGATTAACAAATTTTTTCACACTAGTAATCTAACATCCAACATTGAAGGAATTTCCAAGTGGCATATTTTTCAGGTCACTTCACATGGCCACAATCCATTGTTCCAGAAAGGTACATTTTTCTGATAACTTGTAAATGGATTCGCACAGTTGGTCTTGTACATATTCTGGTAGGGTCTTTTGACCATGTACATGTTTAGATGATTTTGTGTGTTTTAGGTTAGTTTCTTTGCTTATGTTGGTTTTGTCATGCTTTGTTTAGTTTTAGTTTTGGCTTGTGAGTTCAGCCCTTCTCCCCTCTACCCTCTTTACAAACAACTTCCTGCATTCCACTTCTTTGTGACTCTATTTTCCCAATGGTCCATGGCACTACTCCTTAACCAATAATCTAGAGTTCTCTACATATTTGACAATATGCAGTCCCCCAGATAGAGCCAGTGTTAGGGTCTATTTGAGTTACCATGTTAAAAGTTTCCTTAACCCTTTGTTATATTTGATCATTGTCTGGTTTCCTCCTTTTTCAAAGTTTGTGTCAAAAGGTCTTTCAAAGTCAACTTTTCCCTTGAGTTAACCATCGTGACATTTCAAACTTGTTTTGGTCTAGTCGGCTCCCTTCAGCCAAGTGGTAGTAGTCCTTCATCACTCATGAATCACTTTGAATCACTTTGAACCTTAGTTTAAAGTAATTCAAATAGGTTCAAAGGTTCAATTCAAATTTTTAGTTAAAAGGTGCAACTCACGAGGTTCCACAAGTTCAATGGAAAAATCTAAAACTGTAAATTGCAAAGTTTTATGCCCAGTTTAGTTCAGCATGGTTCTCAGAAGTTTGACTCCATTAAAATGTTAAGACCCAATATGGTTAATTCTGTATTGGAAAGGTATAATAGGGTTCATCCACTTCATCCAAGGTCAAAGTAGTGCAGCAAGTTCAATGGCTCAGAAACATTAACACAGCAAGTGAATTGTTTTGATAGTTCTATAGACCTATACTCAGAGATACGTAACTTTTTCCTCAAACATAATTCATTCAATCACTCCATTCAAGTTGTGAAAAATTAGGATTTCACCAACATGTCCAAAAATTAAGGTGATCCAACGGTGGAATAAATAGTTATGCCCCCCATACCGAGGCCTAATTTGATTGTCATAAATATTTTTAAATCCACCCAGCATCAAAAATATTTTTATTTATGACTAATGTATTCATATGCCACTTGTCTAAATATCATTTAAAATATTGATGCAGGAGCATCTTGGGTCTTTGAACAATCTTGCATCAACCAAAAACATTTCCTAATTTCTATACCTGTTTTATGTTGTTTGCATTATAATCTTTGCATTTGATGGTTTCATGTTGTGTGAAGCTTACATGATTTTGAGGACCTATTTGGGAACCTTCTCCTATGATCACATAAAGTTTGGATGGACTGTTTCAAAGTTACAGTTGTTTTCCTTGCCGTTGGAACTGTGTTTTCCTGTAGTTTTGGTGTTGATTGTTCATAGTGGAGATCTTGATCCATAAGGAATCAGCCTTTTCAATCTTAATTAATTTTAGAGGACCTAAACTAATATCATTTCCCAAGACCACAAGCCTTAATTCATTATGAGTAAAATTTTATACCCATTTTTCTTGGGGACCTATTTTTTGCCAGTTTTCGGGTGAAATGTGTAGTGTTTCTTCTTGTGATGTTCCATGTGATCAAATGGGACCTTGAGACCTTAAAGGAATTTTATTGGGTCATGTAAGGACCTAAATCAAAAGGCAAATCAATTTATTTTCATTCTAGCATTAGTTTTGGTTTAAATCTTCCAGACTGGACCTATAATATAATTAAATGCTTGACTGGTTGACATGTGGCTTAGCTGGCTACATAAGGAGTCTAGATTGATGTAGTAGGGCATCAAGAGGAAATAAAGAGGGATATATAGAGAGGATTATCAAGATAAATCATTGGAGACAAAGACAGGATGCAAGCTAATATTCTAATTTCATAATTTTCATTGTATAAGGCCGAAACCTAGAAGGCCTCACAGCTGAGCATGTTGAAAGAAATAATATAATTCTCTATTGTTGTTGCTAGTTGATTGTCTCATATCCATTATGATTTCATTTCTTTCATGTGATATTATATTTCTTCTATTGTGTAACTCTAAGCAGGGCTTGTTTGTGGATTCAAGTGGACTCAATTCTGCTTGTATCTACCCTGCCCCTACGTCAAGTTGTATTAGAGTGAGTTATTTCTTATGGATTGGATCATGGAAAACCTTATTGGATTGGTTTTAGGGTGGAAGATCTAAGATCTGACCTATAACTTATAGAAGGTTACATTCTTGCTGGAACCTGATTGTCAAGATGGTTCATGGTAGAGGAAATGATAATGCTATCATGGATATGTTGAGGCAGATTGCAACTAGGCTTGAAGCTATAGAGACAGCCCAGAGAATAGGTGCACATCTTGAAGATGTTAGTGATGAAGAAGAGGAAGTAGCACCTAATGCTGAACTTGAAGTTGAACAGGATGAGGAAAGACTTTTGAGAGTTTTGTCTAAGGCTAACTCTAGACCTGCAATTGAAGTTGCTTGCTATGATGGAAGACTTGAGACTGATACACTCTTGAATTAGATCTCTAAGATGGATAAATACTTTTAGTTCGAAGGTAATCCTGATAATAAGAAGGTTAAGATAGTAGTCACAAATTTGAAAGGGCATGCATCTCTTTGGTGGGATCATTTACAAACTAAGAGACAAAAGAGAGGAAAAAAAAAGATCAAGACATGGATGAAGATGCTTGGAAAGATGAAGAAGAAGTTTCTTCCAATTGACTACCAAGTTATTTTGATGAGGAAAATTCAAAATTTGATACAAAAGGACATGAGTGTGAAAGAATATACTGAGGAATTTTACAAATTGGATATCAGATCTGGACATGTAGATGATGAAGTTGAGAAGGTGGCTGGATGTATGATTGGCATGAGGACATCGATTCAAGATGAGATCAGCTATGTTAAAATAGATAGTGTGGAAGAAGCATACCAATTTTCTTTGAAGGCTGAAGAGAGATTAACAAAGAGACATGAAAAAAGACAAAGAGGAAGAGGTGGCAAATTTCAGAGAAGTAGAGGCAGATCTTATGGAGAAAGTAGCAGATCTGACAACGTAGCACAAGATAAAGGATGGAAAGATGAACCTACTAAAAGAGGTAATTACTCTAGAGGTAGCTATACTAGTTACTCTAGGAATAACAATAATGGGAAAAGAGAAGAGAAATCTTGGTTTAAAGGTACTTGTTACAAATGTGGCGAAGAAGGACATAGAGCTTTTGAATGTACTAACTCTGGAAAGAAGACTAGAGGTAATGGTAGAAATAATTTGGCTTGTGAATAAGTTGAGAAAATATCTAATGAACCTGAACATGGTGAGAACCTGATGCTAAGAAGGATCTTGTGGAATGAAGAAGCTGATGAGGAACCTATTTTGAAGAAAAGTTTGTTCGGAACTAGATGTAAGATCACTGATAAATGTTGCAAGGTAATCATTGATAGTGGAATTTATGATAATTTGGCATTCGAAGAGCTGGTTAACAAGTTGCAATTGTAGAGATTGAAACATTTGAAGCCTTACCATATTTCTTGGATCTAGAAGGAGCATAAACTACTTGTAAGTGAACAATGCCTTGTTAAATTCAAAATTGGGAATTATCATGATGAAGTCTTGTGTGATA
Organism: Chamaecyparis obtusa; assembly: GCA_027943335.1. Classification (NCBI taxonomy): domain Eukaryota; kingdom Viridiplantae; phylum Streptophyta; class Pinopsida; order Cupressales; family Cupressaceae; genus Chamaecyparis; species Chamaecyparis obtusa. Next base: position 718,929 of record BSBK01003283.1, read on the forward strand.
TTATGCCTATGGATTGTTGTCATATTCTTTTTGGTAGACCTTGGCAGTATGATAGGAAAGCTTTGCATGATGGTAGATTGAATCAATATACTATTTGGATGGATGGAAAGAAACAAGTGTTGTTGCCTTTGATAGAGAAGTTTGATGAAAGTCACTATACCACAGTCAAAGTATGCTTGTTTGATGGTAAAACATTTACAACAGAGATGAAAGAACATAATATTTTCTTTTCATTGAAGCATAAAAGTGGATAGTCAAATAAGGTTGCTGATGCCTTGAGCTGAAGAAGAAGTTTGCTGACAGAGATGAGAGTTGAGGTACTTGGTTTTGATGATTTGAAGTGTTTGTATGAGACTAACATTGATTTTGCATAACCTTGGAAAGCTTGTAAGGAACACATAGTGAGTGATAAGTGGATTGATTATTTCATTCAAGAAGACATGTTGTTTAAAGGAATTTAGTTGTGCATACCTAGAGGATCTATGCGAGAGAACATAATAAAGGAGAAACATAGTGGTGGACTTGCTGGACATTTTGGGATTGATAAGACTATGAATTTGATTTTAGAAAGATACTTTTGGCCACAGATTTATAGAGATGTATAGAGAATGGTTAGAGGTTGCAGAATTTTCCAAACAACAAATGGAACTAGTCAAAATTTAGGATTGTCTACACCTTTACCTGTACCTGATAGACCTTGGGAAGATGTGAGTATGGACTTTTTTCTTTGAATGCCTAGAACTCAAAGAGTTAATGATTCTATTTTGGTAGTGGTTGACAGATTTTCTAAGATGGCTCATTTTGTACCTTGTAAGAAGACATCTGATGCATTACACGTAGCTGAATTATTCTTCAAGGAAGTGGTAAGATTGCATGGTTTGCCTAAATCTATTGTTTCAGATAGAGATACTAAGTTTACTGGTTACTTTTGGAGAACACTTTGGAAGAAGATGAATATAGAGTTGAAGTTTAGTTCTACATTTCACCCTCAAATAGATGGATAGACTAAAGTTGTGAACAGAAGTTTGGGAAACTTGTTGAGATGTTTAGTTGGAGAGAAACTTGCTAATTGGGATTTGATTTTGGCACAAGAAGAGTTTGCATATAATAATTCTATGAATAGAAGCACTAAGAGGACACCATTTGAGATTGTTACTATATTTCATCCTAAGGGAACCAAAAAGCTGAGAGATTTACCTACTGAGATAAGAAGAAGTGATGAAGCTAAGGATTTTGTAGAATACATGAGAACTTTACATGATGAAGTTAAAAAGAATTTGGAGGATAGTAATCTGAAATATAAATAGAGAGCAGACAAGAGAAGGAGACATAAATCTTTTGAAGTTGGAGATGAGGTTATGATTCATTTGAAAAAGAATAGATTTCCAGTTGGTACCTACAGCAAGCTAAAAATGAAGAAATTTGGACCTTGTAAGATTCTGAAGAAGTTTGACAGTGGAAATGCTTATGAAGTAGAATTGCTAGAGGACATGGATATATCACCTATATTTAATATCGCTGATATCTTTGAGTAATTTGAATCAAATGATGAGATAGAATATGATCTAGATTATCCTAAAAAAAATAAGGACATCATTGAGAAGATCTTGAACAAAAGAGTGAGCAAGAGCACAAGAGGAAAAGACTACATGGAATATCTAGCTCAGTGGAAAGACAAGCTAGTTGAAGATAGTTCATGGATTACACAAGCTAAGTTTGATCTTTATGATTCAAGTTAGAATATGAGTAGTGCCTGATGTGGACATCAGTTCTTTATTCACCCCAGGTGTCTAATGTAGGAGCATCTTGGGTCTTTGAGAAATCTTGCATCAACCAAAAACATTCCCTGATTTCTGTACCTATTTTATGTTGTTTGCATTATAATCTTTTCATTTGATGGTTTCATGTTGTGTTAATATTACATGATTCTGAGGACCTATTTTGGAACCTTCTCCTATGAGCACATAAAGTTTGGATGGACTGTTTCAAAGTTACAGTTGTTTTCCTTGCCATCGGAACTGCGTTTTCCTGCAGTTTTGGTGCTGATTTTTCATAGTGGCGATCTTGATCCATAAGGAATCAGCCTTTTTTATCTTAATTAATTTTAGAGGACCTAAATTAATATCATTTCCCAAGACCTCAATCCCTAATTCATTATGAGTAAAAAGTTATGCCCATTTTTCTCGGGGACCTATTTTCTGCCAGTTTTCAGGTGAAACATGTAGTGTTTCTTCTTATGATGTTCTATGTGATCAAATGGGACCTTGTGCCCTTAAAGGAATGTTAATGGGTCATGTAAGGGCCTAAATCCAAAGATGCATCAATTTATTTTCATTCTAGCATTATTTTTGGTTTAAATCTTCCAGATTGGACCTATAATGTAATTAAATGCCTGACTGGCTGACTTGTGGCTTAGCTAGCTATATAAGGAGTCTAGATTGATGTAGTAGGGCATCAAGATGAAATAAAGAGGGAGATATAGAGAGGATTATAAAGATAAATCATTGGAGACAAAGATAGGATTCAAGTTGATATTCTGATTTCATAATTTTCATTGTATAACGTCGAAACCTAGAAGGCCTCACAGTCGGTCATGTTGAAAGAAATAATATAATTCTCTATTGTTTCTGCCAGTTGATTGTCTCATATCATTGTGATTTAATTTCTTTCATGTGATATTATATTTCTTCTATTGTGTAACTTTGATCAGGGATTGTTTGTGGATTCAAGTGGACTCAATTCTTCTTGATTCTGCTTGTATCTACCCTGCCCCTGCATCAAATATTGAAGTATATCTTTATAAAAATTTCATAAATAGTCTATGAAGATATCAAATTAAAAGGGTGATGAATGTTATCGAAAAGAATGAAAAATATTAAAGATAATAAGTGGAAATAGTGTCTAGAATCAATTATTATAACTGAAAAACATCATCAGGGCAAGAAGATAAATATGCCAGGAAAAGAGAAGGTGTAGGTTCCATTTTTCCATCTTTGGCTAGAATATTGGGCTGTGGGTAGAGGGATTTTATTTTCCGGTTTTAATTGTAATTTTAGAGGAGGAAAGGGGAACATATTTTGTTTTTAGATTTAGTTTTCTGTGTAGTTGGAAATGGTTGTCTTTTGGCTACCATTCTGTATCAGCGGGTAGATGTAATACAATTTGAATCTTTGAGTTTGGAAGTATTCATTTATATTTCTATTGAACTTTGTGTTAATGTGGTTACTTTTGATAAATTCCAGCAACTAATTTCTTTCCATGTATACAAAGAAATCTTTTAATTTCATGTATCACATAATCTGAAACAAATCTTGATCTTTTTTTCAATCTATTGTTTGTAAGTGTTGGGCTGGGAATCTTTGAGTTCTCATTTTTTATTTATCTATTTGTAAATTGTCACATCTATCTCATGTTTATGAATATATGGTTGCTTGCCTTATGTGCCTTTTGATTAAAGACATAATAATGATTCTATTCATTGAAAATCCAATGAAGGGAGATGTACCTTCACATCAAAATTTAGAAATCGCTTGCACATAATGATTGCAAGTATCTCAATTGTTAGCTGCAGAGTTTTGTCTTCTTGTTTGGGAATTATGGAATCATTTTGAAAGGATTTTATTAAAAGACAAATATGTTCACTAACACTCCCAATAGGTAGGTTTTCATCATATACATGTCCATATGAGAAGAGAGGAGTTATATTACAAACAAGGTCAAAGTCCCAAAATGAGAAAGGCCAAGGAGGTGCAATCAGATGCAGATCTTGAGCTGGAGCATGAATCAATTTTGCATGTTGCTGACATGGTAGACATTTCTTCACAAATTCACATTCATCATGCTCCATAGTAGGCTAGTAATATCCTACTCTAAGAATTTTTTGGCTAAAACCATTCCACTCACGTGGGCACCACAAATTCCAATGTGAACCTCTTGTAAGGCACGTGAGGCCTCGTTTAAGTTTAAAAACCTAGAGAGGACATTGTGCTAACCTTTATGATATAGGTTATTACCTACAAGAGTGTAGTGGGAAGCTTTGTGAATAAGGTTATGACACTAGGTGTTTGTGAGGTGGGAAGATATGATATGATTTTTTAGATAAGTGTGAATTCCATGGTACTATGGGGATTGGGGACCAACCAATATGCACACAATTTCATAATAATTGTTCTCATAAGCCGGTGTATGGAGCTTCTCAACTAAAAATTCATACGACATTGTGTCATGATGTATCTCAAGGAGAAAACCAATAGTGGCCATTCCATCTGCTACTTTGTTCTATAGTCTAGGTACTTGTGTGAACTATAAAACTTGGAATTATTGCATCATCTTGCCTACCAGTTCTTTGTAGGTTAAATGCTTATCATCTTTTGTTTAGACTTCATCTAGGAGTTTCTTCATTATGAGTTGTGAATCACCAAATATATGTAACTTGGTTATATTTTAGTGGATTTTTATTTGTATCCCTGAGATCAGTGCTTCATATTCTACAATGTTATTGGTACAAGGGAAGCATAACTTGAATGACTTAGGGATATAGTCACCCTGAGGGGTTACAAAAATAATCCTTGCCCTTGATCCATGATATGTGTAAGAACCATTGAAATAGATCTTATTGTTGTTTTCTTCTTTGATCATGTAGAGATGCTTGTCTAGGAATTCTATGACTAGAGGGTACACATCTAGTAGAGGTGCTTCAACCAAATGATCAGTAATAACTTGGCCTTTGATTTCCTTTTTGTCCATGTACTGAGTATCAAACTCACCAAGGAGAATCAACCATTTAGCCATGTGACCTATAAGCATTGTGCAAGAAAGTAGATACTTGAGAGGATCTACTTTGGAAATGAGTTTCACGGTGTGATTGAGCATATAGTGTCAATGTTTATGAGTGGAAAAATCTACTACTAGGCATTCTTTATCCACTAGTGTGTAATTTATCTCATAGATGACAAGTGTATGAATGATTTAGTAGATAGCTATTTCTTTTCCATTGCTTTTAAGTTGGGAAAGGAGTGCCTTTAGTGCTGTAGTGGTTGATGATATGTATAAAATGAGAGGCTCCCCTGGAGTAGGTGGCACAATAATGGGTGGGTTTTCTAAATATTCCTTAATCTTTTCAAAACTTCTTTGGCACAAGGGATCCCATCTTAGGTTGACATATTTCCATAGTAGATGGTTGAATGGTTGACATTTATCAATAATATGTGAGATGAATTGGTGGATGAGTTACAAATTTCCTTGTAGGGTGCACAACTATTTGAGAGTCCTTAGCGGAGACATTTCCATGATGGATTTGACTTTCTTTGGGTCAATCTCTATGCCCTCTCTTTGATACTATAAATCCTAGGACACTAGTAAATTTTAGCCTATTTTTCGATGAGGATTAGTCAAATTTTTGATACAAATTGGTCGACCAAATGACCAAAACTATTGTCAAACTTTTTTTCATTGCTTATATGACAGGAAAAATCATCGTCAAAATTCTAACATCCATAGTGGTTGAATTATCGACCGAATCATCGTCGAAGCAATTGCTTCAACCTAGATCATACCTTTTATCTATGCGACCAAATCCCATCGCACTTTTGATGACATGTGGTCAGAATAGACATCGAATACATAGCATCCTCATCGAAATGCCAAAGAGATTTTGTCTAAAGTTCGATGACATTTTGTCAGAATAGACATCAAACACATAGCATTCTTGTCGAAAGAACTATTATTTATATGTCAAAAAATTGACCAAGAATAACTTTTGGTTATATACATACATACATACATACATACATATATGTGTGTGTGTGTGTGTGTGTGTGTGTGTGTGTGTGTGTGTGTGTGTGTGTGTGTGTGTGTATGTATGTATGTATCTATATGTATATATATGTATATATATGTATATGTATATATGTATATATGTATATATGTATATATGTATATATGTATATGTGTGTGTGTGTGTGTGTGTGTGTGTGTGTGTGTGTGTGTGTGTGTGTATAATCAAATTAAGCATACCAATATTATCACATAAAACATTATGAAATTATGAAATTGTATTATACCAAATACAAATTATGAAATTGTTCATCCTCATGACTATTTATTCACCCTCTCTAAAATTCTACTAGATATTGTTATCGTTCCTTCTAGATAGGAACTTGGTTCTTGATAATCATTAGAAAGAAAAGGAATATCCTCAAATATTTCATCATCATCTTTGTCATGTATGTCTATGAAAGATGCATATAAAATATCAAAGCATATTAAGTATACAATCCATTTGTCAAACCCTACAATAGAATGGAAGATTTTTCAATTTTCAATTTGTAAAATATTTTATATCACAAAAAACTAACCAAAGACAGATTATTAAATTGTTCATAGCTGTGAATAATTATTCCTCGTGTCTAAAATTCTCTTAGACATTGCTAGCTTTCCTTTTGGATAGGTCTTTTGGTTCCGCATGCTTCTTTCTATTTTAAATCTAGAAACAAACAAAAGAAGATAAAAACAAGAAAAACATACTCCATGTCAATAATTTCATTAATTTCATTTAATGAAGGATTAAAGTTTCATTAATTTCCTTGATATAACTAATGAAGTTGCCAATAATGTTATTAATCTAATTGAGAAAACTAAGCATAAGTGTGAATCCTGTATTAATTTTGACTCAAGGGACCATTATACAATATTGCGAAGATTAAAGATAATCTCTCTTAAGGAGTGCTCATAGATCCAACATGCATTGTGAAAGTTATAATTGAAGAATGTCTTTGTACACAAAAATTCGATCATGATACATATGATAAATCTAATGTTGTGATTAAGGTGCATGATGTTTTCACTTGTCCCATCCTAGGTTTGGTCACCCTTATTGTCAAAGTTGGTTTTAAGTCCTTAGATGTTACCCTTTCTATTATCCCTACCTTGGACTTATTTTGTGTGAAATTAGGACATCCTTGGCTCAATGGCATGAAAGCTATTCCTTCTATCATCAATAAGTGTTTAAAGTTTCCCCACAACGAGCAAGTTATAACAATAAATCAGTCTCTTTAGCCCTTAACTAATCATGGGAATCTTACACTTGATTACTTTTTGCAATCATGGGAATCTGATAATATTTTTAAGATTTTGGATTATAAGTGGTTATTTTCTATGGTCATATGGATTAATAAGCCATTTAGTGTCAATTTGGATGTAATCAGTTGGGTACTCTTAGTATTTTTAATGGTTGTTACAAATCAAGTAGAGGCAAATGTTTTGATATAATAAAAATTTGTAATCATCACGAAGTTGACAACTTAGTTGTCAACTCCATGACATAATTAGTATCGATAATTACACTTTTCAGTCACAAAGAATAGTTAGAGTAGTTAGGTCATTTAGGAAGTTGGTTTAGACATTATGCGAGTCAGTTTTAGAGGTTATTATTTTGGATCTTTTAAAAGAAGATCTCAGTTATGCAATGGAGGAAAAAAGGTTGAGAATTGGTGAATGAGGAAACAATGTAATGGGAACAAAATAATAAAAGGAAGGATCAAATTTATGTTTAGATCTTTTTAGTTCTTAATCCTTTCTCATTTACATTCATTGTTCTCAAATTTGTTGTATTCAAATTCTACATTATTTTTAGTTTTGAAAGATCTTTGTTTAGTTGGATATGAACTGGTTCTTATTATCAGGTTTTAATGAAAGAACGTAATAGTCATGTGAATCAGTTTATTTTGGAGTTAAGAATTAAAAGATTTGATAATTTTGCCTAGTTTATGTTTAGTTTTTAGTAACAATCCTGATTGGAATGATGGTGGTTGCTTATCTAGTAGAAAGTGATTGTAAAAAGCTAAGTGTTAAGTCTTACGAATGAGGGAATCAGGTTATAGAGTGATCCCACAATTGAAGATAGTGGATTTCTCTTGAACCGTGAGTAAGCAAACCTCTGTGACTACTGATTCAAATGTTACCAGAGATTCTAGTGTTGGTGCTCGGCATTTGGAAGTGAAAAGAGGTGGCTAAGTTGTTTATGTTGTGTGAAGCTGAGAAACTTGTGGTGATAGTTACATTCAATAGAACCAAATAGTGCCACAATACACATCAATTACTTAAAATTAAAGGGGGTGAGTTTCTAATCACCAAGAGGATTGAGAACTATAGAAAAAAGTGTTCATACATGTACTGGGTATTGTGACAACTAGGAGGACCTGTGAGCACATGTTTTTAGCAAGGGGTGATGTTGTTGATCTTCTCATCATTGAGATATCACAAGATTATAAATCTCTTTCAGCATCCATACAATCGACTGTCACAATGAAACCTATGATGAATGAAAGCTTAGATTATTAAGTCTGATTGGGCTTATTCACCTTCGGTTGTCAAGCTCTGCATCACTCCAACTCTCAATTAACACTATGAATTATGATCTATGATACCACTTATAAATGTTAAGCTTATCCAATTGATAAGATATATATGACAATATCATTGCTATCTCTAATTTGACAATTGGATATATGCAAGGTGATTAGGTCTATATATAGGTAATGCTAAGATTATCTGTATTAATATGTATAATCTACAAATAATAATGTGGATATGATATTAAATCACTCTTGTATTTGATGACTTTAGGAATTATGCAAAGTTAAGAAATTCCAATTTGCAGATATTCATAGAGATCTCTACTCTTCCTGAAGTATCGATATAATCTATACAATGAACCTCCCTCTGATGATAGCATTGATGTTATATAGTGTTGTGTCTGATATGTCGATATAACCATGCAATTATGAATATGAGGCTCTACTTGATATGGCAATATCATAGTACAAGCATGAAATACCCAAGTTGTGCTTTTGGTGTTGAAATACGAGCATGACAAGACTTCACAAATAGAATGAATTGGAAACTTAAGACAAATCATGTAATGCAATGAACCTTTGGAAATATAAAATAAGAAATTGAGTGTTGATATTAAAAGGGCATACATACCAGTAACAACAATTTCCCTCACATCATTTCTTCTCATTGCCTCATCATATTTTCCTCAAGTGCACCAAGGACTGCAAAGAAACAAGATAAACAAATCACAAGCATATAGTGATGTTAGAATAGTAAAAGAATACTTTGACATAAGAAAAAAACTACACAATATTAAAACATGACATTGTGCTTTAAAAACTAAAAAGGTAATTGTGTGTGTGAATTTTGTACCTGTCTGTAGACACAACACTTCAGTAAAACATTAGAGGTTAGTTGAAATTGAAATCATGCAAGTCATTGAAAACTAAACTAACCAGGCGATTTACTTCCTTCTAGTAGATGCGAGTATGTATTCTCAGATTGGACGAGATCAGTGACCTTGATGACACCTAAATGAAGGATTTGAATGCAAAATCTAGATATGAATTAGATGCAAATTAATCTATTTTTTTGGTTTTTAGATGCAATAAGATGAAAAATCTGATATGAATCTATTCTAGATGAAAAACTGATGTGCAACACAATTAATCTAACAAATGATATGCTAAAATATGAATGATCTCACAAAGTTGTTGATTTGCAAAAAAGCTCCAATTCTTCAGATACCAATTCGCCAGCATAAGTTTGCAAATTCTGAGATATGAGAATGAAGAGCTAAGCCTTGGTTTTATAGAAATCCAAGGCTTTGGGGATGCATGGAAAAAGCCATAAATCACTCAGATAAACACAAGTTGATTTTTGAGTTTATCAAAGAATAAAAGATAATTAATTCACAAAATCATGCAAAAGCAATGTTTAACTCAAAATAGAGTTTAAAACCCTTTGTTAATTTCTAGTTGTCTGCTTTTCTGATTGTGCATAATAATTATGAATTAAATAAATAAATAAAGTGATTTATTTCCAACTTAACTGATTTTTAAATAAAATAATTGATTTATGGGTTAATCAATCATTTAATCAAACTTTTATTCCAAAATAATATCATTCAATATGACAACTTGCTTTAATCAATTAAATAAGAATTTAATCAATTAATGATAGGAATCTTGATTTATTGTCAAATTTAAATAATAATAATTAGGAATAAATATAATTAAATTCAATTAAATAATTAAGTGGTAGTATTAAATCTAATTAATTAAATATTTAGAATATTCAATTAATCAAACTTTAGGATAAATAGGATTTATTGCCAAATAATCATTAAATTAAAGATAATTAAGATAATTAGGAATATTTCTAGGAATATTCCCCGATGCAGAATTTGAGATAATCAATTAGGATTCGATGATGTTCAAATGTGCCTTGGGTTAGGACTTTGATGTCGATTTCACTCGATATGTTGATGTAGGAGGTTAATGAACCTATAGCCCTTTTTGGGGTATTATAGTAATAATACGAGACCATTCATTAATTAGTTGTTTAAATTTTCATTAGTTGAGAATTGATAGTCATTGTCAAAAGGATAAGAAACTCATCAATGTCCTCATCATTCCCATGGTTTAATGTCTAAAGGATAACGACATATACAAACAAATCAGTGTTTATAGATGGATTGACAATGAACAAAGAGGTTTCAAAAAATAGTGGTGTGTACATTGTCAAAGAACATTGTGGTATTCACAATCAAAAAACAAAGATGTGCTCAAGGTTATAAAATAGTGATTTGTTTTAGAATGTGAAGAGTGCAGTAAGAACAGTAGTAAGTAATGGTGCAATAACAACGAATGCAGGACAAAGATGTAATGGAAGTGAAAAAATAGTGATTGTTCAAGGGTTTTTCTATACAAAGTCAATGGTGAACAAACATTAATACAAAGCAATGAAATGACAAGATCCATGAGGAAGATGAGTTGTTCACCATTCTTGATGTAGCAAAGTCAACAAGATCGGTCGAAGGCCATAAAAAAAATTAGTCACAATTATCTAGGAACTATGTTAAAGCATTGTCCCAAGAAATGATGAAGGCGTGTTTTCAAGAACAGAGATGGAGTCTATGTTTTGACAAAGGGGTCACATTTTAGAGAGGGATAAAAAGAACCATAATACAGAGGTATCATTTTATTATTTTGTCATCATGAATATATAACATGGTGAGTTTGTAAATGATTTTCATAAAGAGCAAAAAAAGATACCTAATAGCAACACGGTAAAGTATCACATGGGCCAAATTAGAGGCCAAAAGGACATCAAGTGACAATCACAAGAACCTTATTGCAAAATAATGGTCAAGTGGGCTTAAAGATAATGTTGCTATAATGCATTAGCAATACATAATAGTGATTAGTAAAGTGTGCAAAAAACTAGTGATAGAGTGTTGATATGCATAGAGGTCATAACAGTAATAAATGTTTATAATAGTGCTTCTAATAATGCTCCAAACATTGAGAATGCAAGATACCTATAACGATGAACTTCATTTTGACTTGCTAATTGGCTGTCACTATTAACTCTAAGCTTATCTTTAAAGTTTGAGCTTCACTTGGTTTCGAGAATAGTTTAATATTCTCTACTTAACAAGGCCAACCACGTGAAGGTGTAATCTCATTTGGCCCCTCCCCCCCCCCCCCCCCCCCCCCCAAACATCACTCTAAATTCCCCATTAACATCTAATAACATTCATTCATTCATTCATCCATTTTTGAAATATAATATTCAATCATTATAATCACATGATAACATTCATTAACACATAAAATTTATTAACACGCAACATTCATGAATAATTCATTAACACATAAAATTCATTAACACACAACATTCATGAATAATTCATTAACACATCATTCATCAACATTACTAGTACAAAATTACATCCATTAAGACAATGTTCTTTCATTACCAAAAAATGTCAATTATAATCATTTCTTTTTGGGTTTCTTGCTATTTTTTTCATGTAATTTCTAAGAGGAAGATCAATGTCCTCATCATTTCCATCCTCTAATGATTCTAATGGCAACACATGTCTCTTCCTCATATGTTCAGGAACAAAAGGTTGTTGCGCCAAAGGGGGGTCCACTGCAATAACAACTACGTCATGAGTTAAATTCACACATAATTAATTTAAAAGAACAAAACATAGATTTTCTTTACCTAAATGTGCCACATGATCTACATGGTGATCACTCTGAACATCCTCCAGCACTCATTCAGCATGACATTCTTTATCCTCTAAAATATACACAAAAAAGGTTACACCAAGTTCAATTTAAGATGTTAAATTATATTAATAATTAAATAATTAATTTTAAATAGAAAATGAGCACCTCCATCAACACTACGATGCACATCAGGGGCTTCATCATGCAGCATATGATCTGTGTTACGATTAAGAGGCTGCATTGCAATGTCATGCACATTATTATCAAATAGATTGTTGCTCAAGTATTCAATTTCTAATATATTTTTTGGCATATTTACATGTTCACATGATGCAGGAGACTCTTGGGTTGGGACAATGGAAGCTTGGCATAGGCATTCATCCATGGCTTGATAGCCTTCCTTGAAGGCAATTTTTTTGTGTTCCATCGTGGCCTCCAAATTAAATTCAGAGCCCTGCATTTTTTTATTAAACAAAATTATTTGCATTTTATAAATAATTTTTCTCTACAATTCATTTACTGCTACTTACAATTCATGCTTTAATTTTGGAATATCCACTAGAGCCAAGTCTATGCTACCCAATCTTTTGCAGCTTGGCCTTTGTTGCCTTTGATGTGTCCTGTAATCTATGAAAAGTTTGAAATATGTTAGATGATATAGATATAAAGATCACTAATTAGTGAATTATTACATTGTACTAGTAGTTAATACTATTGCATACCTTCTTCTCTCATTTTATGGTGTAATTCCTCTTTGAGCATCCCCTTTCTCCTTTGCATCCAAAATAAACTCATTCCAATCCCTCACTGGAATAAAGGGAGGATGCTCGTACTTTGGGTTCTGGACGAGACTCCTTTTATATGAGTTCCTCACAGTCTTAAGATGTTTGCAAGCTTTTTCTAAAATTTTCTTCTCAAAAATATTACTACCAAACTCATGCTCTAAATCTTTAATGAGTTGATCTTTTAATTTTTTGTCTTGCAAGTTCCACCTTTTAAGAAAAAATACAAAATTGTTAGATAGAAAAATTAACTAAAGTTGTGTACCTTGAATATAGTAAAAGAAAAGACCCAAATGAAAGGAAAAATACTGTACCAATTAATGATATGAAAAAAAAATAGTGGGATAGGGTTAGTTCACTTATGATGTTCCACCTTGTACGTATGGTGGGCCTGAATATCTTTAGTGCAAGGTCATAAAGCGTCTTATAAAATGAATCATTTCCTGCAAAAAAATGTCATGGGATAATCAATCCAAAACTTGTTATGAATAGGTAAATGCATATTACAATATAAAAAATAATAATTTTAAAGTACCTGGAAGCTTAGGACATTTTAAAGGTATCAATTCATTATCGTCAATCAACAATGACGTCTGCATAACTCTCGTGCTAGAAAGATGGGTAGATCCAAGAAATGATGGTGAATCATCACCAATACATGTACTTTGATCTGTATATGGCATAGAAGATGGCACCGGTGTATCTCCTATTCCACAAAATTAATCCACTATATGATGCACCCAAGATTAAAGTACAAATTATCAAATCATAATTAACACAAAACCAAATATAGAAAAACAAGGATTTACCAGGCATAGACCATGAAGACATTGATGTTTGCATGCTCCTTGTTGCTGACATTGCACTTGACAATCTCTGATAGATGTTTGTCGACCTCCTAGGAGGAGTCACCTGCACTTGATGACCTGAACAATACATTGTTAGCAAAGACATTCTGAATTAATAAAAGTAAGAGTTAACTTAAGAAGTTTTTGAATGTTCCAAAGAAAATGTTTCTTGTAAATTGTCAACTAAAGGATTATTTTACCTGAGGTGACCGGAGCTCTACTACTATTGGCCTCACCGCGTTGTCCTTGACTAGGTACTTGAGTTTCCAAAAAATCCTCTAACAAGAACACATATTACATATTTTACTTCACAACATAAAAGAGTATAAAATATAAACCTTTATTGAACTTTTGTTATAACTAAAGATTCATTACTGCTTACTTCATAATGGTGTGCTTGCGCCATCAATTCAGATAGCCTCTTCAGCATCTCCTTGGTTGGATTTTCTTCATCCAAAATGCTCATAATTTCTAAATTGATTTTTTTTAGTTTTTTCCTCAACATAATTGTTATATTAGGTGTTTCTACGATATCATCATCAGAAGGGGTAGCTATTGCCTCTATTGTTGCATGTGCTTTTCCCCTATCCTGAACATCAAATTGTGACAAGAATATCAGTAACACTATCATAAAAACTCCAAAACTCTCAATAAAATAACGTAATAATATAACATTTTTCAACTATCTAATTTGTACAATTTCAATAAGGTTTACCATTGCTAAAGAATGGGTGGGAGGAGCATCCTCATGGCCTATATTATGTGGGGGATCCATATCATCCTATGACAAAGATTAAATATAAAAACTTTAGCAAACTGAAAGCAATAGACTTAGCAAAAAAAACTTATTAATAAAATGGTATATAGTACTTACCACCCTCATGATAGTAACTTTGTTTGTATCTATGTGATTTAAATGGTAATCTATTAGCAGTTCTTCTCCTACACTTATTGATTTTATCACACATACAAAAACTTGATTCCCCTCACGCGCCTCAAATATGCAATTGGGTTGCTTATTAGTTGAGGAAGGTCGCGTACTATTTATAAAACCTGCAATATTACCTATTGCTTTTGGTCTCCCATCAATGTACATTGCAAATCTTTTACTTTGGTTATTTTCTTTCCATTGTATATAATTGCTGATAGTGCATACCTACGCATACTTTTTTTATATTGAACAATCTGCATCCAATCATTGTAATTGTAACACAGACCGACATACTTGAACAATTCAACAACTTTTTTGTAACATACCTTTATCCCATCCATGGAAAATAGGCCCAAACCATGTAATGAGGATGGATCTATGCGATATATCCTCTTATTAACATAAAAATCAGTGTTAATTGGAGGTAGCTCATTGGGTACCCATTCTTTCTCAATATGTGTGTACCGAAAGGGTACCTTGATGTCACCTTTGGTCTCATCATCATAAGAACATGACCCCCCTTTAGCAAGGAAAAATTGCATGCGTTTATCAAAAAAATTTCTAATCTTTTGACCTCTAGTTGATCTCCCCATTTTAGTCGTACTACATGTAGAACTTTCATCTACCATTCCCTCATTTCCCTTATTCGATGTAGATAGATCTAACAAGTACCTATTTGGTGGGTCCTGCAATCAATCAAATGAGATATTGTCACATCCCCACTTCAAATAGAATTTTGATAATATTTAAATAATATATATAGAATAATCAAGTCGTGACCCATATGTACATTTCTTAATATTTAAATAATATATATAGAATAAAATGTACTAAGTTGACAGTGATTATATAATTATATGTGTATACAGTTCTTCTTTGTCTATATATACATTATATGATTATATAATATGTCTATTTATAACATACATGCTCAGTGATAAACAGAAGAATATAAGAAAACTATGTCTATTTATTGACTTATACCTGTTGATCCATGTCAATGTGCACGATCCACACCAAAGGGGTTAAATTTCCTGCATATGTTAATCATTTATCTTAAGTTAGCTAAAAATTACATGATACGTATGCTACAAATAACTTAGAAGATAACATGAACAATATGCAACATCGTAAACATGAACAAATTTACCTTATATATGGAATGCAAGATCATCAGCAGAAGGGGTGACAATGTTTGTAGTCAATTGCCTATTTGCAAAACGGGCGATAATCAAACACAATATATACATGTATCAGAAGCAATTAATTTAGCATCGTAAGAAAAACATTGGTAATTATAAATCACATATGTTGTAATCATTAGAATTGAATATAATAAATTTGTAATCATTAGAATTGAAATCAATAAATCAATATTAAACATATATACTAATCAATATAAATATATATAAATAATTAAATCACATATATACCTTATACATTTCAATCATGTCATTGATCATCTTCTTCATCCATCTCATCATCATCTCCATCATCATCATCATTATCATCATCATCATCACCACTATCATCATCATCATCATTACCATCATCATCGCCATCATTGCCATCACCATCACCATCATCACCATCACCATCATCATCATCATCATCACTATCATCATCATCATCACCATCATCATCACCATCATCATCATCATCATCACCATCATCTTGATCTTCATCATCTTCAATATCTTCTTCTTCCATAACATTATACTTTATTGGCCTTCCTCTTGGATCATGTCTAACAACAAATGACCAACCCTGTTTATGTGGAACCTATGAGTAAAACACTTGCTCACATTGGCTTGGAAGAACATGGGGTTCATCTCCAATTGGCTCAAATGACCTTGTATTGATCATTGTAAATCTATTATCATGTTGAATAACAGTTCTATCTGGATTATTTTGATTCAGTCATAGCCTGTATCATTGACGATGAATAGAACTACTTTGAAGGAGTTAAAGTCGCACTCAATTATATCATCCAAGATGCCATAGTATCAATTTTGAGATTGTTGAGGATGTATGTCATTTTTAGATGATATATTAGTGACCTCAAAAACTACACTTATCCCAGAATCACAAGTTTTCTTCATGTCATCCAATTTTTTTATGCAAAATTTGTGGCCATGATAGTACATAGCTTTGTGGTGCTTGACCTGCAATTTTTCAAGTGTGTGAAAATTATTTGCATCGTGAGTTGATACGAAACATACAAGTCATGATCATTAATAAATTTGTACGTACCTCTCTACCTCTTAAACCATATGCTAGATTAATTACCATTGGCGTAACATTGGAATCTCCATTACGATGAGCTTCTCTAACCAATGAAGCAACACCTTCCCATGTTAATGAGAAACCATTTTTTTGACATTGTTTAATCCATACCGTCATCCAATCAAGATTGTTTGCAATATACAAATGTATTGCATCCCACTCTTGACCAACTATATAAAAAAATACACCAATTATAAATAACTTATATTGAAGATTTATAAGAATTAATTAACTACAATAACATCTTATAATTACCTCTCACTTTCCTCAATCTACCTTTGCCCATCAAGTACTCCCCTTCAAATTTGTTAATGGAGTTGGGATCCCAAATACGATCTACATGGATCTTTGCTACAAACTTAGGCAGATATTCACTAATGTACACCATGGTCTGGTATACCATGTATCCCTCCACCATAGAACCCTCAGGATGTGCTCTTTGTCGAACCAAGTCTTTCAAAAATTTCAATTGTCTCTCAACCATCCACATTGACCTAGTTGGTACAAGTCCACACAATTCAATCTCCTCAACTTGATGTATGAGGTAGTGTTCCTGTGCATTAAAAAAAGTTGAAGGTAGACACTTTTGCATTTCACACATAAGAAGAGGAATTTTTCTCTTCCAATATTTTATGTCTTCTTTATTGATTTCTTTTGATGACAATCACCTCATATATTTTCCAAGATCATATATAACTTGTTTGACACTGTTGGTGAAGTGATGTGGAAGAGATAGAGGTAGAATGTAATGCAATATTTGTAAAATGATCTTATCAATATTTTATAAAAGAATGCAATGAAAACTACATGTAGTATACAAATATATAGTGAATAAAAAATAACATGAATTACCTTAATAAATGTATGCCAATTGTGTGTTTTCATCCCTGGCCCAAATTCACTTTTATTTGATATGAGATCGTTTATGTTCCTAGCAAATCCTGTGGGAAATCATATTTTTTTATGACTTTTTTTATAGCATTGCTCTGCTGCTCCGACAATAACCAACTAAGGGCACTTGTAACAATTTGGTCTCCATTGTTATTTGATCGAATGACATTTTTCATTGAATGGTTGGATTCTTCAATGTCACTACAAATTTTGACAATTTTGTCTTTGTCACGCCTTCCATCCAAGATTTTCCATAATGTCTCTGTTACATTCATTCTAATATGCATAGGATCAAACAAATGCATGATTGAGAGTTGCTCGTAGTATGAAAACCTACTAAATTGCATAGGGTAACTTTTTAGTCCTTTTGGAAGTTGATCATTAATGCCTTGATGACCTTCACGAGCATCAATTACATCATCAGTAAACAAAACACAATATCAAAATATAAATTTCAAAAAAAAAACCATCAGATGGAATGACATTACCTCGACGATTTATTTTATTATATTCCAAATTCCATAGGCGAGGTGTCATTCTCCATGGCTTTGATTTAGTCTCTTCTTTCCCATTGAAAATATGTTTTTTGGTAATTCAGTACTTATGGTTTTTGTGGAAAAAGTGTCTATTCTCATCGAACACCTACTTTCCTAAACTTTTTGAATGACGAGATTTCATCTTTGGACCACAAACTGGACATGCAAATTTTCCCTTTGTCTGAAGACCTACAAGATCATGTATAATTAGATTAAATATGTTAACTTTGTGTTAGCACTATATCATACCAAAAAATATGTGTTAAGAAGAGAACATACCACAAAAATGTGTTAGCATAGGGGCATCATGTATTGTCCATACAAGCATTGCATGGAATTGAAATTGTCTTTGTCCTATTGGTCTAGAGATGTCATACATAGTGACCCCATTCCATAACATCATCAACTCGTCGATAAGGGGCTCAATATATACATTGATATCTTTAACTTGGTACTTACCTAGTTGAATGAACAAAAATATTACATAATTATTATGACCATTTTGATGGATTATTTATAATAAATTAATTTAGATGAATATTAAATGAAAAAATACCTGGAACAATCAGTGTCAAAATTATGTTCTCCCTCTTTATGGACATCCAAGGAGGAATGTTATTATTAATAATAAAAATAGGCCACACCGAGTAAGTAGATCTCATCTCTCCAAATGGATTGACACAATCCACTGCCAATGAAAGCTTGAGATTATGAGGTTCTTCTTTAAAGTGTGGCCATTTTTCCTCTATTTCCTTAAATGTTGAACCATCTGCAAGCATTCACATAATGTCATCTCAACTTATATTGCATGCATGGTAATCCATAAATTGTGCCAAGCTATTGCACCTCAATAATCATTGCAGACGTGGAATAATGGGAATAAACTGAAGAACCTTGCGAGGCACTTTTTTTGTTATTCGATTTGATTGATATCTACTAATATGACAAATAGGGCATTCTATTGCAAATTCATGTTGTTTATGATATATAATATGATCATTTAGACATGCATGTATTGTTTGATACTCCATTCCAATATCTTTCATAATGGTAGATAATTCTTGGTATGAGCGAGGTAGAATGTTTGATGGTGGTAACAAACACTCACCTATCAACCTATGACCAAAAATATAATTTGTTAATTTAAATAATATTAATTGCTACACAATTCACCCAATGTTAATTGTAAGATAATTATGACTAAAATAATTTAAAAAGATGACATACCTTAACATACATGTCATTTCTACATTGGATAAACCATTCATAACCTTCAAGTTCACCAACAACAATACAGTGGCAAGAAGAGTTGTTTGGGATCCTTCATATAGGGGCTCATGTGCCTTCTCAAGTATAGGTACATCAAGGTCTATGTCAACATCATCATCATCATCATCATCTTGATCATCATGATCATCATGATCTTCTTCATCATCATGGTCTTCTTCCATGGGATCATTACCTTCTACTTCTATATTCACACCTCCATGTTCCCTCATTTGGAAATCCACATTCTCCGGATTGTCATGGTCCATAACATGAAACCTAGGGAGGTTGACCTATATGAAAATGATGACCTTATATTAACCATGACCATGATTTCATCATAAGATCATGTCTTATGTATTTTATAAATTATTAAAATACATACCAATGGATGAAGTTTGTTTCCCCCCTCAATGTGACCATGCTGGCTACAATGTTCCTTAGCTGTTTTGATTAGATATCTTCGAGTCTTTAAGACCCTAAAATTTTTGCAAGGACAATAACATTTTCCATCACCTTTTCTTTTTAAGTTAGACCATAGTCTAGCAATTGTCTCCCTATTTTGTTGTGCGTTGATATCGTTAGACATGGTCTTTCTTGACATTGCAAGAAGAGCAATGCTTGGAACGTATAGGCTCAATCTGAAGAAATCAGAAAATAAAAACTAACATGCAAAATGTTAAATTGAATGACACTTTATTATAGAGATAAATGTGTTTTCTAGATTACTACATTTCAAAATTAGTCTCTCAAGGATTTTGTTGCTAATCATTATGAACAACTCAAGAATTCTCCCAAGTAAGATGAACAATTTTTGTTTTGAATATTGTAGGTTATCTAACTATGCTTGAAATAGAATTAAATCTATCTGATATGATCTTTGACATTTAAGATTTAACTTTATAAATAGTAATTTGAATTAAAAAGTTAGAAATTAAAACAAAAACATTTAAGAGTCTCAAAGAGAGGAACACATTGAAGAATTAATATTTTGTTTAGGCTATACTTGGGATTGCCATCAACATTTATCATCATTGAAGGGGATTAATTCATATTCGGAAAATAACTATGGTAAGCAATGAAATACAAACATTTCATTTCCAATTATTATCGGTGAGATAAATAAATTTGGGGCAAGAGTATGGAATATGGAGAAGACTCAAAACATAAGTGACTTGGCGGTCAAAATGTCTTAATAGAATTTACATCAAAACCAAAAACATTAATCAGTTGATTATTATATAAGCTCCTCAAGTATGAGTTGGAGAGGACTACATTACATGTTGAGACACAATATTTTTTTCACAAGTTGGCAACTATTATAGTCATCAGGCAGATTAGGCTATAACTGGTGGAGAGAAGTATGCGTGTAGATCAGAAAGCATAGAGTACACACCAGTGTCTTGCATAAGTGAAAGATGAAATGTAGATTTCATTTAAAGAATAGCAACATTCTTTGGACATTCAAAGGCATGTTTCAGACATAGAAAAAGAGTAAATTGTTGAAGGAAGTAACAAGGAATGGAAGATGTCAAAGAAAGAGAAGTAGTTTTCATTAAAATGTTCACAGAGAGATACATCTTTTGTTTTATGAAAATAAAATATCTACTATTTTGAGGAGGGTTTCTAAGAGTTTTGAATTATTAGATCTCTGGCAGTCATGGTAAGTGACAAAAGCACTCTTGTGAAGAACAGTGACAGTCGTTGTAAAAGAGAAGAGTAGGCAATGATACTATGTAGAACACATGATCCACCACATTCAAAGTAACTTCCAAGAATGTATGTCAAAGAAAAGAGTAGACATAAATGATAAGGTATAGAATGGCATTGTCTAAAAAAGTAGAGAGAAAGGGCCAAAATTCAAAGATGACTATTAGAGGAGACACTAGCTAAATGGAAGGGCATTCAACATGCATCAAAAGTAGTGGTATACACTGCAAATAGAAAAGACAATGTT
This sequence comes from Chamaecyparis obtusa, assembly GCA_027943335.1. Taxonomy (NCBI): domain Eukaryota; kingdom Viridiplantae; phylum Streptophyta; class Pinopsida; order Cupressales; family Cupressaceae; genus Chamaecyparis; species Chamaecyparis obtusa. Next base: position 740,503 of record BSBK01003283.1, read on the forward strand.
GATGAAGTTGGAATGGCACTTTTAGAGTGTCATAGAGTTCCTCATGATAGTGAGCACAAAATATGATTAGTCATGTGAAGGAATAGTAAGAATGAAAGAAAAAAATGCATCCAAGAGTCTTGAGAAGTGACTATCAAAAGGATGTCAATAAATGGTGATCAAATTTTTAAGCAAAGATTAGTCCCAATGACAAACAAAACTTTTGAGTTCTTAGTTATAGACAAGGTTTACTATCAAATAGGCTTGATGAGGTGACGATAAGTGTAACAATTCATGATTTAAAAAGATGCCAAAACAATGTGGATAAGAAATGTTTAAAGAAAGTTCTTCTTCAATGCTTATCCACTATCACAATGATATAAAGTGATAAAAAATAATGATTCATATGGTTTATGATAAGTCACAAAGACACTCTTATAATAGTCATCAAGAGATAATAGAGGTCATGCATGCATGATTGCAAAGCACAATGAATAAAGAACATGCACTGTTATGAAGGCTCATAGCCACAATAAGGAATGATGTCATAAAAATCAAAAGAGGGATAGTTTCTAAAAGGTAGTGATATTCAAAGATTAAAACAAGGGTACTATATCATGACAAAGATGTAAGCATTAATAGATTTTCATGAATGTGAAGGTGTGGTGATCAACAATGCCATAAAGAGACTATTGTTAGTGTTTCTACAAAATAGAATGATAGTGTTGTGAAAGAAAAGATTCATGTTCAAGAAGAGTGCCTCAAAACAATGTTATTCAATGCTTGAGGGATGATATTTACTACTTTCATAATGACTGCATGATGAAAAGATGGTCAGATTAAAAGATGTAAATCTTACCCACTGATATGACAGTCAGCTATAGGGCCACAGTGTATGTAACGAGAGGTGTCATATTTTCTTTCAAAGCTTTATGTTTGAGTGTATGAATTCTTATACCTATCTTTATTTATTGTCTTTGTGTAATTTTCACTACTTATGGGACAAGAGACAATTCAAGTCACATGTGCAAGAAGGTTAATTAATTGGGAAAAAAGATATTGACTTTAGATTCAAAATAACCTTTCACAAATTAAACAATTCCAACCAAACACCACTATCAACTTATAGACATCCATTCACTAAAAAAAAAACTTGAACCAATAAAATTAACCTCGCATTTTAATACTAGACCAATCAATCATATATAAATTAACTACTCCTGAAATTGCATCACCCAATAACACGATACAATAAAATGCTTCAACTTTACTCATCACAAATTATTTACCAACTATCAAGAGTACAATTTACCACATGTTCTTAACTTCCCAAGTACAATGCAAATTTGTGATGAGCCCTAAGGATGCCCTTGCATAAAACATTCTCTTAAACTCCAAAGTTTGAGCCATGTAAATTTGGCTCTACAATCTAAACTTCTTACAATTTAGACCTTGAAGCCCAAGCTAGTGTAAGATTGTCTTGTTGGTTCCATTTTCCAAGATGCCAAAAGTGCACATCTTGGTAGGAAAGTTGTCAAGGTTTATAATTTAGCCTTGAGAATCTGACTCTCCTCCATATCTCAATGTTTGAGTTGATCATGTTATTTTGTCCTATGGTATTCTAAGCATTTTTCTTCTCTCATCTTGCATTTTGTATTGGTGTATATGCTAAGTGTTTCATTATTTGGTTTGATGACCTTGTGCATTAAATAATGCATTATGAATTGCATTACACATTATTCTTGTATCATAAATTGGTCATCATATTTTTTACCAATAATGTCGTGGGTAAAAACTTGAAGCATTAGAATATTTTATTGTTTGTATTGGACTATGCTGGAAGGGAAATTTGAAGATGATATTTCATCAAAAGTGTTAGATAAAGTAATTATCTAGCTTAATATAAAGATCATTAGAGCTATGAAGGAGTGTGTAAAAGTACTCCAAAGCATAATCTTTTGGAGTTCAAGGGAAAATTTTAGCAAGCAAGTAGCCATCATAGAGGAACTCAAGAAAAGTGGCATTAAAGGAGTGAATATGGGTCATGGGAAACCCCTTACCATTATATACTTTAAATTGGGAGTCACAAAACACATAGGGAAAGCATGTAAGAGAGAATATCCTAAGAGGAAATTATGCTCAAGGTTCATAGTGATGATGTCTTCGTAGAAGTGGAGAGGGGAGGTGGTATAGGATTACCATTTAGCTTAGTTTACAAGGATTCTAATTGATGTAGGATATGTTAAAGGATGATCTTAATGGGACACTTGATGGAAATATCAATGTGATGAGTAACCAGAGTGTTATTGGAGTGCAATATCACTAAGAGGGGAGAGGGGGCACGAATTAGTGATATAACAATTTACAAGTTATTTTTCACTTAAACAAAACCTGAAGTATTATGTAATGAAAATAAAAATGGATAGAAAAATAGATAAGACACACAAATAATATAAGATGGATTTTTTCTTGAGTAGAAACCCTCTAGAGAATAAAACTACTTGAATTGCCTCACTAGCTTATGTGAAATATCCTTTTACAATGCCTCACTAGCTTGGCATAGGTCTCACTAACAATGATATCTCACTAATAGACTTTTCAATGTCTCACTGGCTTTTTCTCTCTTTACCTTTGATTTTTATACAAAGTCAAAATATATAAGAGAAATGGTAATCATAATACAATATAATACATTCTTGGGTACATGTGATACTTATGTACCAAATAGTGTATCATAGTAAATTAGGACTACAATATTCTCAACCAAATATATATGATTTTGAAAACTAGTGTGCACAATGAACAATGAATGTTTATTGAATAAACAAAACCTTTTTTTGTACACTGATAATTTCCCCACTAACATGTTTATATAATATTCTTCATTGTCCAATTGAAATATAACTACCTTGTAGAAATGATTTGCAAGTTATTCAAACTATCTTTGCACATGTGTCTGATTATACAAAAAAATATGATTATAATTTTCCTTAAGAAAAATTTTAAGAAATGTGTAGGTTTGTCTCTACTTTTCTCATAATAAATCAGAGTAAGTAAATCATTAATCACAAACCAATTATATGTCTTGATCTTCAAACAAGTACAAACAAATTTTCTTCAAACTAAATAATCTTTGCAACAAGACCTTGATAGTAGTTAAGGATAAAAAATAATGTATATAGAAACCAAAATAAAGATACCTTACTCAATACTGACAAACCTTGACTAGGGTTTAGAATATAATAAAACAAATACTTAAAGCATGTATGGAATAGGGTTGGACAAAACCCTCACTCTCAAATTAACATAAAATATTTTCAATGTATGTGAAGGTTTATAAACAGTCTACTCACTTTAGTCACAGACTAAACTCCACTAATGAGCAGGGTGCCTCTAGTTCTTCCACTTCTCAATTTGATTGTAACAGGGTTCTTTCCCGAGAGTTTATTAACAGATTCGGGCATAGTTATTTAGCATTGAATTGTTGTTTCCTCTATTTCTTGTTTGAATCCACAAACAACAATAGTAATCTTCCTCGACACCTCTGAATGGTCTTAGCAACATTTAACCTAGTTGATCAGGCTAGGTCAACTTCGACTGGAATAATTTGAGGGTGGTTACGGGAGGTTGGTATTGATGCTTATTATCTTCGATGAATCCAGACCCCAAAATCAACAGGTTCAATACTCATTCCATTCACTCACTGTTACAATTTTATTTATTCTGTTAACTAAATACATGTAATGCATCTGGTTTAGGGCATCAGCCCTGAAGCAGTTTAACATCCCCTACAAATCTGAGTGTTGAGCTTATTGAAATATTCTACCCTAACTTGACTTTCATCCATCGGTCTTAAGTATTTCATGGAGAAGATACAAGTTAGCGCCGTAACTTCATGATAGGCCAAGAACAATAGTCTTGTTTTGGTCTGTCATAAATTTACTTTGCTTTGAAAATTAAAAAAACTAAAACAACTTAAATCTATCAACAAAGTTGCATGACCGGTTTTGACAGTCAACAGTGACTTCCTTCCTTGATAGAGATATAGATATCAAACAAACTAAGACACACAAACTCCAAAAAACCATGGGTACATTAACACATCTTCCTAAATGCTAACACTATTTGCCACTACATAATCGATTTCACAACAATGGAAACAGAGAAGAGTGGTTCTTACAGGTGGAGTTGAGGCCTTTTCTTTCACCTCTTCTTTGTCGCACACCAAATATAAAATGAAATCCCTATGTTTTTTTTTAAAGTTATATTCCTGTGTTTGTCATAATTTTGACAACCTGTATGGTTGTTGAAATACTGACCAACACGGGACTAAATTTAAAAAAAATCAAATTTTTCCTTCTATAAACCGACCAAGGAAAACCATTTTAATGCTTGGTCGAAAATGTTGGTCTAAAAAGTGGGTCTAATGTACTAGTGGGAGTTTTCCAAATGTGACTCCAAATACAAACTTATTTGGGTTGTGTTTTAATCCATAGTGATGGAGGCAATCAAATACACATTCCAGAACATTGTTGTAAGCTAGCCTTGTTTTTTATTTAGCTAGGATATCATCCACATAGTCCTCAAGGATCTTATGAATCATGTTGTGGAATATGAAAGTCACATCTCTCTGATATGTGGCCCTTTCATTCTTCAAGTTCTAAAAGGCATCATGTTGTAGTAGAAGGTACCCCATGGGATTATGAATGTTGAATTATGTTGATCTTCTTAAATAATGTGTATCTAATTTTAGCCAAAGAAACCATCCATGAGTGACAACATCTCATGTCTGGCTATGAGGTCAATGATCATATCAATGTTTGGCAAGGGGAATTCATCCTTAGGTAATGCCTTGTAGAGATCTCATAAGTTTGTGCATACTTTGATTTCTCCTAATGGTTTGGAAATTGACACCATGTTAGAAATCCATTCTGAATAGTCAATGGTGCATATTATCTTAGCTTGTAGGAGCTTTTCTAATTCTTCTTTAACTAGTAAGGAAAACTTAGGGTGCATTTTTCAAAGCTTTTTCTTGAGTAGCTTGGTATTTGGGTCCACTGGAAGATGATCTATGACTAGGTTAGGGTCCAACCTAGGAATGTGAGCATAAGACCTTGCAAATTTGATTGTATCTTCCTGGGGATGTGCAATGAAAGCTTTCTCTTCGGCCTTTGATAATGATGTTGCAATGTATGTGATTCTAAAACATTCTTATATTCCTAGATTGACAGGATTTGTTTCTTCAATAACAATAGATGAATGTTTTAGTCTATAATCCTGAACAAGAGGAAGAGGCGAGTCTTCATCCTTTGGTGCCTTGAAGAAAGGTTTTTACTAGAAGATACACCATTTTTTTTTACTAAAAGACTCATTTTTTTCTTTTTAATTTTTATTTTTGTGGCTAAAGACTTCCTCTTCCCTAAATTATGCCTTTGGGTCCAACTTGTAGACATGTTCTCACTCATGCCCCCGGTCTTCTTGTTGTTGTTGTTTTTCTCCCATGAATCTTAGGAGCACATCCTCACTTTGGAACTCATCAATATGTGCAACAATTGGTTGATCCCAATCTATGAGTTCAGGGTGGATGAGTGGAAGTTCAATGACAAAGGACAAAATTGCCTAGGAAGGTTTCATCATCGAATATATCATCATAAGATCTCTTAAATTCCTCTTCAAGGATTTCCTAGATCTCAATGATTTGACTTAGGGTATTATGATAGGTGTAACTAGTTTTGTTGGTGCTTCCATTCATGTCTAGGAAAAATCCAAGTCCTTGATTCTTTGGTTGAAGTGAGGGTTCAAGTAGGGCCTTCATGCCACTTTATTCATAGACTAAACCACCTCCTTCATAGTTCCATTTTTTAGTAGACAATTTGTGAGATTTGGGGTATTTCTCTTTAAAGTAACCAAGGAGTTTGTTGTAGGAGTTGGATCATCTCGATACAGCCATTTGTTTTTGTTTGGCTCCATTGATTGGTTATTTATAATTCCATTGGAAAGGAATGTGGAAGAAACCTTTTTTTAAGTCATGGCTCTTTCTGTTATGATGGACCTTGATAGGATGGACGTCCCTCAGTGTGTGGGTCTAATGGTAGGGTCCCCACTACAAAATCATCTAATAAGATATATTCCCCACAACCTATATTATTGATCTTGACAGTGTAGAGAGTAGATACAATAATGGTTTCTGGATCCAAGTGGGTTATGGAGGAGCTGGAAATAAAAGTACCAATGTCAATTCCTATGCAATGAGTGGAATATGGGAATGAAGCCTCTAACACATGAAAATAATGTTGTATGGAAGGTCAAGATCAACAACATGGCATATAGTATCTTGTACTATTGGTCCCAACTTGATAGGAAGAGAGATGGTAACTTTGGAGGTATATTCTAGGTTTTCATAGGCTTTGATGGTGATGACCTTATGTGATATATATGATTCAATGTACCCCACTTGATTTATAAATTTTTAAGTGCACAGATTTAGGGTTGAGCCATTATCTATCATGACTCATTTGACAATGAAATCATTAACCGTGATGATGATACGAAGTGGGTGATTATGATCCAGTTCAATAGAAGGCATGCTAGAAGGTTTAAATAATAGGTCGTAAGATGTTGATAAGTGGCCAAAAAGGGCTTGGAATTGTGTTAGATCAATGTTATTGGGGGAACGTGATTCTTGTCGGGCCTTGTTAAGGATCTCTTGATAGACATGTGAGGTACAAAGGAGATACAAGATGGAGATTTGTGTGGGGGTATTACTAAGGTATTCCAAGAGGTTATATTGTGCATCAAAGGAGGAAGAAATAGTGGTACATGAAATAGATGTGTAGTTACATTGACTATCTGCACCTTTGACATGGATAACATTAATAGTGGGTTCGACCTGGGTGATGTAGTCAACAAATTTATCATAGTTGATAGAGGTAGCAATGTAATATTTTTCATCACCATTGTCACCTTGTTTACCATTTCCTTGATTTTGGACTGGTGGGTTTGCATTAGCAAGGCCTTTGACATTGACTATCTCAATGTGTAGTTATTGTACATTGACTATCTGCACCTTTGACATGGATAACATTAATAATGGGTTCGACCTGGGTGATGTAGTCAACAAATTTATCATAGTTGATAGAGGTAGCAGTGTAATATTTTTCATCACCATTGTCACCTTGTTTACCATTTCCTTGATTTTGGACTGGTGGGTTTGCATTAGCAAGGCCTTTGACGGTGTTGTGTTGAGGGAACACATTTTGGTATATCTACATATTTTTGTTTGGTGAAGCCTGGGTAGGTACATCGACTATGATCTCCTTCTTTTCTATGAGATATTGGATGTAATGTTTGAGTTGCATGCACTTCATGATGGTGTGTCCTTTGACACTATGATAGTCACAATACTCATTATCCTTGTACCATGCGGGTTTTGAAGTTGACTCATCAAATGGTTGAGTTTGAGGATACATGATTAGATTGGCTTTGTCCATCCTATAGAAGATTACATCCAATGGTTCACCAAGAGGAGAAAATGTAAGCTTCTTGTTCTTTTGGATGTGTGGCTTGGGTTGTCCTTGTGTGACTGATATAGAATTAGCCTGGTTTGCTATTGATTAACAATTGTGCATGGGTGGTTGATAAACTACCCTAGATTGTTGATATACTAGTGTGGGTTTCTAGTATGCCAGTGTGGGTGGTTTTGGTCTGGCCACAACAACTTGGATGTGTTTAGTATTGGTGGCCCCATCAATGACAACACTCTTGTTCTTGTTATAGTAACGAGGACGGTCATTATTGGGCCTATCATGATAGGTTTTCTTGTAATGCTTGATAGTACCAATGTATAAAAGGCCTTTCTCAATGTCCATTCCTTTTCACTTAATGTCTCGGAAGGTTTGGATACAATTCATGCACATAAAGTGAGATAACTTAGTATGTAGGTTTTCAATGAATATCTTTCTCAAATGTTTCTCAGGGGGTTGATATGATAGTCTTGTGGTGAGGTTTTTCCACCTTTGAAGGTAGTTGACTAGGCTCTCATCTCCCTTCTATTTTGAATTTTAAAGATCCAAGAGAGATAGTTCATTCTCAATGTTATGTGCATAATATGCTATGAACCTTTTAGATGTACTATGCTCAGGTAAAAACTCATCCATAAGGTATTGTGAAGAACCAATCAAGAGCGGTTCCCCCTAAGCTTTTAGGAAAGAGGTGAATGAGAAATTTATTGTTGTAGGAAACCTCTTGGAAAGCCATGTAAAACTCCTTAACATGACTAGTTAGATCTTTCTTCCCCCTATATTTGTCAAAATTGGGAGTTTCAAAGTGCTTGGGGAAGGGATAGAGCAATTGAATGGATAGCGACAAATCTCTTCAAACTTTAAGGTCTTTCTTTTAGTCCCAAATTTTAGCTCCTTGAGTATGTTCTTCATTTTCTCCCATTCAAGATTGGTAGGTGGTGGAGTGGGTGCCCCCAACATGCTGGATCCAGGGGCTTGATAGGAATTTGGGGAATATGGGGGATTTTGAAGAGGATACTAGGGAGTTTGATAAGAGGATTGTCTTGCTACATACACAAGATGTAATGGATGTTGAGGTTGAGCATGATATTGAGGTGGAGGTGGTGGTGTGTTTTCTTGAGAAGGGTAGGTGTGTTGGGGTTGCAATATTTGTTAAATAAGGGGTATCTATTATGCAGGTTTGTAGACAAGATGGCTATAAGATTGGCCTATGTAAGTTGGATATGTGTCAGCACCGCTATAGGATGGGTATGTGTTTTGTATGTTTATGTTTCTAGTAGATGGAGAAAGGTAGTTTGTGAAGGTTGATGCATTGGGCTGACATGGTAGGCATAAGTTTTGAACATCGACAGATGTAGGCATGACCAAATAGTTGGTGAATGTGGGGTCTGTAATATTTGATTGTTGAGGTTGAGTGGTTTGTGTTGTGAATTGCATGGCTGATTGAGGGATAATGGGTTTGGAGATGTTTTAATGTGTCTAAATTCCTTGGGCATGCATTTGTGCCTAACTGATACCCCAAGAGGATCCAGATCTTGCAACAAGTTCTGATGTAGTGATAGCTAGGAATGTGGTCGTGACTATGGGAACTTGTGGTGCAAGTGGTTGGTTTAGGGGTCCTTTAGGAGGCATCCCCATTGTTTAGAATGGTTTTTGAGGTTGTTTTGTGGAGATGAGTGGTGGGAGTGAGACTTGTGTAGAGATTTTTTGGGTGATGGGTGGTGTTGGTGCTTGTGTGGGAATTTGTTGAGTGGAAGATGGTGGTGCTTTCATTGTTCCTTATTGTGTAGGGGTGAGAGGTAGCACTTGAGTGAAGAGTTGAGATGTAGGAGGTGAAGGTGGCTCTTGTGCAAAGACTTGTGTTACCAAAGGTGGAAGTGGTGCTTACAAGAGAGTTGGTTGGGAGGGTTGAGGTGTTGCCCCCATGATAGAGAAGGGGGTTAGTTGTTGCATGATATGCACTATATGATGGGAGGATGTTGGTTGGTTTAGATGGGAGATAGATGAGATAACTTGGATAGACCTTAGCCATGGATCTATAATTTCTTCCATGACTATGTCAAATATTCCCCCTGGGATGATTAGTGGGTGTGTATGATTGAATTCTTGGATCCCCGATGGCATGGGAGTACCTTCTCATGAAAAATTTCCTAGGATGGTGTCTCAATTTTGTCTTATGGTAGAACTAACCATTTTTTCATATCATGAGTAATTCATGAAGACTTCCAAAGAACTAGTTGTTGAGACTTCATATGGATTAGCCCATACTTGTTCAATTTATACTTGTTGTTAGGGATCAAAAGAAACCATGACATTGTTGGGATCAATTGTTAGGTATGAAAAAATAGTGGCAAGGTTAGGATCCATATTATTTCTCTTCTTTTAATGTCTTTGAGGTGGAATTAAATGTATGACCTGGGATGATGAGAATAAGACAAGATGATGAAGATAATTGGAGAGGAGATGGTGTGCAAGATGGTCCTAAAAAGTCTAAGGATAAATGATGATAATAATGTAAGACTTAGGATTCATGTGTGGATGAGTCTAATACAATTAAAGATGATGGTGATGCTTCCTAAGAGGATAAACAAATGCCTAAGGGTGACCTTAAAATGCAATGGTGGCAATGTAATCTTTGTGATGAAGAAGAGTGAAATGATATGTTTGTTGTGTGTTGAGTAGTTGAATCTCTTGAAGTTGACAAATGCATGTTTCAAGTGATATTTTCTCATGAAACATGAAACTTTTTTGTTGAAGATGATCTTGTCATACTTATCACACACTTGGATTTCTTGTTGGATTGATTTCACAATGTGTTGTCTTTTCTTGGCTTCTCAATCAGCTGCTCTCTTTTTTTCATACACATGGGGTAATGAGAGTTTTTATTTTTAATGTTTCCCCAAGTTGGACATGTGTTTAAACTTTGGTCTCAAAATTCTAAGCGTGAATGACCACAAATTTGGTAATAGTAACAAATTTTTGAAAAGTTTTGGGTCTATAAAACTAGGTAGTGACTACGCTAAGTATACCTTGGCTTTATTTTGGACACAAACCTTTGGATCTTTTTGAAGATGTAAGGAATCGATCCCTCAAGAGAAAAAGAAATCTTGAAGGACTACAAAGTTTTGGAACTTTGTTTTGATCTCTTTGGAAAATGAATTTGTTTGTAAAAGATGTAGATTGTGTATGTTCAAAAAATAGCTTTTCAAGTCACTTTGTATTTTTACTTGTCTTGGCACATTAAAAATAGTTTAAGCACTTTTTATCCTAAGGTATTATATTATTCATCAAAACCTTTGCCCATATCTTGATATCCCTTCATCTCACACAACCATGTTGTGTGTGTGAAATTTGATCCTGCAAGATGTAATCACAAACACTTCAATAGATCATTAGATGCATGGTTAGTCAAATGATATCAAAGAAATAAATATATAAAACCATACAGTTTTATCTATTTCCTCCTAAATGGTGCAAGTATGGAATCTTTCAAATTTTTTAAGAAATTCCAGTGACTTGAGTACATCGAGAAGGAGGGTTTCTAAATGAATGCAAGATTAAACTATATTTTTGTATTTTTATGATACCAATAAGATATGAAATTAATCTAAATCCTATCAAAGAAACATGATTTCTAGGCTAAACATGATATGCAAATAATGACAACAACAAGATGCAAACTCTCAAATTCTCAAATTGATGCACAATAGCTCATTCACAAAACCTATAAAATAACAATGTTATCAAAATTACGCATATTGAATGAGAAGAGGATCCTTCCTTTTATATAAACCTTGATAAAAATCAATGGTAGAGATTGATTCAAATGAATGATCAAGATTAATCCAAAGCTAAGTTAAAGATGAGTTAAAACATAATTTTTTGAGTTGATTTGAGGAAATAATAGATAAAACAGATTGATTTAATCTTTTATGTTCAAATTAATAACTTTTTTCCTTTTATTTGATTTAACAAATTATGCAACTCAACTTTTAACTCAAATTTGCCTTGTTTTATCAACTTTATTTTTTTATCAATCTCTTTCCTTGCTTTTATCAATTTTGAAGATAATCCATTATTTTTGTTAATTTTGAAGATAATCTATTATTTTTGTCAATTTTGAGGATAATCCATATTTTTGTCAATTTTAAGGATTTATCTCAAATTTGGATTTTTAAATCAAAATAATTCCTTTTTCATATGTAAATGGAAAATGGGTTCAATCTAATTAAGGTGATAGGACATTTTATTAAATTAATTGATTTATTTGCTAAATAATATTGATGTTTAGGAATTAATTGATTTTGACGATTTGCAATTTTGATGAGCAGATTAGATTGATGATAAAATTGAATTGCCTTTTGGATTATGAATTATATTATTATGATAAATAATTGAGATTAGGGGTCCCTGGTTTAGGAGACTAGTTTTAGGTGATTACATTTTCTCCTATTTGAATTGATGTGCAAGCAATGCATTGATTCAAAGAACATCTAATTTGAAGTGTAGAATAGTTTGATTTGAAGTGATGAAACTATTCCTTAGAAAGAGAAATAGACTCTGAGATTGATTGAATGAAGATCGATTGATGATTCAAAAGATTCTGATTCTGAATTTGTTTGAACTAAAATTGATGAAACTGACTTTGAACTTAATGGAATGAAGACCGATTGATGATAAGATCAAAATATCCAACTCGATGTGGTGTGATGAAATTGAATATTTGTCTAATGATTGATTGAGATAACTGACCTGATATGAGTCTTGATGAAGCCAATTACTAGATTAAGAAGACAATATCAGATTGATATGGGTCCTGATGAACTTAATATACCCATAGAGATTTGATCATGTTGCAATACATCAAATGTCTATATGAGTGACTTGATTTGAAGTGATGAAATCACTCATTCAGAAGGATCAAAGAACCTCAACTTGATATGGATTTTGATGAAGTTGAGATGCCCCTAGAGATGAGGTCTTGTTTGATAATTAGATTTTCCAACTTGATCGTTGAAGAAGATTTGGAAAATTTTGTTGATTTACATATTGATCTTTGATTAATGATCATGGACTGATGATATATTGATCATGCCCTCTGGAGAGAGAAATCAAAATATGACAAGGTAATATAATGATTTCAAGCAATTCGATTGATAAAAAGTATCTTATTTTGATTAGAAATGATGTTGAAAAGATTTGATATGATTTGGATTGAGTTGCATATGTTTAGGAAGGCATTCTGCACTTGATTGGGGTCCTTTTGACCAATTTTAACCAAGTTTGAGCATAAGTTGACTAAAAATTTTGAGTGCATAAATTGATCAAGAAATGATGAGAATGATTTTGGGTTCAATTTGTGTAATGGAGATCATTTGCACAAGTGGTCAACTTCTTTTGACAAGAAAACTGATTTAAGATTTTGACAATATAGATGATGTTGTATTTCAATTTTGATCCTAAAAATAGAGTCAAGAGCGTCAAATTAGGTAGGGGTACAATTTTCACCAAAATTAGAGCACTTTGGAAATTAGGTCAAATTGATATAAAGGAGGTCAAAAGATTAACAAATCATGCATGAAATGTCATGTCAGTGTACAGGTACTCAATCATGTCATAAAAAGGTGTACAGTTAACTACTGTGATAGCATGATTAATGCATTGACATGAATTATCAGTTTAGAAGCTCTCTCCTCACAAAATATGCATAATTTTGAGAAATAATATTACCTTGTGGGTATGTGCAAGATCATGAGGGGCCAAAAAGTGGCAATGTGAAAAATATTCACTTTTCACTCATCCAAAAGTGCATGAAAATGCTTGTTGACTTTTTAGTAGGCCTGGGTGTCAGTACACCTGGGCAAACTTGACACCAAAGCACAATCCTTATCAGGTACCCAAAAATATCGGGTACCCAAAACCTATGGCATAAATCAAAACCTGCGGGCCATGTTTCTCATTTCTCTCATTGCTTTTGGTTTGTAAAACGGCTCCATATATCTGATACTCAATTTTTTGGGGTATCTGATTTTTGTAACAATGAATTCAACTCCGTATATATATGGTAAGTAAATTCTTTGTATATTTTGATTATTTTATTTCATTTTGATGCTAAATGTAGTTTTTTTTGTTAAAATAGGGTTTTGTATTTATTTTTGTAATAATATATGAAATCAAATTAAAATTTAGATTTTTTTTTAATTTAATCAGGCATGGCTGACAACAATGAAGAAAATAACCCTCCCACACCAAATAACGATCCCCAAACAATCTCTTGTCTCAAAACCCTCAATCTTTAGAAGATTTGATACAAGATAATTTGAACACAATATGATATTTCCAAAACACATATCAGAATATACCTACATTAGGTCCCATGCTTGCCACCCTAAATACTATTGTTGAAAACATTGACACACTCACGCAGCAACATAATGCTACTCTTCATTGGCATGATGATATGCATGCCCAATTTGATGACGGGCTTGACCATGATGGGATTGTGGCCCTTAATATAACTAAGGAAGATATAGCCTCCCTTTTTGTGAATCCTAAAATCGGATTACAAATTGACCCCAAAAAGCCCAAATTATCAATAAAATGGTGCACAAATGAAGCAATGCACACACACTTTTGGGATCGTTGGTGGATGGTTTTTGATAAACCACCCCATAGAAATTTAGAGCTCCCTTTCTATTTCATAAAAAAATTGTATGCTGAGTTTGTGCTTGGTCACAATGTTAATTATTTTAGCATGAGGCCCAACATGGGCGTAGGTGAAGGAGCTCCTCAGACTAGGCCATTTGTCCAACACAAAAAGGCCACTACCTTCATCCCCCCCACTAATGTCGCACCCCCTCCTCCAGTGCAACATCCTAATATCATTGCAGAGGCTACCTCATAGAATATCAAGGCCATTCATTTGCTGAGTAATCAGTTGATCATGCAGACCAGGTCAGTGTTGCCTCCTAGTGTGGATGATGCTAGCGCATTGACATCTCACTGGAGTTCACATGTATGCGAGCCTCATATTTGCATTATATGCAAGAATATGTGTCTCAGACCGCTTATTGATGGTGATACATATCAGTATGTTATTGATGAGGAGGATATAGGAGATGCAGTTGTAGCGGCTACAACACCTCATGGAGCATCTACATCTCATGAGAGTGCTCAAGAGGTGTATGTAGAGCCATGGACACTTGTTGATACGGTAAAAGTAAACATTATAAATAAATTTGTCACATGACTTATTTAATTTAAAAATAATTTATTTATTTAGATTAGTTTTAATGATTGCATGCACTTATGTATATATATTTTTTCCATTTATGTTCAGTCGATGACAAAGGAGGGAGTTGAGATAGGTGGATGACTCCACACTTTTGGCCATTTCATTTGGCCTTGATGCCTATACGGTATATTATAAATTTTGTACCCATTAGTTTTTTTATATCATTTGGTGTACATGCTTAAATCTCTATCAATTAGAGCAATAAAATTCATACATTTACTAATATATTGTCATCTTATTGTACTCTTGCAAGCTATAGGTGATGTCAGTGGGGGGCACAAGGGGGTTCATTCATCAGGTGTCAAAAAAGGAAAGGTAATTAATTATTTAAGATTAATTATGCATACATATGAATGCCACTTGTGTGTAGTAATAAATATTTTACTTGCACTTTAATGTATAGGGTGTGGCTCTTGATGATGTCTTGACATGGGTTCAGGAGCCTAGGCTGACAGGCATCTCAACTCAAAGTGATAGCTCGATTGTACGTAGACTTTTACAAGGGGTTATTTGTATTTTGTAACCAGGGTTGTTATGATGAAGTATATTTATATATAATTGACAATCTTTTTACTCTCATAGGTTACTCCCAGTGTGAGGGAGGGCCCACGAGAATCCTTCATATCTTTGTTGACCCAGCCCACTATTCCAGAGGAGGGATCAACGGATATAAGTTTTACTTTTAGTTCAATCAAATTGTAATTTTATTATGCTATCATCCTATTTTGTAGATTTATTACTCTATGTTGCACCACTCTACTAATCTCATTATTGCAAATATATATTTATAGGTCAAAGTTGGTTATGGTGGCATTGTCCCTTCGCTACCAAATACTTATGTTAGGACACCTGATCATGGTAGGTGACCAAGAGGCCAGGTACATATGTTTGTATTTAGTTATAATTTTAATTAAATTAGTGTTTAAATTATGAATTATATATATATATATATATATATATATATATATATATATATATATATATATATATATATATATATATATATATATATATATATATATATATATATATATATATATATATATATATATCATATCATATCATATAAATTAAGCAATCTAACTTGGGTTTGAACTCATTTTTGATGCAGGATCAATCAGAGCCAAACACTTCTTCAAAGAGGTGACATTTGATGATCCCCCTATGGCATAGGATGTAGTTTTAGTTTTGTGGTCATTTAGAGATGCCACTTGGTAGATTTTGAGATGGCATATATGCCACATTGTACACCTTGAAACATTGATTTTGTAGACATTTTGAAATGGCATGTGCCATATTTGTATATAGAGATACTTTTGATACATTTGATACTTTCTATATATAGAACATGTTCATTTTTATGTTATATTTGCATCATCTTTTGTATACATATTTATTATTCATGTTTATGGAATTGAATGGTGAAGTTATATCTTGACTATGATTATCATTATGATTTAAATTATATCTTGTTGAATTTACATTACAAAGACAAGTGTTGATATTATACTCTATATACCCACTCTACTACGTCACAGATCCCACAGCCCTTAATCCAACTTGTAATCCCACTTGAGCCACTTAGTACTACATTGTTTCAATACTATGTATATACTCACTATGTATATAACTCATCATATTGGGGTTTACTAAATCCACAGAGAAATGTAGCACTTGTATTGTTAGGTCACTTGGGTCAAGCGTGGTCGTGAGTGTTCCAGTGACTCCATGGGTGGAACGGGGTTGTCATTGGTGTTTACTTGGCCAACCAGAGCTGATGGAGTAGATGGTTCAATGCCAGGATAGACAGTTTGAATGATACACTGCTGAGCTACTTTCAACTGATCCTCACTACAAGTTTTGGCATCGACTAAGATTGCCTTGCAAAATGCAAACAAAGTCGAATCACCCAAAATCAAGAGAGGTTATTGTAGACCTCAGAATCATGATCCCATAGCTCCTGATGATTTTTCTATACCTCTCATGAGGTCTGAGATACAAGCCTTGGAAGATTGATACCCAATCATGCTTAGTGCACCTTAGGGTCACTTGGGTTGAGCGTGGTCACGAGTGTTCTAGTGACTCTGTGGGTAGAATGGGGTTGTCACTGGTATTTACCTAGCCAACTGGAGCCAATGGAGTAGATGGTTTGATGCCAGGATAGATGGTTTGAAAGATACACTGTTGAGCTACTTTCAACTGACCCTCACTACAAGTTTTGGCATCGACTGAGATCACCTTGCCAAATGAAAACAAAGTCGAATCAGCCAAACTAAGAGAGGTTATCGTAGACCTCAGAAACAAAATCCCATAGCCCCTGATGGTTTTTTGATACCTCTCATGAGGTCCAAGATATGAGCCTCGGAAGATCATTGCCCAATCTTGCTTAGTGCACCTTGGGGTCACTTGGGTCGAGCGTGGTCGCGAGTGTTCTAGTGACTCCGTGGGTGGAATAGGGTTGTCACTAGCATTTACCCAGCCAATTGGAGACAATGGAGTAGACTGTTTGATGCCAGGATGAATGGTTTGAAAGATACACTGTTGAGCTACTTTCAACTGACTCTCACTGCAAGTTTTGGCATTGACTGAGATCGCCTTGCCAAATGCAAATGAAGTCAAATCACCTAAAACTAAGAGAGGTTATTGTAGACCTTAGAAACATGATCTCATAGCCCCTAATCATTTTTTGATACCTCTCACAAGGTCTAAGATATGAGCCTTGGAAGATTGCTGCCTAATCATGCTTAGTGCACCTTGGGGTCACTTGGGTCGAGCGTGGTGGCGAGTGTTCCAGTGACTCTGTGGGTGGAATGGGGTTGTCACTAGCATTTACCCGGCCAACTAGAGCCAATGGAGTAGATGGTTTGATGCCAAGATGGATGCTTTGAAAGATACATTGCTGAGCTACTTTCAACTAACCCTCACTACAAGTTTTGACATCGACTGAGATCACCTTGCCAAATGCAAAAGAAGTTCAATCGCCCAAAAATGAGAGAGGTTATTGTAGTCCTTGAAAACATGATCCCATAGCCCCTAATAGTTTGTTAATACCTCTCATGAGGTCCAAGATACGAGCCTCAGAAGATTGCTGCCTAATCATGCTTAGTGCACCTTGGGCTCACTTGGGTCGAGCATGGTGGCAAGCGTTCTAGTGACTCCATGGGTGGAACGGGGTTGTCACTAGAATTTACCCAGCCAACCAGAGTCAATGGAGTAGATGGTTTGATGCCAGGATGGATGATTTGAAAGATACTTTGCTGAGCTACTTTCAACTGACCCTCACTACAAGTTTTGGCATCGACTGAGATCGCCTTGCCAAATGCAAACAAAGTCGAATCACCCAAAATTGAGAGAGGTTATTGTAGACCTCAAAAACATGATCTCATAGCCCCTAATGGTTTTTTAATACCTCTCATGAGGTCTGAGATATGAGCCTCAAAATATCACTGCCCAATCATGCTTAGTGCACCTTGGGGTCACTTGGGTCGAGCATGGTTGTGAGCATTCTAGTGACTCTGTGGGTGCAACGGGGTTGTCACTGGTGTTTACCTAGCCAACCAAAGCTGATGGAGTAGATGGTTTGATGCCAGGATGGACGCTTTGAAAGATACACTACTAAGCTACTTTCAACTGACCGTCACTGCAAGTTTTGGCATCGACTAAGATCGTCTTGCCAAATGCAAACAAAGTTGAATCACCCAAAACTGAGAGATGTTATTGTAGACATTGGAAACATGATCTCATATCCCCTAATGGTTCTTTGATACCTCTCATGAGGTCCAAGATATGAGCCTCATAAGATAGCTGCCTAATCATGCTTAGTGCACCTTAGGGTCACTTGGGTCGAGCGTGGTTGCGAGCATTCCAGTGACTTTGTGGATGGAATGAGGTTGTCACTAGAATTTACTTGGCTAACCAAAGCCAATGGAGTAGATGGTTTGATGCCAAGATAGATGGTTTGAAAGATACGCTACTGAGCTACTTTCAACTGACCCTCGCTACAAGTTTTGGCATCGACTAAGATCGCCTTGCCAAATGTAAATGAAGTCGAATCACCCAAAATCAAGAGAGGTTATTATAGACCTTAGAAACATGATCCCATAGCCCTTGATGGTTTGTCAATACCTCTCATGAGATCTGAGATATGAGCCTCGGAAGATCGCTACCTAATTGTGCTTAGTGCACCTTGGGGTCACTTGGGTTGAGTGTGGTGGCGAGCATTCCAGTGACTCCATGGGTAGAATGAGGTTGTTACTAGCATTTACCCAGCCAATTGAAGCTGATGGAGCAAATGGTTTGATACTAGGATAGATGGTTTGAAAGATACGCTGCTGAGCTACTTTCAACTAACCCTCACTGCAAGTTTTGGCATCGACTGAGATCGCCTTGCCAAATGCAAACAAAGTCGAATCACACAAAACTGAGAGAGGTTATTGTAGACCTTGGAAACATGATCCCATAGCCCCTAATGGTTTTTCAATACCTCTCATGAGGTCCCAGATACAAGCCTTAGAAGATCACTGCCCAATAATGCTTAGTGCACCTTGGGGTCACTTGGGTCGAGCGTGGTGACGAGCATTCCAGTGACTCCGTGGGTGGAAAGGGGTTGTCACTAGAATTTACTAGGCCAACCATAGCCAATAAAGTAGATGGTTCAATGCTAGGATGGATGGTTTGAAAGATATGCTGCTAAGCTACTTTCAACTGACCCTCACTACAAGTTTTGGCATCGACTGAGATCGCCTTGCCAAATGCAAAAAAAGTCAAATCGCCCAAAACTAACAGAGGTTATTATAGACCTCAGACTCATGATCTCATATCCCCTAATGGTTTTTTGATACCTCTCATGAGGTCTGAGATACGAGCCTCATAAGATCACTGCCTAATCGTGCTTAGTGCACCTTGGGGTCACTTGGGTCGAGCATGGTTGCGAGCATTCCAGTGACTCCATGGGTGGAATGAGGTTGTCACTAGCATTTACAATGTCATGAAAGTGAACCACCAACTTATAGTTCACACCATTTTTAGTAACAAAAAATGTAACCCTTTTACTCTCCCGTGCAAACTCAAAAAGCATGTCACTTGCAGACCATAAAACACACAATGCATTATGGTACACTGGGCAGCCTACAAGCAGTTGTGTTTTACAAATTGAGTAATTATTCCTTGGGAACATGTCCTTGTCTATAGTGGAAATAATTAGGTTTTCATTCTGAAACAAGAGAAGACCCAAATAGGAAAGCATGCACACTTCATTTCTTGACCCAGTTCTGTTGCAATGGCTGTTAGTGGTATGTTTGAAATTTCAACTATGAAACTTGTATACACTTAAAAATGGTTTCATTTATTAATTAAATATTTATTATTTAATTACTATTGACTTGATAGATTAATTAAATATTTATTATTTAATTAATATTTGTTTCTTCTATTTATTAAGTAAATTATTCAATTTATTTAATAAATTCACTATAGTCTAATTATATATCCTAAGTCTTCTGAATAGTCTATTAAAGTGATTTAATTAAATACAGAATCACCTAAATATGACTAAGTCCCCTAGTCCACTTCATCCACCTAGTCACCTGACACATCACCTTGGCTAAGATAAATAATTATTATTAATTATTTATTCATATTTATCCTCACCCACACATGTCCTATTCTTAAGGGCTATGTGCCTCATAGGACTTGGTCTCATGACCACATGTCCTCTCAGCAACCAAGTCAAGAGACATTCCCTATTCCTAAGGGGCTTCTCAAGCCACCTCTAAAGGTCAAGATTGAGTCATAAGACACTTGTACAAAGAGTCCTCATGAGGAAAAGGTCTTTCCCTCTTTCTCTCTTTGGTCTTTGTGAGACACTTGACATGTGTCTTTCCCTTCCACCTTCTTCTCCTCCATGTCAATATGAGAGGAACATCATCCCTATTCTTCCTCTCACATTCTAACTACATCCCCCTTTCTCTCAACTCCTTCAACCAAGTCAATTCTAGCCCTAGGATCTTCCACCTCTCATTCTCAACCGTAGGATTCTGCCACCTAGGCTTAGATCCTCCAAAACTCTATAAAAGGAGCCTCATTTTCCATTTGAAAGCTAATAGGTATTTTTGATAACAAGCATTCAAGCATTCAAGCAAACAAGCATCCATATTATCATCCCATCATTTTCATTTCATCCACCATATTTGCATAATCAAGTTTTAGTTGTGCACTCATTTCATTCAATCTCCACACTTTGGAATCATCTTGGGAAAGAGCTTCATTTGGAAATATGAGAGCTCAACATCTTCAAGAAATCAAAGTTAGGAGGACAATGGAGACAAGTTGCATTTTTAGGTGAAGGTAAATTGTTAATTTGGTTTCATTTGTTATTGCATTCTTCATTGTAGTTTGCTTATTAGATAGATTTATTAACCTTTTATTAGTTAATTCATCATTTAGAATAGTATCCAACTAATTTGCATACAAAACTAATCATGATTAAGCTAGTCAACACTCTACTAAAATTCAATTATTTTTAATATTCTGCCACCCCTCCCAAAACCCAATAACAAATACTGAATATTAGGACATTTATTTTTCTTTTCTCTAGAATACCCTGTTCATGGAGCTTATTATGTTTGAGGTTTAACTTCTATAGATTGTTTGAAATGAGAAAAAATAATATCCTTAAAGCATTAGAAACAACAATTAAACATGTAAGAATTCAAACCATGCAAATGACATAATTAAATGACATGTAAGATCCCTTGTTGGCACTATTGGCCACCCATATATGATTTTGTTCATAAGTCCTTATCAAGACTTCTAGGACATTTAACTTTTAAATCAATTTGATTGTTATAAATTGCCAATATAGGCTTCAAAAGATCTCAATTAACCATTAAGGATCCTTTTGTCCTTCTATCTCTGACTGGATCCATGGTGACCATAGGTTACAATCCACATACAAAACCAAGTTTATTGACTCAAAATACAATATAAGAAAGGTGAAATTAAGCTTAACAAACTTAGAAAACAATGCACTAAGTTAACTTATTACCTAGTCAAGTGTTCCTGAAGGGTCATCTCTTTGCTTCAGGGTCTCCAATAGTGCTTCATGATCAGTGGTACTAATAGTCCAAAGTTCTTTTGTCTTTGGTCTTCCTTGATGCTTTGACATTTGTTGCTATAACAAGGTGTGAATACATGAGAATAGTTTTGTGCTTCTCATAGTCTTCAAATGCAGGAATTCTATTCTTTCTAATCATGTATGTTCACAGCCATGTTCCCACAACAATAACTGAACCATAGGATATGTGAACCCATCACCATCTGTTATCAATTGTACAAGCTTCTGTTTATCTCATACACAACATGCTAACCAATAATCTGACCTCTCATCATTCCCCTACGGTGCAACCAATGCAAAAATGTCTCCTGGCTGTAGAAGATCTGAAAGATGGTCATACTCAACTGAAGTGTCCATGTCATCATTTCTTATAGAGAGTGTCAAAGATAAAGGAGTTAGATACTATGGAACCCATGTATCCACCCACTCACTTGACTCACAAGGATCCCAATCATACTGAAAACACATTGGGAAAAAACAAGCCAACTCTCATGTCCAAATGGTCCATGTACTACTATTGGAGCTTTGGAATGAATGCATTTTTGAAGAGTCTTTCACTATTTGACAATCTAATCTATCTCCTATAGTTCCCTCCTCAACTAACCAAAAGAATCTACGTACTATAGAATCAAGAGTCCCCCCATGTGACAATGCTAAAGTACACCAATTAATAATAGAATGAGCATTAAGAACTACAACACTTGAAATCATCAATTGCTCCTTAACTAGAGCTCTCTTCACACATGCACCTACTCCATCATGCTCCCCTTTTCCATGCCCTGACTCAAAAAAATTCCAAATATGAGGTACACCTCTCTCCACATGCATTCTACGCAACCAATAAAACATTCTAGCATTCTTAAATTGACCGGTGCCATTATCCAACCAAATGAGATGCCTATCCATAGCAATACCATTTTCCTACAAGAAGTAAAAATAGTTATGGAAACAATGTTGAACAAACTCATGAGAGTGAGACCTATCATCGCTCATATAAAAATGGTACTCTCTGATTATCTTTCACTCATCTTTTGTGCTATCAGGGGAATGTCTATATGTGATGTGTACAAAAATAGCAACCTGAATGGAATTGTAATATTGAGCTTGAGTCTCATTTTGGGGCTGCAATGTATAGTTCTCCGCAAATTCTATAATGGATATAATAGTTCCAATAGGGAAAGTGTCCTTACACATCCTGAATTGTTGATCCAACCATTGAGACCTGTGACTATGCCTTGCATACTTGTAAAAAAGATTTGTCTTGAAATCTGAGATAAAATCAGCAACATTGTATTCTTTTGCAACTAACTCACATCTAGAGCCTTCACCTCCACTCTTCAATGTATATTTCACTGTTTCATATACCTTTTTTTGGATGGGTGTCTTTCCAAAATTGTGTTCCGAACCCTCATGAAAACATGTCCTAAACTTGGACAAGCCACCACATTCTGAGCACTTGGCATTTAAGCAATCTTTTTTATAAAATAAACAACCATCATCTCTTTGACATAAAAATTGATCTAGCAAGTCTCTTGATGATTTGGGAAGACCGCTTGCACCACAATCCTCTAGCATTTCATTAGTATGAAAATTAGAATGAATGGACTGTAATAATTCATGATGCATTGAAAACTCAACATGATATTTGTAACATGTATTTCAAATCTTAAGGGGTACACAATAAAATGGCTTCACGGATTCAAAAGACCTTTGTGATATTTTCAATGTTGTATGTGTCTCAAATATCATTCAGAAGGATCATTAAGATGATATTTTAAATGACATTTTCATTCCCCAAGTCTACATTTTCAATCTCCATCTATACATTTTCATCTTCATTCCATTCATTGTCATTCCCCAAATCTACGTTTTCATTCCCCAAGTCTACATTTTCATTCTCCATCTCTACATTTTCATCTTCACTCCATACATTGTTATTCACAAAATTAATTTCCATATTATTTTCAAATTCAACATCCTCTTCACTTGCAACTACATTTACGGGGTCACCTTGATTAATGTTTAACATACCTTCTCTACTTCTTTGGTGATTTTCTCTATCTTTTTCCCTATATGCTTGAATTTCTTCATCTGTCACCTTCCTCTTGCATTTAGCCTTTTGACGACTGTTGCTTCCCATGGTGAGACCACAAGTTGACAAAAAACAAAAAATGGGCCCCAAATCACTTTTTTTTTTCCTACAACCCATAAAAAAAGTTTGAAATCCTGTGCTTCTCTGGTCTGTGGAGACAGAGAATATTTTGGTCAAAGTTATACCAAGAAATAATTGGGGTACCCGATTTTATCAGGTACATGAAAAAACTGTGGGAGGAAATGAAAAAATTGAACTTTTATAAATAAAAAGAGGTATATAATATATATAATGTATATTATATATATACTAATTTATTATATACTAATGTATATAATATATATATAATATATTATATATATACTAATGTATATAATATATATATAATACATATTATATATATATATGTGTGTGTGTGTGTGTGTGTGTGTGTGTGTGTGTGTGTATATGTGTGTGTGTGTGTGTATATATATATATATATATAATGTATCCAAAAAAAAAGATGCACAGTTGATTTGATGGCAAATAGTTTCAGCCCAACTCCTCTTGAAAGTATCCAACACAGGATTTTTCTATAGACTCCTTGTAATTTTAGTGGTCTGACTATACTGAATAAGTAGATGTCATCATCTATTCTAGAAACTAATAGTGGCATAAAAATTGATGTAAGAACATTTAAGGTACATTGTCCCCATGACCGCTTTTTACACATTTGAATGCTCAAGTGTATCCAAAGGGGTCATAGGACCCCTTAGGACACACTTGAAGGTTCCAATGTGTCCAAAGGGGTCATGGGGACTTCCTAGGGGTCCTAACTCATGATAAGGTGTACTAGGACCCCTAGGAAGTCCCCATGACCCCTTTTGAAACATTTGAACACTCAAGTGTGTCTGAAGGGGTCGTAGGACACCTTAGGACACACTTGAGGGTTCCATTGTGTCAAAAGGGGTCATGGGGACCTTTTAGGGGTCCTAACGCATGATAAGGCATACTAGGACCCCTAGGAAGCCCCCATGACCCCTTTTGAAACATTTGAATGCTCAAGTGTGTTCGAAGGGGTTGTACAACCCCTTAGGACACACTTGAGGGTTCCAATGTGTCCAAAAGGGTCATGGGGAATTTTTAGGGGTCCTAACATCTGATAAGGCATACTAGGACCCCTAGGAAGTCCCCATGACCCCTTTTGACACATTTGAATGCTCAAGTGTGTCTAAAGGGGTTGTAGGACCCCTTAGCACACACTTGAGCATTCCAATGTATCCAAAGGGGTCATGGGGACTTCTTAGGGGTCCTAACACGTGATAAGGTGTACTAAGACCCCTAGGAAGTATCCATGACCCTTTTTGACATATTTGAATGCTCAAGTGTGTCTGAAGGGATCCTAGGACCCCTTAGGAAACACTTGAGGGTTCCAATGTGTTGAAAGGAGTCATAGAGACTTTCTAGGGGTCCTAACGCATGATAAGGCTTACTAGGACCCATAGGAAGTTCCCATGACCCCTTTTCACACATTGGAACCCTCAAGTGTGTCTGAAGGGGTCATAGGACCCCTTGGGACACACTTGAGGGTTCCAATCTCTCGAAAAGGGTCATGGGGACTTCCTACAGGTCCTAACATGTGATAAGGCATACTAGGTCCCATAGGAAGTCCCCATGACCCATTTTGACACATTTGAATACTCAAGTGTGTTTGAAGGGGTCGTAGGACCCCTTAGGACACACTTGAGCATTCCAATGCATCGAAAGGGGTCATGGGAACTTCCTAGGGGTCCTAACATGTGATAAGGTGTACAAGGAACCCTAGGAAGTCCCCATTACCCCTTTTGACACATTTGAACACTCAAGTGTGTCCAAAGGGGTCGTAGGACCCCTTAGGACACACTTGAGCATTCCAATGTGCTAAAAAGGCTCATTGGGACTTCTTAGGGGTCCTAACATGTGATAAGGCATACTAGGACCCTTATGAAGTCCCCATGACCTATTTTGACACATTTGAATGCTCAAGTGTGTCCGAAGAGGTCGTAGGACTCCTTAAGACACACTTGAGGGTTCTTATGTGTCGAAAGGGGTCATGGGGACTTCTTAGGGGTCCTAACGTGTGATAAGGCATACTAGGACCCGTAGGAAGTCCCCATGACCCCTTTTGACACATTTGAATGTTCAACTATGTCTAAAGGGTCGTAGGACCCCTTAAGACACACTTGAGCATTCCAATGTGTCCAAAGGGGTCAAGGGTCCTAAAATGTGATAAGGCATACTAGGACCCCTAGGAAGTCCTCATGACCCCTTTTGACACATTTGAACACTCAAGCGTGTCCAAAGGGGTCATAGGACCCCTTAGGACACACTTGAGCATTCCAATGTGTCCTAAGGGGTCATGGGGACATCCTAGGGGTCCTAACATGTGATAAGGCATATTAGGACCCCTAGGAAGTCCCCATGACCCCTTTTGACACATTTGAATGATCAAGTGTGTCATAAGGGGTCGTAGGACCCCTTAAGACACACTTGAGGGTTCTAATGTGCCTAAAGGGGTCATGGGGACTTCCTAGGGGTCCTAACGCATGTTAAGGCATACAAGGACCCCTAGGAAGTCTTCATGACCCTTTTTGACATATTTGAATGCTCAAGTGTGTCTGAAGGTGTCGTAGGACCCCTTCAGATAAACTTGAGCATTCCAATGTGTCCATAGGGGTCATGGGGACCTCCTAGGGGTCCTAACATGTGATAAGATGTACTAGGACCCCTAAGAAGTCCTCATGACCCCTTTTGACACATTTGAAAGCTTAGGGGTGTCTGGAGGGGTTGTAGGAGCCCTTAGGACACACTTGAGCATTCCAATGTGTCCAAAGGGGTCATGGGGACTTCTTAGGGGTCCTAAAATATGATAAGGCATACTAGGACCCCTAGGAAGTCTCCATGACCCCTTTTGACACATTTGAACACTCAAGTGTCTCTGAAGGGGTTGTAGGACCCCTTAGGACATACTTGAGCATTCCAATGTCTTGAAAGGGGTCATGGGGACTTCTTAGGGGTCCTAATGTGTGATAAGACATAATAGGACCCCATGACCCCTTAGGACACACTTGAGCATTCCAATATGTCCAAAGGGGTCATGGGGACTTCCTAGGGGTCCTAATGTGTGATAGGGCATAATAGGACCCCTAGGAAGTCCCCATGACCCTTTTTAACACATTTGAACACTCAAGTGTGTCTAAAGGAGTTGTAGGACCCCT
Source organism: Chamaecyparis obtusa (assembly GCA_027943335.1). Lineage (NCBI taxonomy): Eukaryota > Viridiplantae > Streptophyta > Pinopsida > Cupressales > Cupressaceae > Chamaecyparis > Chamaecyparis obtusa. The sequence goes on from BSBK01003283.1 coordinate 767,738, forward strand.
TATGATACACTTGAGCATTCTAATGTGTCTAAAGGGGTCATGGGGACTTCCTAGGGGTCCTAACATGTGATAAGGCATACTAGGACCCCTAAGAAGTCCCCATGACCCCTTTTGACATATTTGAATGCTTAAGTGTGTCCAAAGGGGTTGTAGGACCCCTTAGGACACACTTGAGGGTTCCAATGTGTCGAAAGGGGTTATGGGGACTTTCTAGGGGTCCTAACGTGTGATAAGGCTTACTAGGACCCCTAGGGAGTCCCCATGACCCCTTTTGACACATTTGAATGCTCAAGTGTGTTCAAAGGGGTTGTAGAACCCCTCGGGACACACTTGAGGGTTCCAATGTCTGAAAAAGGGTCATGGAGACTTCCTAGGGGTCCTAACGCATGGTAAGGTGATGTAGGAGCATCCTAGGTGTAAGACCAATCTTGCATCACCAAAAAAATATATATATATATATATATATATATATATATATATATATATATATATATATATATATATATATATATATTTCTATTTTTATATTTAATAAGGGCTATTTTGTGCAGAGCTACTATTTATGGAAAGTTACTATTTTTGGTAATTTTTGTATGTGCTCAGAATGATCTGATTTCTTTCTTGGAGGTTCATTTTGGCCATATAAGTCTGCCAGTAAAGTTTCATTGCCAAACCAAGTGTATATTGGAAGATATTGAAGATTTTTGATATTGGCAGCAGGGTACAAAAACTTTGAACTCACTTTTGAAGGCTTTAGAGGCCCCAGATGAGGTCAAAAATTTGGGTGACAGGCACTTGCACCCATCAAGCCTATAGAGCACTTCGTGGCCTTTCCGAAATGGGGTTATAATAGCCGATCAGGTCAACTGGTGATGACTTATGGTCTTCAGAAGTTGGGCCACCTGAAATGGCAGAAAATAATTTTCTTCAAAATTTTTGTTCGGATTTCAAAGGTTATCTTGAGCCGACTATGATGTAATAAAATGTAAAATAAAATAATTCTAAGTTTGGTCGGCCTTATTGGCTAAAATTCTAGAATCTTCCCACCAGTGGAAAATTGCCTATATAAGGAAGGCTGTATTATTGTCTTAGGCAGTTTAGAATAGTTCTGGGTAGTAGATTTGGGTAATAGTTCAAGGCTTTGTCCTACAGAATATTGTAAGGGAATGCCCATGTGGCTTTGCATATTGTAATTCTAAAAGTTTGTAATTTCACATTTGTGGAGATAATAAGAAGCCAATTTTCTGTTCTTACATATTGTTGTTGTTTCTCTATTTTTGTTATGTGTTTGTGGTATTAAGGGGAGCACCCTTCATCAAGTGGTATCAGAGAAAGAGTTCTTGAGTGTGTAAATAGATCACCAACTGTGAGGCAGTTTGCACCAGGACCATGGCTAGGGTTTCAGCGTGCATCATGAAAATACCTCCACGAAGGGAACGTGGTGAAAGAGCTGGTGTCGTAACACCTGAGGTTAGAGAGTTGCAGAGACAAGTGCGAGCATTGCAAGAAGAGATTCACAGAGGAATGAATCTTAATGTCAGAGATGAAAGTGAGGATGAAGCTGAAGAAGAATATCAAGAAGGAGAAGCTGAAATTGTGAACCAGGAGGAAGAAAGATTTTTTCAGGTGATTTTCAAGATTGGAAAAAGACCTAAGATTGAGGTTCCTCCATTTTCTAGAAATCTTAACCCAGAGGAATTGATTGACTGGATCAATGAATGTGAGGAGTATTTTGAGTATGAAGATGTTGAGGATCTTGATAGGGTTAAATTTGCGAAGGCCAGACTGAAAGGTCATGCGAAGATCTGGTGGCAAGAAATTCAATTAGAGCAAAATAGAAGAGGGAAAGATAAAATCACAAGATGGGATTGGATGGTGGATAAATTGAAGCGACAGTTCATTCCTGTTGATTATGAGCTTAACCTACTAAAGAAAATGCAAAGTTTGAAGCAAGCAGGAAGATCTGTTCAGGAGTATACAGATGAGTTCTATCGACTCCTCATCAGAATAGGCCATGCAGAAGCTGATAAGGAGAAAGTTTCCCGATACCTTAATGGGTTAAGGCTGAGAATTCAAGAGTAGTTGAATCTAGTTTGAATGTACAGTATTGAGGAGGCATACCAGTTTGCCTTAAAAGTAGAGGAAAAGTTGAACAAGAAGTTTGAGAGCAGACAAAATGGAAGAGGTCGTGGTGGAAGATCTGGTGGACGGTCATATGATGGACGAAATGAAGATCTGAAAAAGAAGGATGAGGCCAGTAGTAGCCAGAATCAGAGAGGAAACAATTCTAATCGATTCCAAGATCAGAATAATAGAGATCAGAGGGGAAGAGGAAGAGGACAAGGTTCAGGAAGAGGAGGCTTCCGTGGAACATGTTTTCACTGTGGAGAAGAAGGTCATAGGGCATTTCAATGTCCTCAGTGCCAAGGAAGAACAGAGAATAGAAATGAAGGCCAGGCCAAAGTTGCACATGTAGATGATGATGCCAGATCATCAAATTTTGAAGATGCTGAAAGAGGAGAAACATTGATTAACAGAAGAGTCCCGTTGAGTGGTGAGAATGAACCTGAGCAAAGGAGGAGCCTGTTTCGCACCAGGTGCAAGTGTGAAGGTAAATGTTGTGATGTGATCATTGATAGTGGAAGCACTAACAATTTGGTGTCAGAAGAGATGGTGACAAAGTTGAAGCTCAAGAGACAGAAACACCCACATCCATATCGGATTGCCTAGGTACAGGATGACCACAAGGTCATGGTCAATGAACAATGCCTGGTGAAGTTCAAGATTGGCGGATACCAAGATGAGGTATTGTGTGATATCATATCTATGGATGCATGTCATCTGTTATTGGGTAGACCATGGTAGTTTGACAGATGTGTTGTACATGATGGTCGTGTGAATACCTATTCTCTGACAAAGGATGGAGTGCAACATAAGCTAAAACCATTGAAGGAGATTGAAGAAAAGGTATGTGGTAATGCAAGGATAACTTTTGTTGATGGAAGAAATTTCCTAGATGGTATGAGGCATGAGCATGTATGTTTTGCTTTAATTCCAAAAGTTGGTAAAGAGGAAGTAGAAGATGTTCCTGTAGAAGTTGCCAATTTATTGAAAAAGTTTTAGGATATCGTATCTGATAACATGCCTAATGGATTACCACCAGTCAGGAAGATCAGTCACCAGATGGACTTGATCCCAGGAGTGAGATTGCCGAATAAGGCAGCACACAGAATGACACCTGCAGAAAGTGAGGAGTTGAACAGACAAGTACATGAACTATTACAGAAAAGATTGATCCATGAGAGTCTGAGTCCCTGTGTTGTACCAGCGGTATTAGCACCAAAGAAGAATGGAGAATGGAAGATGTATATAGATTCTAGGGCAATAAACAAGATCACAATCAAGTATAGGTTTCCATTGCCACGAATGGATGATATTATAGACTGTTTGAGTGGAGCTATGTATTTCTCAAAGATAGATTTGAAGAGTGGATATCATCAGATTTAGATCAGAGAAGGAGATGAATGGAAGATTTCTTTCAAGACAAAGGAAGAACTATATGAGTGGTTAGTCATGCTTTTTGGGCTAACCAATGCATCGAGCACTTTCATGCGGCTCATGAACGAGTTTCTGAAAGAATTTCTAGGTAAGTTTGTCATTGTTTACCTAGATGATATTTTGATCTTTAGTAAGACATTGGATGAGCATATGATGCATATTCATATGGTATTTGAGAAGTTGAGAGAAGAGAAATTGTTGATTAATTTGAAGAAGTGCAGTTTTGTGAAGAAAGAGTTGGTGTATTTGGGGTTTGTAGTTTCAGGAGAAGGTCTAAAAATAGACCCAGAGAAGGTACAGGCTATCTTTGAATGGCCTACTCCAAGGAGTGCTACTGAGGTAAGATCTTTTCATGGTCTAGCTAGCTTTTACAGAAAGTATATAAAAATTTTAGCAGTATTTGTGGACCCTTGACTGAAAGAATGAGAGGGGATAGAAAAGAGTTTAAGTAGACTAATGGGGCAGAAAAGAATTTTCAATTGTTGAAACAAAAAGTTACAGAACAACCTATTTTAGCACTTCCAAATTTTAATAAGGTGTTTCAAGTAGATTATGATGCTAGTGGTACTGCAATAGGAGCTGTTATGAGCCAAGAAGGTAAACCTGTTGCTTATTTCAGTGAGAAGTTAAATGATGCCAAGAGGAAATATTCTATTTATGATAAGGAATTTTATGCTATAGTTCAGGCATTAAAGAAGTGGAGACATTATCTACTTCCTAAGGAGTTTGTTTTGTATACTGATCATCAAGCTTTGCAATATTTGAATAGTCAAAAAAAATTGAATCAAAGGCATTTGAAATGCGTTGAGTTTTTGCAAAGTTATACATTTGTTTTGAAACACAGGAGTGGAAAGTCTAATAGGGTTGCAGATGCTCTTAGCAGAAAGCAACTATTGCTGACAGAAATGCAGATTGAAGTGGTTGGGTTCAAGGAACTCAAGAATTTGTATCCAGAGGATCCTGATTTTGGTGAAGCTTGGAAAGCTTGTACAGAACCTGTTACTCTAGACAGGACGAAATAGTTAGATTTCATCATCCAGGATGATATGCTATTTAGAGGGAGTCAGTTGTGCATTCCACGAAGTTCTATGAGGGAGAATCTCATGAAGGAGAAGCATAGTCGAGGATTGGCTGGACATTTTGGTCGTGATAAAACCCTTGGTTTGGTTAGTGAGAATTATTATTGGCCACAATTGCAGTAAGATGTGAAGAAGTTTGTATAGAATTGCAGAGTATGTCAGATGGTGATAGGAGTGAAGCAGAATACAGGGTTGTATCAGCCATTACCCGTACCAAAGAAGCCTTGGGAGGATATCAGCATGGACTTTATTCTTAGTTTACTGAGGACTCAGCGGGGACATGATTCAATTTTTTTGGTGGTTGACAGATTTTCAAAGATGGCATATTTCATTCCCTGCAAGAAGACTAATGATGTTGTTTATGTAGCAGAATTGTTTTTTAGAGAAGTAGTGAAACTTCATGGTTTGCCAAAGACCATAGTTTCAGATCGGGACACTAAGTTTGTTGGATATTTCTGGCGTACATTGTGGAAGAAGTTGAAGATAGATTTGAAGTTCAGTTCATCACATCATCCACAGACTGATGGACAGACAGAGGTGGTGAATAGGAGTTTGGGAAATTTGCTGAGATGTTTGGTTGGAGATAAGCCAATAGGATGGGATTTGATTTTACCACAGGCGGAATTTGCATACAATAATTCTGTCAACAGGAGCACTGGTAAATCACCATTCTAGATTATATATGGAAGTAGTCCAAGAAATGCATCTGAATTGAGAAAGATAGATAAAGGAGAAATAAGTAGTGCTGAAGCTGAGGATTTTGCAGAACACTTGAAGAACATCCATGGGGAGGTGAGGAAGCATATTACCAAGATGTACGCACAGTATAAGGCTAAGGTAGATGAGAAAAGGAGGTATAAAGAATTTCAGGTTGGTGATGAAATCATGGTTTATTTGTGGAAGGAGTGGTTTCCAGTTGGTACATATAACAAGCTGAAAATGAAGAAGTTTGGACCATGTAGGATACTGAAGAAACATGATTCAGGAAATGCATATGAGATGAGATCATAGCAGCACAGTGGAGTATTCCAGCAACTAGTTCAGACACTAAGGAGATCAAAGATATACTGGACAGTCATGTTGGCAGAAGCACAAGGAACAGGACATGAAGAATATCTGGTCAAGTGGAAAGGATGACCTGTTGAAGATTTATCATGGCTGACAAAGGAGGAGGTTAGTTGTCTTGGTTTTCCTCTGCACACCTGAGTCATGACAGGGTCACTTCTCAAATTACCCTGGGTGTCTGATGCAGGAGTATCCTGGGTGTAAGAGCAATCTTGCATCACCCAAAAAAAATATATATATATATATATTTCTATTTTTATATTCAATAAGGGCTATTTTGTGCAGAGCTGCTATTTATGGAAAGTTACTATTTTTGGTAATTTTTGTATGTGCTCAGAATGATCTGGTTTCTTTCTTGAAGGTTCATTTTGGTCATATAAGTCTGCTAGTAAAGTTTCATTGCCAGATCAAGTGTATATTGGAAGATATTGAAGATTTTCGGTATTGGCAGCAGGGTACAAAAACTTTGAACTCACTTTTGAAAGCTTTAGAGGCCCTGGATGAGGTCAAAAATTTGGGTGATGGGTGCTTGCACTGGTCAAGCCTGTAGAGTGCTTTGTGACATTTCTAAAATGGGGTTATAATAGCCGATCGGGTCAACTGGTGATGACTTATGGTCTTCGGAAGTTGGGCCACCTGAAATGGCGGAAAATAATTTTTTTCAAAATTTTTCTTTAGGTTTCAAAGGTTCTCTTGAGCCGAATATGATGTAATAAAATGTAAAATAAAATAATTCTAAGTTTGGTCGGATTTATTGGCTAAAATTCTAGAACCTTCCTAGACGGTGGAAAATTGCCTATATAAGGAAGGCTGTATTATTGTCTTAGGCAGTTCAGAATAGTTCTAGGTAGTAGATCTAAGTAATAGTTTGAGGCTTTGTCCTACAGAATATTGTAGGGGAATGCCCATGTGGCTTTGCATATTGTAATTCTGAAAGTTTGTAATTCCACATTTGTGGAGATAAAAAGAAGCCAATTTTCTGTTCTTGCATAGTGTTGTTGTTTCTCTATTTCTGTTATGTGTTTGTGGTATTAAGGGGAGCACCCTTCATCAAGTGGTATCAGAGTAGGAGTTCTTGAGTGTGTAAATAGATCATCTGACTATAAGGTAGTTTGCACTAGGATCGTGGCTAGGGTTTCAGCGTGCATCGCGAAAATGCCTTCACAAAAGGAACGTGGTGGAAGAGCTGGTGTCGTAACACCTAAAGTTAGAGAGCTATAGAGACAAGTGCAAGCATTGCAAGAAGAGATTCATAGAGGAATGAATCTTAATGTCAAAGATGAAAGTGAGGATGAAGCCGAAGAAGAATATCAAGAAGGAGAAGTTGAAATTGTGAACCAGGAGGAAGAAAGACTTTTTCGGGCGATTTTCAAGATTGGGAAAAGACCTAAGATTGAGGTTTCTACATTTTTTGGAAATCTTAACCCAGAAGAATTGATCGACTGGATCAATGAATGTGAGGAGTATTTTGAATATGAAGATGTTGAGGATCCTAATAGGGTCAAATTTGTGAAGGCAAAACTGAAAGGTCATGCGAAGATCTGGTGGCAAGAAATTCAATTGGAGCAAAATAGAAGAGGGAAAGATAAAATCACAAGATGGGATCGGATGGTGGATAAATTGAAGTGATAGTTCATTCCTATTGATTATGAGCTTGACCTACTAAAGAAAATGCAAAGTTTGAAGCAAGCAGGAAGATCTGTTCAGGAGTATATAGAGGAGTTCTATCAACTCCTCATCAGAACAGGCCATGCAGAAGCTGATAAGGAGAAAGTTGCCCAATAACTTAATGGTTTAAGGCCGAGCATTCAAGAGGAGTTGAATCTGGTTTGAATGAACAGTATTGAGGAGGCATACTAGTTTGCCTTAAAAGTATAAGAAAAGCTGAACAAGAAGTTTGAGAGCAGACAAAATGGAAGAGGTCATGGTGGAAGATCTGGTGGATGGTCATATGATGGCCAAAATGAAGATCTGAAAAAGAAGGATGAGGCCAGTAGCAGCCAGAATCAGAGAGGAAACAATTCTAATCGATTCCAAGATCAGAATAATTGAGATCAGAGGGGAAGAGGAAGAGGACAAGGTTCAAGAAGAGGAGGCTTCCGTGGAACATGTTTTCACTATGGAGAAGAAGGTCATAGGGCATTTGAATGTCCTCAGTGCCAAGGAAGAACAGACAGGAGAAATGAAGGCCAAGCCAGAGTTGCACATGTAGATGAAGATGCCAAATCATCAAATTCTAAAGATGCTGAAAGAGGAGAAACGTTGATTAACAGAAGAGTCCTATTGAGTGGTGAGAATGAACCTGGGCAAAGGAGGAGCCTGTTTCACACCAAGTGCAAGTGTGAAGGTAAATGTTGTGATGTGATCATTGATAGTGGAAGCACTGACAATTTGGTGTCAGAAGAGATGGTGACAAAGTTGAAGCTCAAGAGACAGAAACACCCACATCCATATCAGATTGCCTGGGTACAGGATGACCACAAAGTCATGGTCAATGAACAATGCCTAGTGAAGTTCAAGATTGGCGGATACCAAGATGAGGTATTATGTGATATCATATCTATGGATGCATGTCATATGTTGTTAGGTAGACCATGGCAGTTTGACAGATGTACTGTACATGATGGTCATGCGAATACCTATTCCCTGACAAAGGATGGAGTGTGACATAAGCTAAAACCATTGAAGAAGACAGAAGAAAAGGTATGTGGTAATGCAAGGATAACTTTTGTTGATGGAAGAAATTTTCTACATGGTATGAGGCATGAGCATGTATGTTTTTCTTTAATTCTAAAAGCTGGTAAAGAGGAAGTAGAAGATGTTCCTGTAGAAGTTGTAGATTTATTGAATGAGTTTCAGGATATTATATCCGATAACGTGCCTGATGGATTACCACCAGTTAGGAAGATCAGTCATCATATGGACTTGATCCCAAGAGTGAGTTTGCCAAATAAGGCAGCACACAGAATGACACCTGCAGAAAGTGAGGAGTTGAACAAACAAGTACATGAACTATTATAGAAAAGATTGATCCATGAGAGTCTGAGTCCCTGTGCTGTACCAGCGGTATTAGCACCAAAGAAGAATGAAGAATGGAGGATGTGTATAGATTCTAGGGCAATAAACAAGATCACAATCAAGTATAGGTTTCCATTGCCACGAATGGATGATATTATAGACTATTTGAGTGGAGCTGTGTATTTCTCAAAGATAGATTTGAAGAGTGGATATCATCAGATTCAGATCAAAGAAGGAGATGAATGGAAGACTGCCTTCAAGACAAAGGAAGGACTATATGAGTGGTTAGTCATGCCTTTTGGGCTAACCAATGCACCGAGCACTTTCATGCGGCTCATGAATGAGGTTCTAAAAAAATTTCTGGGTAAGTTTGTCATTGTTTACCTAGATGATATTTTGATCTTTAGTAAGACATTGGATGAGCATATGATGCATATTCATATGGTATTTGAGAAGTTGAGAGAAGAGAAATTGTTGATTAATTTGAAGAAGTGCAGTTTTGTGAAGAAAGAGTTTGTGTATTTGGGGTTTGTAGTTTCAAGAGAAGGTCTAAAAATGGACCCAGCGAAGGTACAGGCTATCTTTGAATGGCCTACTCCAAGGAGTGCTACTGAGGTAAGATCTTTTCATGGTCTAGCTAGCTTTTACAGAAAGTTTATCAAAAATTTTAGCATATTTGTGGACCCTTAACTGAAAGAATGAGAGGGGATAGAAAAGAGTTTAAGTGGACTAATGGGGCAGAAAAGAATTTTTAATTGTTGAAACAAAAAGTTACAGAACAACCTATTTTAGCACTTCCAAATTTTAATAAGGTGTTTCAAGTAGATTGTGATGCTAGTGATACTACAATAGAAGCTGTTATGAGCCAAGAAGGTAAACCTATTGCTTATTTCAGTGAGAAGTTAAATAATGCCAAGAGGAAATATTTTGTTTATGATAATGAATTTTATGCTATAGTTCAGGCATTAAAGAAGTGGAGACATTATCTACTTCCTAAGGAGTTTGTTTTGTATACTAATCATCAAGCTTTGCAATATTTGAATAGTCAAGGAAAATTGAATCAAAGGCATTTGAAATGGGTTGAGTTTTTGCAGAGTTATACATTTGTTTTGAAACATAGGAGTGGAAAGTCTAATAGGGTTGCAAATGCTCTTAGCAGAAGGCAACTATTGCTGACAGAAATACAGATTGAAGTGGTTGGGTTCAAGGAACTCAAGAATTTGTATCTAGAGGATCCTGATTTTGGTGAAGCTTGGAAAGCTTGTACAGAACATGTTACTCTAGACAGGACAAAATGGTTGGATTTCATCATCCAGGATGATATGCTATTCAGAGGGAGTCAGTTGTGCATTCCACGAAGTTCTATGAGGGAGAATCTCATCAAGGAGAAGCATAGCAAAGGATTGGCTGGATATTTTGGTCATGATAAAACCCTTGGTTTGGTTAGTGAGAATTATTATTGGCCATAGTTGCAACAAGATGTGAAGAAGTTTGTATAGAGTTGTAGAGTATGTCAGATGGAAAAAGGAGTGAAGGAGAATATAGGGTTGTATCAGCCATTACCCGTACCAAAGAAGCCTTGGGAGGATATTAGCATGGACTTTGTTCTTGGTTTACCGAGGACTCATCGGGGACATGATTTAATTTTTGTGGTGGTTGACAGATTTTCAAAGATGGCACATTTCATTCCCTACAAGAAGACTAATGATGTTGTTCATGTAGCAGAATTATTTTTTAGAAAAGTAGTGAGACTTCATGGTTTGCCAAAGACCATAGTTTCAGATTGGGACACTAAGTTTGTTGGATATTTCTGGCGTACATTGTGGAAGAAGTTGAAGATAGATTTGAAGTTCAGTTCATCACATCATCCATAGACTGATGGACAGACAGAGGTGGTGAATAGGAGTTTAGGAAATTTGCTGAGATGTTTGGTTGGAGATAAGCCAACAAGATGGGATTTGATTTTACCACAGGTGGAATTTGCATACAATAATTCTGTCAACAGGAGCACTGGTAAATCACTATTCTAGATTATATATGGAAGTAGTCCAAGAAATGCATCTGAATTGAGGAAGATAGATAAAGGAGAAATAAGTAGTGCTGAAGCTGAGGATTTTGCAGAACACTTGAAGAACATCCATGGGGAGGTGAGGAAGCATATTACCAAGCTGAATGCACAGTATAAGGCTAAGGTAGATGAGAAAAGGAGGTATAAGGAATTTCAAGTTGGTGATGAAGTCATGGTTCATTTGTGAAAGGAGCAGTTTCTAGTTGGTACATATAACAAGCTGAAAATGAAAAAATTTGGACCATGTAGGATACTGAAGAAACATGATTTAGGAAATGCATATGAGATGAGATCACAGCAGCACAGTGGAGTATTCCAGCAACTAGTTCAGACACTAAGGAGATCAAAGATATACTGGACAGTCATGTTGGCAGAAGCACAAGGAACAGGACATATGAAGAATATCTGGTCAAGTGGAAAGGATGACCTGTTGAAGATTCATCATGGCTGACAAAGGAGGAGGTTAGCTGTCTTGGTTTTCCTCTGCACACCTGAGTCATGATAGGATCACTTCTCAAATTACCCTAGGTGTCTGAGGCAGGAGCATCTTGGGTGTAAGAGAAATCTTGCATCACCAAATATATATATATATATATATATATATATATATATATATATATATATATATATATATATATATATATATATATATATTTCTATTTTTATATTCAATAAGGGCTATTTTGTGCAGAGCTGCTATTTATGGAAAGTTACTATTTTTGATAATTTTTGTATGTGCTCAGAATGATCTGATTTCTTTCTTGGAGGTTTATTTTGGTCATATAAGTTTGCCAGTAAAGTTTCATTGCCAGATCAAGTGTATATTGGAAGATATTGAAGATTTTTGATATTGGGAGCAGGGTACAGAAACTTTAAACTCAATTTTGAAGGCTTTAGAGGCTCCGGATGAGGTCAAAAATTTGGGTGACAAGCGCTTGCGCCAATCTGGCCGGTAGAGCGCTTCGTGGCGTTTCCAAAATGGGGTTATAATAGCTGATCGGGTCAACTGGTGATGACTTATGGTCTTCGGAAGTTGGGCCACCTAAAATGGGGAAAAATAATTTTCTTCAAAATTTTTGTTCGGGTTTCAAAGGTTATCTTGAACCAACTATGATGTAATAAAATGTAAAATAAAATAATTCTAAGTTTGGTCGGCCTTATTGGCTAAAATTTTAGAACCTTCCCAGGCGGTGGAAAATTGCCTATATAAGGAAGGCTGTATTATTGTCTTAGGCAGTTCAGAATAGTTCTGGGTAGTAGATCTGGGTAATAGTTCAAGGCTTTGTCCTACAGAATATTGTAAGGGAATGCCCATGTGGCTTTGCATATTGTAATTTTGAAAGTTTATAATTCCACATTTGTGGAGATAATAAGAAGCCAATTTTCTATTCTTGCATATTGTTGTTGTTTCTCTATTTCTATTATGTGTTTGTGGTATTAAGGGGAGCACCCTTCATCATAAGGCATACTAGAACCCTTAGGAAGTTCCCATGACCCATTTTGACACATTTTAATGCTCAAGTGTGTTTAAAGGGTTGTAGGACCCCTTAAGACACACTTGAGCTTTCCAATGTGTCCATAGGAGTCATGGGGACTTCCTAGGGGTCTTAACATGTGATAAGGTGTGCTAGGACCCCTTGGGACACACTTGAGCATTCCAATGTTTCCATAGGGGTCATGGGGACTTCCTAGGGGTCCTAACATGTGATAAGACATACTCAGACCCCTAGGAAGTCCTCATGACCCATTTTGACTCATTTAAATGCTCAAGTGTTTTCAAAGGGGTCATAGGACCCCTTAGGACACACTTGAGCATTCCAATGTGTCCAATGGGGTTATGGGGACTTCTTAGGGGTCCTAACATGTGATAAGTTGTACTAGGACCCCCAGGAAGTCCCCATGACTCCTTTTAACATATTTGAACACTCAAGTGTGTCTGGAGGGGTCGTAGGACCCCTTAGGACACACTTGAGGGTTCCAATGTATCGAAAGGGGTCATGGGGACTTTCTAGGGGTCCTAACATGTGATAAGGCATACTAGGACCCCTAGGAAGTATGCATGACCCCTTTTGACACATTTGAATGCTCAAGTGTGTCTGAAGGGGTCTTAGGACCCCTTAGGACACACTTGGGCATTCTAGTGTGTCCAAAGGGGTCGTGAGGAATTCCAAGGGGTCCTAACATGTGATAAGGCATACTAGGACCCCTAGGAAGTCCCCATGACCCCTTTTGACACGTTTGAATGCTTAAGTGTGTCTGAAGGGGTTGTATGACCCCTTAGGAGACACTTGAGCATTCCAATGTGTCCAAATAGGTCATGAGGACTTCGTAGGGGTCCTAATGCATGATAAGGTGTACTAAGACCCCTAAGAAGTCCCCATGACACCTTTTGACACATTTGAATGCTCAAGTGTGTCTGAAGGGGTCATATGACCCCTTAGGATACACTTGAGCATTCTAATGTGTCCAAAGGCACATGGGGACTTCCTAGGGGTCCTAACGTGTGATAAATCATACTAGGACCCCTAGGAAGTTGACATGACCCCTTTGAACATATTTGAATGCTCAAGTGTGTGCAAAGGGGTCATAGAATGTCTTAGGAAACCCTTGAGCATTCCAATGTGTCCAAAGGGGTCATGGGGACTTCCTAGGGGTTCTAACACATGATAAGACATACTAGGACCCCTAGGAAGTCCCCATGACCTCTTTTGACACATTTTAACTCTCAAGTGTGTCTGAAGGGGTTGTAGGACCTCTTATGACACACTTGAGGGTTCCAATGTGTCGAAAGAGGTCATGGGGACTTTCTAGGGGTCATAACGCATGATAAGACATACTAGGACTCCTAGGAAGTTCCCATGATCCTTTTTGACACATTTGAATGCTCAAGTGTGTCTGAATAGTTCGTAGGACCCCTTGGGACACACTTGAGTATTCCAATGTGTCCATAGGGGTCATAGGGACTTCCTAGGGGTCCTAACAAATGATAAGGTGTACTAGGACCCCTAAGAAGTCTTCATGACCCATTTTGACACATTTGAATGCTCAAGTGTGTCCAAAGGGGTTGTAGGACCCCTTAGGACACTCTTGATCATTCCAATGTGTCCAAAGGGGTCATGGGGACTTCCTAGGGGTCCTAACATGTGATAAGTCATATTAGGACCCCTAAGAAGTCCCCATGACTCCTTTTGACATATTTGAATGCTCAAGTGTGTTTGAAGGGGTCGTAGGACCCCTTAGGACACACTTAAGGGTTCCAATGTGTCGAAAGGGGTAATGGGGACTTTCTAGGGGTCCTAACACATGATAAGGCATAGTAGGACCCCTAGGAAGTCCCCATGACCCCTTTTGACACATTTGAATTCTCAAGTGTGTCTAAAGGGGTTGTAGGACCCCTTAAGACACACTTGAGGGTTCCAATGTGTCAAAAGGGGTCATGGGGACTTCCTAGGGGTCCTAATGCATTATAAGGTGTACTAGGACCCCTAGGAAGTCCCCATGACCCCTTTTGACACATTTGAATGCTCACGTGTGTCTAAAGGGGTCATAAGACCCCTTGGGACACACTTGATTATTTTAATGTTTCCATGGGGGTTATGGGGACTTCCTAGGGGTCCTAACACATGATAAGGCATACTAGGACCCCTAAGAAGTCCTCATGACCCCTTTTGACATATTTGAATGGTCAAGTGTGTCTGTAGGGTTCATAGGACCCCTTAGGACACACTTGAGCATTCCAATGTGTCAAAAGGGTTTATGGGGACTTCCTAGGAGTTCTAATGTGTGATAAGGCATACTAGGACCCCTAGGAAGTCCCCATGACCCCTTCTTACACATTTGAATGCTCAAGTGTGTTCGAAGGGGTCCTAGGATCCCTTGGGACACACTTGTGAGTTCCAATGTGTTGAAAGGGGTCATGGGGACTTCCTAGGGGTCCTAACATGTGATAAGGTGTACTAGGACCCCTAGGAAGTCCCCATGACCCCTTTTGAAACATTTGAATGCTCAAGTGTGTTTGAAGGGGTTGTAGGACCCCTTAGGACACACTTTAGTGTTCTAATGTGTCGAAAGGAGTCATGGGGACTTCCTAGGGGTCCTAACATGTGATAAGGTGTACTAGGACCCCTAGGAAGTCCCCATGACCCCTTTTGACACATTTGAATGCTCAAGTATGTTCAAAGGGGTCGTAGGACCCCTTAGGACACACTTTAGCATTCCAAGTGTGAACTATTCTTTAAAGCCTCCATTTCTACATAGCTAGGGTTTACATCACCTATAAAAGGCACAACTATGCCCCTGAAGGGACTCATGCTCATTCTCAGAATCATATTATTTGCATGCATTCCCTAACATTTAATACAAATATTTAGTTGGCCACCTTTAAAGACCTAAAGGAAATGAAAAATAAAATTTAGGCCAAAAATACATACTGCATTTCTATATGTAGTACCATCAGCTTCAACAATCTAGCCGACTTCCTTTGCTAAGGCACAGAGAACTTCATTAATGTCTGCTCTGGGAGGAAGATTATAATTTCCATATTTTTGCAAGCCCTAAATTTTTTTTGTTTTTATCTTTCTCCATCTCTTCTATCTCAGTTTAGTCCTCTCCCTCTCTGTTGCACTCAGCTTAGCCATCCTTATCTACTCTTTAACAGATATTCTCCAAAATTTGTATACAAAGGCATCCTACAAGGAAAAATGAAAATTTCCTAGAGAATATCCATAATTCTTATTCAAAAGCATCATACAGGAAAAATGAGAAAAAATTAATAGCTAAAAGGTAAAATTTATCATTAACACTGACAGTATCAAGGTCATACCCGCTATCAAATCCTAGCCTATGACTTGCAAAATGAGCAAAGAAAGTAAAATGAAAGGGAGGTATGGATCAAATATCGAAGGTGCATCAAATCAAATCAATATCATAATAAATGTAGAAAATACTATTACAGACAAAAATATTTGCATATTAATGGGAAAGAGTGGGAAGAGCTTCTTGGACCCATGATAGAAGTTACAGATGAGGAAGATCTAGGAAGGGGAAAGCGGCAAAGGAAAGAAGTAAGATATGCATGTGAGCCTATGTTAGATGATGATGATGAGTACTCACCATCTGCTAGTAGCTCAAGTAGTGATAGAAGCTCTTTAGTGCACATGTACACTAACACAAAAAATTCAGATAGAGAAGTAACAAGTGCTGTGGAATTATCCACAGAGCAATGTGAAATGAAGCCTCAAATTGGTTCATTATTAGGCAAAGAATTTGATCATGCACTTCATTCTAGCACCACAAATATTTCTATTAGAAATGCCTATTTGTCAATGGCCTTATATTTAAGAGACTTGGGAAACCAGGTTACTCATGTTGGGCATTATCCCTCAAATGTAAGTTCATTGCCACCTTTGGAAAGGCAGTCTCACTCCTCATTTTACAACAAAGGGCAGCCATCTATGGTCCAAGGTTTTAATTCAGCTGACAAGTGGAGAGCTTCTCAAGGTATTGATCTCTTTCATGGAGAAGTTCCTGATTCATCTCAAGGTTCTCATTTAGGTGACCAACTCCTTGGAGGTCCACAAATAGACCCATTGATTTCCCAAATTGGTAAAAGGGTAGATGCAATTTTTTTAAGAGTATCCCAATTGAAGAGAAAATTCTAGTGAGCATAAACTTATTACAGATCCAATGGGTGTATCTCCTCCACTGACAAATATAACTGCTTCCAAAGACTTGAGTTTAAATGGAGACAGTCTGTTCCCAAACATGCCCCAATCGAGAAGATGAACCAGATGTTGCTTGAGTAAAGAAGATAGTGGTTTATTAAAGCATTTGCATTATCCCACTTGCAATCAGTTACTACTTTTTGAGTGGCTTGCTAGCTATTTCTGTGTGGGATTTTTGTAATATATAATGTCCTCATGCAAGTACATGCCAATTTTTGTAAACATTTTCTATTGTAAAGTGTTAGTGAGCAATATCAAAGAAAAGGTTCTTGCATGTATTATTTAGACACATATCAATTAGGAAACCATTTTTCTCCCATTACATGGCAGAAATGCCTAGATTCACTTTGTTGGTATCAATAGGCAACAAGATGAGGGAAGAAATATTTGTAAAGAGGAAGTACAAATGTTACTGTCCAAAACTATTTGGAGGGTAATATTATTCTCTTGATTGTAATAAGTGACTCAAAATGCAGAAGACAACAAATAACTGGGGCATTTATTTCCTATGACCTATGTCAATTTCAATTCAATTCCTATTGATGATATTCTCAATGTGTAAAAATAAATTGATGTGTTATTTTAAAATAGTGTTGACTAAAATTTATCAACATATGTCAAATATCCATTTTTTCTAGAATTTGAAATAGAACCAGTGGTAATATAATCAAATTTGTGAATTTCACATCCAATCATTGGATGTTAAGCAAAAGTACAACACAGTAATATTTTTGAACTAATAAAAAATCTTAGTCTTACTTCAAACCTACTCCCGTGTATGTGGGTTCTTAGAGGTATCTACTGAACAATGTGTGGATTTGTAATGTCCCTATCCAGGACCTTACTCACTTTGCTTAAAACTCCTAATTAGAATTTGGATTTCTAATGCCTACTATGATATTGTTTAAGTTTTCCTTTCTCCTTACTGATTAATATTGTAATTAATTGGTTATCCTCCCCCTTCTCTCTCTCTCTCCTACTCTCTCCCCTTCCCCTTCACTCTCCCCTTCCCCTTCTCTCTCTCCTACTATGTCCCCTTCCCATTCCCCCCTCTCTCTCTCTCTCTCTCTCTCTCTCTCTCTCTCTCTCTCTCTCTCTCTCTCTCTCCTTCCCCTTCTCTCTCTCCTACTCTCTCCCCTTCCCCTTCTCTCTCACTCCTACTCTTT
Organism: Chamaecyparis obtusa; assembly: GCA_027943335.1. Taxonomy (NCBI): domain Eukaryota; kingdom Viridiplantae; phylum Streptophyta; class Pinopsida; order Cupressales; family Cupressaceae; genus Chamaecyparis; species Chamaecyparis obtusa. Next base: position 785,415 of record BSBK01003283.1, read on the forward strand.
CTCCTTCCCCTTCTCTCTCTCCTCTCTCCCCTTCCCCTTCTCTCTCTCTACTATTCTCTCCCCATCCCCTTCTCTTTCTCTCCTACTCTCTCCCCATCCCCTTTTATCTCTCTCTCTCTCCTACTCTCTCTCTCCTTCCTACTCTCTCCCCTTCCCCTTCCCCTTCCCCTTCTCTCTCTCTCTCTCTCTCTCTCTCTCTCTCTCATACTCTCTCTCTCTTTCTCTCTCTCTATCCTTCTCACCTTCTCACTCTCTCTCTTCCTCAATGGCCACCCATGAATTTTTTGAATGGTTGATTGATTTCCTTTGCTTCTTTCAATGGCCATCCATGATTTAGCTGCAATCTTCCAACCTTTTGTACATAGTTGTAAAATACATATTAATATATTATACATATAAAATAATATATAATATATGATATATAATGTAACATTTAATATCAATATATATTAAATAATATTTATTGTAAAATGTATATTATATAATATTTAATATATTATATAGTTTTTTATTTTGATATAATCTAATATATATAATCATATGTAGGATGGAGAAAGGGGAGGGAAAAGTGAAAAATCAAAATTTTGCCAGCCTTTTCGGGTACCTGATTAGGCTCGGTATTACTTTGTGCACCAAACCTATATGGTCAACTATTGAAATGTCTCAAAAATGTGTTTTTCCCCTGTTTCTCTGAGTTCTAGACTTCGACCATGTAGCTGACGACTTTTTTATACCCAAATTTGATGAAACAAAAAGGGTATCTTAAGGAGATTATCAGCAATCTATTGATATAATTGCTGTCAAATTTTGAATTATGTAAGTAATTATTAGTTATTTTCTAATTGAGTTACCTCTAAAGTGCTTATTTATATACTGATTAAAAAATTACTATAACTTTAAGATGGTATAACATTTTTGAAATTGAAAAAATGTATCACATTCTATGCTTCACCTACTATAAGGAAAAAAAATTGAATTTTGTAAAGTTTTGAATGAGTTAAGGTGGTTAGACATGGGAGTTTTTTTATTCTGAAAATATTGTAGCAGAAAATTCATAATTAATTATTTTTTTGGAATAAAATTACAAAAAAAAATGTCACATTCAGGCATGAGTCTACTACTTATATATAAAATATTATCAATTGATTATAATTAAGGTGGTCAGACATACACCTACTTATTTTTTTCCATAAATTTTTGTACTGCTGCATTGAAATCTATACTTTTCACCAATCATACTAACATTTTTTCAAAAAAGGTATAGTAGTTTACAAACTACATTCAATTTTCTATAGATTCTATTCTTACAACTTTTTGATATTAGGTTGATAGCTAGTTGAAATTTTCACGTCAAGTTGACTAACCCTGATTTGCTGATTTTTCATTGCCACTTAAGGGCATACTTTGGCCCCTCATGATCTTGCACATACCCTTGTTAAAAACATCTTGAATACAAATTCTACCATGAATGTAGCCTAGGATGTAGTCACTAATATTTAATATTCTCTTTTTTATCACTGAGCATTTGGGACACAAAATGTTGATTCAATTGTCAATGGTGAGGCAACCATGAGGATATGAATATGACATTGTCAGATTAAGTGTCAGAAGTAGACATAAGCACTAAAGCACAAAGAGCCAAGATAACTTGAATGTCATTTCCTTTTAATATTGCAAGAGAATCATAAACACAAGGGCATAAAGCACCAAGATGACATGAATGTCTCTTGCGTACAAACACACAAAACAAGATAGAGATTCATCTTTCCTATGCAATAGTGATTATTCTATCTGCAATGACCCTTTATCATTCATAACCTAGGATAAATTTTAGCATTATATACCCAAAGTAACCCGTACGTTCATATCCTTTGGTAGATATTTAGATTTCAATAGTAATAAAAAAATGCTCATTAAAATATAAGGAGAAGTTCTAACCTCACTGAAGTGTTCAAATAAAGAGGATCAAGATATATGTGACGTTTCAATCATGATGGAGGATCTTACCATAGACATCCAGTTTATGTGATACTTTCATATCATCATAACTAATCCTACAAATAGAAAAACAAGAAAAAAGTATTATGCCCCCAGTCCTTGCTTCTCTCAATCAAGATAGACATCATTGAGTCACTCATGGGGTATAATAGTCAAAAATCCTATTGTAACTGACATCATACAAATAAATTTTTAGCATAGCTCAAACAGTTTCAATTATTATTTTTGTGTCATAGATATGATTGTATGTTTTGTCTTGTGTGTTTACACTGTCAGTGTAAAATCCCTTCAATGGTTAGGAGATAGGAAATTGACTCAGATTGGACAAACAGTTACTGACACAAGGATGACTTGGTTGAAATTCTAGGACATTTCCCCCTATTACAGCTTGATTGCCCCAAGACTAAGACATTGATCAGTTTCAAGCCATGAATGTTCCAGGAAGAACCAAAGATTTTGCAAAAGTGAGCCAAGGCTATGCACAAGCTAAAGATGGATATGAAAGAAAAGAAATAAAGTAAGAAATGACAACACACGAAAGTAGGAGACTAAAGGGAAGCAACCAAAATATGTGTTGATAGATGGAGAGTTGAAGTATAAGAGGTGTTTATTTACCAGGTTTTCACCTTCTTGGTAGAAATTCTATTTTTGCTACCAAGATGCCTATTTACCAGGTTTTCATGGAGGCACTTTTTCTTCTTTCTCAATTTTTTTGTTTTTTTCTTCTTCTTTTTTGTACTTTTGAGCTTTTTAATTTTTTGTTGATTCATCAAGGTGTCTATTTATTAGGTTTTCACAAGGATGATCAATTTTTCAAGACTTTTTTGCAATTTTTAGATTTTTTCAGGACTTTTTGCAATTTTTAGATTTTTCTCAGGACTTTTTACAATTTTTAGATTTTTAAAGATTACTAGTTCTCAAATGAGATCACATTGGTTTTCCCCCAATGTCTAGCAAGGTGTAGGACATCGTAGAGGGATGAGAAAGATGATGGATCCAAAACAGATAATAAATCTGATGGATAAAGTGAGATAATATAGGGGCCAAGGATGGATTTGGAGGATGCAAAAGGGTAATGGATAGGGATATCAACATTTGTAGAGTGAGTTGTGTGTCCAAGAATTTCATCTTTATGATTCATCTTTACACCAATACACTCATGAGTAGCTTTTATAGTAGCAATTTTTACATGAGCAACTAAAGCTTGATGAGATTTCTTCTTATGCAAAGGATTTGGAAGAATAGGATATTTTTGAGGTGTATGTGGAGGATTATAACAAGAGGATGATGGGATACTATGATCTTGACAAGGTTCTTTGGATAGTATAGAAAGAGTTTTGTGCACTTGAAATTACTTAGGAAGGGGAGGGCTATGTGGCTCTTGAGATGGAGGGATATATTCTTGAAAGAATGTAAAGGGTATGAATGGGTTATCAATGGATACTTGGGATATTGTGCCTTGGTCAATTATTGGACGAGGATGAATGTATTGATATAGATCTTCATTGAGACTTGTTTCTTCACATTTTGGATTATCCTCTTAACATGGAGCCACTTCCAAGGATGAGGTAGGATTTTGGATCTAGGTGAGAGATGTTTGAAGAGTTGATGGAGGATCATTTAGAATATATTTGGTAGGTGTTGAAGCACATGGAAGCTTGGGGTCCATTATCTTTTAGCTATGGAAAATACTTGTAGTAAGAGGTAAGTTAGCTTGGATCTCTTTTAAAGGAAACCCTTGAGGGTAGACATAGTTAACATGAAAAGCATTATGTTCTTTGTTCAATGGAGGAACTTTGGATAGCTTAGATGCTTTAGAAGGTGACTGCATGTTGGAAGAAGTAGAAGCTGCATGAAAACTATTACTAGAAACAGGTTCATGATGCTGATAAAACTTGAGAGTAGTATCTTCATTAGATGATTTGTTAAGATTTTCAATTTCAATTACGCCATCATCATTTAGATCTTGGATTTTATGTTTCAACTCCAAGTAATTTGAATTTTTATGATCATTGTTTATATGATAGGTGCAATAGGTACTAACATTTATGAGATTTAACATGACATGAATTGATGTAGCATCATGAGATTATTTTCAAGAAGCTATTCCAAGGCTGATTTGTAAGATTTCCCCAAATGGGTGGATGATCTATCCACCGAACTTGTAGAGATGTTGGATTCAAGATCATGGGGATTTGATTTGTTGCTATCATAGAACTGATATAAAAGACTCTAAATTGAATGTGATGTAATTTCCTCTTAAATCTCTTGATCATAGATTGGAGTATCATAAATTTGTAGAAAACATTCTTGATAAAAAAAATTAGATTCTCTTGAGATCGTGAAGTAAGCTCTTGATCAAAGATGAGATTGATATGAGATTGTGAAGTAGAATTTTTATATGAGGAAGATGAAGATATGGATGAATCATGATCATAGAAGGAAGATAAAATTGATCTTATTAAGTACTTTTTGGATGATGTATCCTTTTTTTTTCCTTTAGGTCTTGAATTTTAGATCTCAAAGATTGGATCTATTTTGATATGGATGCAATAAGAATATCTTCTTCCTTGTTGCTAGGAGTGAAAGATTTAGCCCATTTATTTTTAGCCATTTTGAGATTTTCTTTCTTCTTTATCTCTTCATAGTGTCTATGAGATCTATTGGTTTTGATAGGCATGAAATATTGATGTGATTGATAACTTGAGAGTGATAAGGTATGAAGATCAAATCCAAGATGAGTAAGTGAATTTTTCTCAAAAGAGGAATAGATGATGAGATTGAGGTTTTCATTTCTGATAAATTTAATAAGATATGATAAAAAACTAGGTACAAGGTATTGGAGTTAAGGCTAAGATACCTAAGTACATGACACTTGTGACTCAAGTTTGGACAACAAGATTTATACAAGATTGATGTTGATTGGATGGAAGACAAGATAAGTTCACTCACAGATTAGGATAGGGATCGAAAAACTAGGTAGATGTGCTATCAAATCACAAGTATAAGTTTAATGATAGAGGTATACTGACCACAAGATTGATTAAGAAATGTTTACGTGGGTCTGAGAATGGAAAATTGGGTCAAAATAACCTCTCTAATCCCAAAATTTCATAGGCTCGTATGACAAAATGCAGGCTCATATGACACAGAAGGAGGTCCAAGATAATAAACTACTGTTCTTGTACAAAAAATTGATAGAAAGATTAAGGTGGGTAGTAATTCATATGACAAGATGCTAGAAATGATCAAGATGTGCAGTACAAGAGGGTTTTGCCACTAAGTTTTGAACTATTTTGATCATTTTTATTCTGCAAGTTTCCAATTTTTTTAGTTTCCTAGTGTTGTGTTGGTTTTCAATTGTTCTTGGTATGTTTGTCAAGTGATTTAATGATTAACAAGCACAAAAAACATGCAGTATAAAGGGGAATCCAAATACAAGATAGTCTAAGGCCATTGGCATAGGAAGAAAAACTTTGCTTGCTGACTTAGGTACACACCCAATAGCTAATTAGAATATGACCACTGGAGAACACACAATGGATATCTCAATTCCATATTAACTGAATCCAAATGCTAATGGGGACATGATATGACAAGTGATCTTGGGGGAGTTACTATCTCCCTTGCACAAATATTATCAAACTTTTAGAGGTGAATTAGGTACCTTCTAACCTAAGGTGTTTAGTAAGGGTTTTCATTCATAACCATCCCATGTAGTCCCACAAGTAGGATTAAGGCCTATAACTCTACAAGTACTCAATATAGTGGAGTCTCGCAAGCAAGATTCAGGCCTCTCAATCTTACACATATATAGGTATAATCTATTGTAGTTCGGTAAATAGGATTGAGACACAAAAGAGTGCCCTACAAGTACTTAGGATTATGGTATTCCTATAAATAAGATTGAGGCCAAAACGCCCTACACAATCACCAGATTAAATAGAATAGACATAGCTACATCCCTCAAGAATTTAATCTCAAAAGGGGGAATTCAATTATAGTGGGTTGGAATAGCTAGGTCTTCCTATTCCCACTTGAGTCATTCCTATGAGACTTTCCCCTCAACGATAGGCTCTCTAAAAGGTGCACATGAAATAAATAGAAAAGTTTCAAGGGTCTAGATTTTTGATTATCTATACAAACATGAGCATACTCTCCTACCGCTACGCTTTTCAAAGACACACCAAGCATGCATGTTCATTTACCTAATCCCTTTTTAATGATTAATTTGATGCTTCTATATTTCTAATTTTCTATACAGACAAGAGCACAATCCCCTAGCAACAAATTAAACACAAAAAATGAACCTATTAAGATACCTAAGAAAAATAATTATGAAGACATGATGTTTTCTTGTATCTCCTTAGGCAACCTGCAAAACAAATCTATCAGTAGTCTTTTCAAGTGTATGTCTTGGATGAACATTCTGCAAGAATTATGTTAGGTTGTTCACAAGTTTAAGAAAAAATAGAGGACACGAAAGGGTATAATGGAGGATAATCCTCTCATTGTTGAACATGTTGCACATACTTTGATGTATAATGGAGGATGATCCACCTTTGGTGGAGATTCCACCTAGTGTGGTTGATAGCTTGTCATCTCCTTATCATGTAGTCTTGTGGCATTTCCAATATATTCAGACACTCCTACTTTTTATTTATTCATTATCATTTGATTAGTGATCATCATTGAATCTAGTCTATGAGGATCATATCATTTTGTCTCTCTTATTTGTACTATCTATTGAACTTCTAGATCTTGGCATTTTATTCCTTGCCTTAGGTTAATTCTTACATGGTATTAGAGTCATAGAATATTTCATTTCACAACCATTGGAGAGTTTTTTACTTCAAATTTTGGAGGGCCACAATTCAGATCTAGAACTACAACATCTTTTGGGGGAGTCTAGAGAAAGATCTCACCTCACCAATACGTTTGAATGGTCATTCCGACAAATTTTGACTATAAATTTGCCTACCTTGGACAGAAGTCAAATCTGAGGCAAAATTTTTTTTTGCAAATCAAGCCCTTGGCCCGATCTGCAACAATGGTACAGATTTTCAAAATTTTTTTTTAAATTTTTGAATATTTTGTTATCTTGAAAATTCTATTTGTGCAAAAATAATGGGGTTTTTTGTCGGGGTCCCCACCCCTAGCTTTTTTTGTCAGATTTGGATTGTACACAGATATACAAACATATTTGTACATTCAGCGGGACGGAGCTATCAGATCTTGACCCCACCAATTGGACTACAACCATCCAGCAACCAACCTACTGCACATGATCAACTATAGGCTGCATAATCATAAATACTGACAAGACCACAGAAAGACCATGAACATAAGTTGTTTTAAGTATTGTGGAGCTTTGAATTTAAAATTCAGTAATTCTTGTGACAAGGTGCATGTGGGATTAATCCCACTGCCCCCATCCATCTCAACTCTCAGGGCTCTGACGTGAACCAACTTAGCAACCTGATCTAGCTCAGCTAAATTGAGCTTTGACCAGCGTGGGTAACCCCGAGCCAGATCTGCCAAGACCTACTTGCCACCTCAACCACATCAGCCCAATCATAGAAGGCCACATGGTAGGCCATCTAATCTCATATTTTAATTTTTTTTATTTTCATAGAGATTTCACTGTGTAAACTTGATGGTCGACTGGCCGTCATATGCAAAAAAAATTGTTTTTTCTTGAAACCGTCAAATTTAACCTTGTGATTGCATCAATAGTTGAGAGATTAAATTTGATGGTCATTTGACCATCATTTATGGATGTTTTTGCACTTCTACGATGGCCATTTGATCATCAAATTTAGACTAATATTTTCTGACGTCAGCAATGTTGAAAAATTTGCAACCCTCACCATTTGCATTTTCAGTTTTGCAATCCAACTTCAAGAGGCCATAACTTGGTCATCTGGGCTCCAAATTGAGTGCAATCTTTTTTTATTTTGGCTAGAATTTCTTGAATTTTTTAGTGGTGGTGTTATTTTCTAGTTTTGGTGTGTAGATTTGATAGAAATTGCAAATTTTGGTGATTGTACATCTTCGATCCCTATTTTTGCAACTTTAGAGGCTCTGTTCAAGCTCATACAGACACATTTTTAGGTGCCATTTTTTTTGTAAATGTAGAATTTTTTGAGTACTTTCCAGATTTGCTATCAAATTGTAGCCTTATTTGGGCAAAAATATCACTTTTAGATCTAGGTCCTTTTTTGGCCTTGGATGATCATTGTAATGCTTAGGATTTGCTTTGATTTTGAGCAATATTGATTTGAGTCTCTTTTGGCCTCATTGAGGTAGTTATAAACATACAATCATAAGTCCACTTTGGCCCATTTTTGCAAGTGGCAATTGTACACGCACTACATATAAAGTGCCAAAAGCATCATTTTTTTTATTTTTTATTTTTTGGGGGGGTGTGTCTTGTTTTCTTGTATCTATATCTCTCTTGCTCTCTTTCATATTTGCATCATGGGTTCACCTAGATGTCCATTGTTAACTTCACATAACTATGTTACATGGAAAGATAAAGTATAGAGTAAACTAATGGAAAGGGGTTTAAATCTTTATGTAAATGGAAAAATTAAAGAACACACAGGTACTAATGTGGATGATAATGTGAAAAATAATTGGAAAATCAAAGACCAAATGGCTTTAGGAATTATAAGGAGCTGTGTTCATGGAGATGTCTTCTTCCACATTTCAAGCTTTAAGGATTCAAAGGATGATTGGGAAAAACTTGAAGATTTGTATGGTAAAGTAGATGAGGAAAAGTGGTTCTCAATTGAGGATGATATACTTCTCTTAGATCCTATAAATTTTGACACAATTCAAGACTATGTCAACAAATCCAATGAGTTGAGAGCACTACTTAAGGATTGTAGTAATCTCATGAAGGATGATAGGTTGATTCATCACATCTTGAAGAGACTACCTTCAAAATATGCAACTTTTGTTTCGAGTTACAATACTCACAAGTTGACCATGGGAAGTGCCTTCACTAAGCCTTCATTTGATGCATTTGCAAAAATTTTGATGTTGGAATAGTCAAAGTTGATGGATATGGGAATTCTTTCCTTTGTGCCCAAAATTATTTTTTTATGAAAAATCATAAACAAATTATAAATCACACAAAAGTGATAAGAAAAATCTTATTTTTTTACTATGGACTCCTAAAATCAATCAAAACCCACAATAAATTTTTTATCAGACAATTAATTGATCTGTGCCCAGAATTAATTATTATGAACAATTATAAAAATATTATAAATCACAAAAATGTAATGAAAAAAATTGATTTTTTTATTGTATATTTATGACATCAATCTAAACCTCCAATAAAAAATTTATTAGACAATTAATTGATTTGTGTGTAGAATTAATTTTTTATAAAAAAAATTATAAATTGCCGAAAATTGATTAGAAAAATTTGAAATTTTTATTGTATGCCCGTGACATTAGCCCCAACCTGCAATAAAAATATCATTGAAAAATTACATGTCTTTTAGGAGATACGACAAAAAATCTTTGAAAACCTTCATGCAAAAATAAATCAACAAAGAAAAACTTAGTGATCCAAATATCAAGGATTCGAGGCCAAAAATTGATGTTAAACCCCAGGGTGTGCGCCAAAGATGTGTGTTTGAAATTTGATCCTTCAAAATGAAATCACAAACACTTCAATAGATCATTAGAAGCATGGTTAGTCAAATGATATCATCATATATAAATATATAAAACCATACAGTTCAATCTATTACCTCCTAAACAATGCAAGTATGGATGCTCTTAATTTTTTTAAGCAATATGAGTGACTTGACTACATCGAGGTGAAGGGTTTCTATATGAATGCAAGATTAAACTATGTTTTTGTATTTTTTATGATGCAAATAAGATATGAAATTAATCTAAATCCTATGAAAGAAACATGATTTCTAGGCTAAACATGATATGCAAATAGTGACAACAACAAGATGCAAACTCTCAAATTCTCAAATTGATGCACAATAGCTCATTAACAAAACCTGCAAAATAAAAATGTTATCAAAATTATGCATATTGAATGAGAAGAGGAGCCTTCCTTTTATATAAACCTTGATAAAAATTGATGGTATAGATTGATTCAGATGAATGATCAAGATTAATCCAAAGCTAAGTTAAAGTTGAGTTAAAGCATGCTTTCTGAGTTGATTTGAGGAAATAATAGATAAAACCAATTAATTTAATCTTGTATGCTCAAGTTAACAACTTTTTTCCTTTTATTTGATTTAATAAATTATGCAACTAAACTTTTTAATCAATATTTTTCCTTGTTTTTATCAATTTTGAAGATAATCCATTATTTGTGTCAATTTTGAAGATAATCCATTGTTTTTGTCAATTTTGATGATAATCCATTATTTTTGTCAATTTTGAGGATTTATCTCAATTTTTGAATTTTTAAATCAAATTAATTTTTTTATATGAAAATGACAAATGGGTTCAATTTGATTAATGTGCTAGACCATTTAATTAAATTAATAGATTTAAATTGATTTAATTTCCAAATAATGTTGATGTTTAGGAATTAATTGATTTTGATGATCAGATCAAATTGATGATAAAATTGAATTGTCTTTTGGGTTAGGACTTTTATGATTATGATAAATAATTGAGATTAGGGGTCTATGGTTTAGGAGACCAATTTTAGGCGATTACATGTGTCACCCCCTAAAGGGCACCCATGTTTTTAACTTTGCGAAAGCTAAACAGAATAGGGTCAAAGGAAACTACACAATGAGACCTTTGATGATGTATTATTCACCTCCAAAAGCTCAAGGGGATACATATGGTGGGTGTGTTCTTTAGGGGAGATTCTTCCCCCTCCTTACACAAAGATTATGACACTTTCAAAGGTAGATCATGTAAGTTTCTATTCTAAGGCATGTTTAGTAAGGGTTCCATTTGAAGATATCTTATTTTAATCATACAAGGTATCGTGGTCACACAAGCACGATTGAGGCCTATAGCCCCATGATACCAGGCATGAGATAATTCTTCCCTCCAAGAATTTTGTCTCAAGGAAGTATTTGATTATAGTGGGTCAAAATAGTTGACTTTTCTTTGTTCCAACTTTGGTCGTTCCCGCAAGATTTTTTTCTCAAACAAAAGGCCCTCTAAAAAGATAAAACTCGAGCGGTTGCAACCAATTTTCTCTTGCACCAACAACCATGAGATACAATGGGAGAGGATGTTGTATGATGTAAGGTTGTGCTCTAACAAATTTTGTGCAAGTGCAACAAAGACTTAAAACACATGGTTTCTTTTCCAACAAGTTAGGCAATGTTTTTTAATCTAAACATTAGAAAACTCATAAGTGGGTAAATTTTATGCACCAAGTCCAAAGATGTTTGTTTGTTTTGTTCAATTCTTAAACCCAAAATGAAGTGTCTTATTTTCCTTGTTCAATCTTAATGCACTAACTAAAATGTGAGAGTTGATTGTTCAATTTTAGAGCACAAATCCAAATGTGAGATCGGTTGTTCAATTTTAGAGCACCAAATGAAATGTTTGATTTTCCTTATCAATTTTAGTGCACCAAAACAAAATATGTGATTTTCCTTGTCCAATTTTAATGCACAAAAAGAAGTGTTTTGATTGCTTGTTCAATTTTAGATCCCAAAATGAAATGCGTGATCGAGTTGTTCAATTCTAGTGCACCAAATCCAAATGTGAAATTTGCCTTTGTTTAATTCTTAGAGCACCAAAATGAAATGTGTGATTGAGTTGTTAAATTTTAACCAATGTTCATTTTAAACCCCAAATCTGAAGTGTAAAGTGATGTGGCACATACAGGGTCAATTTTAAAACACCAAATTAAAAGTGAATGAATTCTGTTAAAATAAAAATAATTAGAAATTCCACCTTCTACTCAAGCAATCCCTTTGACCTACACAAAATATAAAACACCTCTCTGGAAATAACGATCCCATAGGTCATAAAAATGATCGCATAAGTCTATCAATAAGTAAAAATCATGTACAAAAAAATGACAAAAAATGATTAAGTATACCTACCATACTAGGGTTCCTTTTAGGTCAAATTGTCTATCCTCAATCCCTCTCAATCAACACACAATCCTGCAAAGGTTACAATTTCTTAAGAATTTATAGTTTTTAGCATTTAATGCCTTACAACTTGCAAATAGTCAGGTGATGTTCCCACATGGTCAAAGTGAGTTCCTACACAGCTAAAGAGTGATCACACCGACTATCAGAGGAAAGAGAGTAAGCTAGAAGATAGAAGAGGGAAAGACATAGAACTAGAGCATGAGATTACAGTCTTGCCAATTGATGTCATGTTCTTGCCTTCTATCCCAACAATCCCCCAGGGTGCTAAATTTTTTTCATTGTGCAAATTTTGAGAAAAGTAGCAGGAATGAAAAATGTCTTCCTTAGCTCCTTGTGACCTATAAAAACTATAAAAACCCTTGCAAAACACTCAAACAAAAAAAGACTTTAGTTTCTGGGTTAGTTTTGCAAAGAAGAATTATGAGGATAAAGAGAATGACCCTTGAAGTGGGTACCACTTGTCATGCCAAAATGTATGCAATAAAACTAATGTGTTATTATGAATGTAAAAGCAATCTAAACATTCAACAAATAAGCTTACTACAACATATGAGATTAGACAAAAGAAGACTAAAAAATAACTAAAGAGTCTAAGAGTATGTAAACCTTCTTAGACTATGAAGCCTCCTTGATTTGTATCTTTATCTAAGATTGGATATGTGTGCTCAATGATACATAGCTCAATCTTCAATAGGATTTTGGGATGATTTGGGCATTATAAGACTATGTGTCTTGTTTTTGTATCTCAAATGGGCATTATGATATTGCATAAAAAGGTGGATGATTTGTGAAGGAATAATGACTCAATTTATAGGTAAATGGAAGGTGAAATGGAGGGTCAAGATTGAAATTTTGTGGATGGTCAAGATTCATTTAAGGGAGAGAATATAGATTATTTTTCTTCAAACTCATAGTCTTGTGACATGTGTCACAAGGAGAGAGCTTAAGAAGACATTAGGGTTTGGGGAGATATGCCATAAAAGCACATCTTGCCTTAAATCCCAAAGGCGTGCCTTGAGGATTGTGACCATTTTGGGAAGAGAGAATGGGGGGGAAATGTGTAAGAATGTAGTTGAGGGTGTAAGAGCATTTAAGGTTGACCAGTGGAGAGGAAGTTGGGACTAGAGTTGATAAGACATGAGGTTGAATTTGGTATGGCTTAGGATTTCCTAATCCTCATGATTAAGATTGTGTAAATGTTTAGTGGGTGATTAAGCTTGGATTAGAGGGAAAGTGGGAGATTTAGGGGGATGTGATGGGAGGAGAGAGAATGAGTGGAGGGTTAGATTAGCTAACCAAAGGTAATTAGCTAATTAAGTGAGATTAGTATATGTGAAGGGTTTGGGTTGAGTTTGAACCAAGGGTTAGCTAGTTGGAGGATGGTTAGGTTAGGGGTTAAAGTTAGGAGCCATGTACTTCAATTGATTAAATAGGCTTTATTTAATCATTGAAGGAATAAAGGGACATATGAATTAATTTAAATAGATAAAATTATTTATTTAAATTAATAGAAGAAGGTGGTTTAATTAATTAAATGGTTATGGGTTTCCATTAAATTAATTAGACTATAGTTAATTAATAAAATTAACTAACTAGTGGGATGACATGAAGTAATTAAATATTTAATATTTAATTAATAATTCCCTAGGAGAGAACTAAATTTGATTATGATATTGTTAATTAGATTTACGTGCCTACATTAGGAGGCCTTCTTGGGGATTTCATCACCTTAAGGGATGACATAAATTCCCATGTTTTTTACGGAGTATAAATAATGGGAGTTGAATCAAAAGTCACATCCTTTGAAAATAGAACCTTGTCAATCTTGGATAAGTCCCAAAGAAATTTATACCTTTGGGAATTGAAGGTGGAGATTTGGGTTACCATCTTCTCCTGAATGTTTAACATTATTCTCTTTCATCTACAAATTTGGGCCTCATGCACCTTGTGTATATCGAGGACACCTTCTAGATGAGCTCATAAAGACTAGATGGAATATTTTTGGCCATCTTTTTGTGTGGTGCCTCATGCCTAAAAGTATTGATAATCCCACTTGAGTAGGCTTGTTGGCGTGTCTTATGTGTTTGAATATTTAAATCACCTTCACCACTTGAAACCAAAATGGGACACACTCATCCAAATTAAACCTTAGGAATTTTACATTTTTCATAATTTCATTGTGTTTTTTCATATAAATAAAAAATCCAAAAAAAACATAAAACCTAAAAAAATCATAAAATCTAAAAAATCCAAAAAAATAAATCATAAAACTCAAAAGTCCAAAAAAATTTAAAAAAACTCAAAAACCCAAAAAATTAAAAACATTTCTTGTTTAAGTCTAGCTGTCCTTAAAGTCAAGCTTTCCATATCATCCCCACATCAACCTTATCATCTATCAACCTCCTCCTCATCATCATCATCATACCTCTTATCATAATCACCCCCTTAATCATTCCAATAATCTTTCCTA
>BSBK01003284.1:0-159022 GCA_027943335.1 Chamaecyparis obtusa
ACAAATGTCTTATAAAAAACCATTCTATGATAAAACTAGTCTTGGATTTAACTCATCTAAGGTAAGTGAAGAAAGCAAGGAACCAGATCTGAAAGTTTCTAAAAACATAGATGAAAAGAAATCTGATGAAGCTGACAAATTTGAAGATATACCTAAAGAAGAACCACCTAAACAAGAAGAATCACCTAAAGGTACACAAAGAGAATTTAAAGGTAGATGCTTTATATGTAATACTTTTGGTCATATGAAGAAAGATTGTACAGGTAAGCAATTTAAACCTCTTAATGGCTATTGTTATAATAATTGTCATGGTTTTGGACATAGAGCTATTGAATGTAAGAAGCCTAAATTCAATGATAATAATAATAGTAGAATGTTTAGAGATACTAACCATGTAGATAAGAGACCAACTAAGATATGAATAGGAGAAATGGAGTAGTATGTTATAGATGCAACAAGGTTGGACACATTGCTAGGAATTGTAGATCACAAATCAACCAGTCAGGACCAAGATATGGAAACAATGGAGTAGTCTATCAAATATGTAACATGTTTGGTCATACAACACAGTTTTTGCAAGAAGAATAACATGAGAAACCCTAACCCTAGAAGTTACACAAGGAGAAATGAAAATGCAAGCAACAGCGAAGGAGGATGATGTAGTAAATTAGAAGAAGTGAAATTTGTTAAAGCCATAGATCAAGGAGACACATTCAACACTGAAGGTAATCAATCTGATAGTAAGTGTGAATCTCTTCCTAACCCATCTCAAAGTACTTAATTCATGAAAAAATGCAGTAGAATAGGAACTTAGGATAGTGTAGAAGTTAGCATAGGATGAATTGAGTCTTGTGTAGTTAATGCAAGGTAGTATATGATGTAGTGATGCTATGGTTAAGATCACATAAGATAATATGAAGTTATGTGAGATCGCAAGAAGTTTTAGGTTTTACAAGTAAGCAAGAACACCTTTTTCGAAAGAAGTGACAAAAGAATTGAATGTGATGTTAGAATCTTGTAAGATTGAAAGGTTAAAAGCTTATGATCGGTATTTTTTTCTCATTAAGGTGAATACAAGTGTCAAGGAGATCAAAGAACCAGTAATTGAAAGTAGTTTGCAA
The DNA here is from genome assembly GCA_027943335.1 of Chamaecyparis obtusa. NCBI lineage: Eukaryota > Viridiplantae > Streptophyta > Pinopsida > Cupressales > Cupressaceae > Chamaecyparis > Chamaecyparis obtusa. The sequence goes on from BSBK01003284.1 coordinate 1,122, forward strand.
GGATTTGGTGAAACAATTTCGTGTCGGATCTATGCAATCCCTAACTCATGAAATTAAGCTATTTCAATAAGAAAATCTATCAGTCAGTTAGAGAATTTGTAGAAGATATGGATGTTTCATTGGTTCACAGTGTAAGAGATAAAATCAGACCTAAGATTAAAAGGGAACTAGTACAAACCTTGGAAGAAGACCCTAAACTAGCATTATCATTCGTACTAGATGGAGTTTTACATTTAGAGAATGTTAGAAGCTATTTGGGATGTAAACTTGAAACCCTCAGTGAGAGTTATTTTACTAAGGAGTATGAAAAGCTATACAATTAGGATATGTCATTGAGAGTAGGGTTTGAACATTTGAAGGATAATTAAATCATAAAGTATTCTCTACAATATGAATTTGATGATGAAGAATGAACCAAGATAATTTTGAGTAGAATAATGGAAAGTTTGGTTAGATGACAGAGTGATTGATATCACAGTAGACCTAATTTATGATGCTACTGATTTGTCTAAATCTAGAGCTATACACTGAATGAGAAGAATATGAGAAAAATAGTACTGGATAACACTAAGACTTACAATGGTAGAGGAATAGTGATCAGTAAGATTCAACAAGATGATGTTAGATACCTTTGCAAGATCTTAACATCTATATTTTGTGCTAATTCTAGAGAAGATGATATGGCAGCTGGTATGATTCATGCAGTCTATTTGATGTGTGTTGACAAAGTGCAAGTAGATATGTGGTGAAATCTTGATAATTCAGTTGTTTGAGAACTTGGAGAAGATTAAGAAGACTAAGAATTCCTAGTTTAGATTCTCATCATTGATTACTTATATGTTTTTTCATTTGTTGAGAAGATTCCCATACACTATTAGTGAAGATTGGAATGATGGAAAGACCACAATAGAAAGAATCAACACAGTATACATGAGACACCTTATAGACAAGGTAAATGAGAGTGCAATTTTGGTGATCAAAACGTTTCAGAACTTGATGAAGAATAGATCAAGAATCCCATAGTCAATTGTTGAAAAGTATAAGAATGAAGTATGGTTTATGGTTGACACTGACTTTACCTTCATTGATGTAGTTGAACCTAGAGTAGAATTCATAGACCCTCTTGGTTATGAAATTTCTGAAGTTGAAGCAGAAGAATATGTAACTAAATTGTTGAAATGTAAATTGGATGTGAACAACAAAAGATTTGGGACTTATGAGGAGAACTTCAACTCCGCAAAGTCTATTCTAAAAGAAAAATAATCTAAGAAGAGAGTTGAAAGCACTATAAAGAAAATTCTAAAGGATACAGGTATGATAGAATATAAATTTCAAATTGCAAAGAATACAACAAAAACACTTAGAGATATTGGACAAAAGGAAGTTTTGTCTGTTCCACCCCTATCAGTAGTTGTAGATGAATCTAGAAATTTGTAGAATGTAGTGAAATTAGAGAAAGAGGAAAAATAAATAAGGAAGTCTACAAGATCTTTTGCCACTCCACCAGGGAAAAGAGTAAAGGAATTAGCTACTAGACTAGGAAAGAGACAAAAGGCAATAGTTTCCCTAGTATAGAGGAAAATAGCAGAGATAAAAGATGATGAGGACATAGAAGTGAAGAAGAAGAAATGGAAACCTAAGACTGAGAAAGTAAATGATAAAATCATTAATGACAGACTTTTCTAAAATGAACAAGTATTATGATCTTTATAACTATTCAAAAAGATTAAACTTGGAGAATGCAGTTGTGAGACATATTATCCTAGCAGACAAGAAATTTGACACAATTCAAATGAAAGATACCTGAGGACTTATTTGAGAAGCTAGTTAACAGGAAGAAGAGAGAAGCTAAAGAATATAACAAAATCAGAGAGAACTTTGTAAGAAAGCTCTATGACATCAGAAATGAAGACCACTTATAAAGAAATCATGAAAGAACTTGGTACCCTTCTGAGAAAAAAAAGAACAATCCTGATAATGGGATCTAATCATGAGGAAGTAAATAAAGAAACTAAATAGGTAGTAGTCAAGTGATGAAAACAAGTGTTGGAAAGCACTCTAGTGCAACAGAGCAAGTAGAACAAGCTATGGAAATTGAACATCAAAAGAGTCCCTCTCCACCACCATCAATTAACATTGAAGATGAATCCATGAATGTGGAAGGAACCAATATCACACTGAACACTAATGTAAAATCCTTTTAGCCACCTAGAGATATGAAAAGAAGAAGAGAAACAAGCAGAAATTCAAGGACAAAAAAGAAACACCTAGCAAAGTAGAAATCAGTCCTACCCCTGAGATTGCAACAAAGAAACCACATATTGAATCTATTTTTTCTGATATAGAAAAGAAGTTGATGATGATGATCAAATGGAGTTGATCTCATCCCCGAACAAGATAATTGGAAAGAACACGAAGGTGAAAAGCCTTGAAGGATTACTGCAGGAAGTAACAAAGAAATTATAGAGTGTTGTGAACAATCAAGTAACAAAGAAAGATCCACAAATTAAAGCTAGAGAAGTGATGAAGACATTTTCCAATGAATTCACAAATTTGTCAGATATTGCTATAGTGAAGGCTCAGGCAGCCTATGAGGCCAAAATGTTTCTTGATATAAGTCAAAATATCAAAAATGACATCAGTAATTTGGATGTCTATATAAAAGATTTGAGAAGGAATTTGGACAGAGGAAAAGATCTGTATATACAGTGTACATATAAAGAGAACCGTGTATTTGAAGTGACTGAGAAGATTAGAGCAAAAGAGGCTAAAATTCAGTCAGAGGTAAATCTATTAACCAAACCTAATGTAAAGATACGAGATATTGAGAAAAGAATCAATAAAATAAATGATGAAATAAGGATTCTCAATGATGAAAAAGATAGGAAATTGAAAAGATTCACTCTACTAAGAGAGCACATTTCAGTAAAAATAAGCATTATTGAAGGACAATTGGAAGAATGTCTTTCATCAAAGATATCTTATGAGAAGTTTAACTTTGCAAATCTCCAAGCATGTGAGATCACATCTTATGGTTTTTGTGCACTACTTAGTGTTGCAGACTCCATTAAGCAGGCATGGGAGAAGGAGATAGAAAGCATAAAGTGAACTTTGCAGATTGTGTTGCAAGCCTACGGGCTCTGCAATTTTGAATCAAGGTAAACAAAATTTTTGTGAAGATAGTTTTGGCACCCTTTTTTGTAATTATTGTTAAAAGGGGAGTGATAGTAGAAAATTGATAAGTAAGTATATTCCTAGGGGGAGTATAGATAAGATATATGGAGTTACAAGGATAGTGAAGATATAACTTTTGTTATGGCCACAATTTTGAAATTTTTTTGACTTAGCCAATTTTCTCATATGTTGCCACCAATGACAAAGGGGGAGATTGTTGGAAATTTGAATGAGTTAAATATCTAGATGTTGTCATTATAGAAAAATATGATGTATGTGAAGACCGTATATAATAGAGAGCAACTGTGACAAAGCGCAGAAAAAAATTGTCTAAGTGTAAGCAATATTTTCCCAGTGTACCTGGAGACTATTTTGAGTGGTGATGTCGATTGGAGTAAGTTTAGTTCTTGAAAACTTGCACATAGATACTATGATACCTATTGAAGACTCATTTGAGAGTGCAAGTTTGTACGACATGTACAGAAGAAGTTATTGCATTTTTACCAAAGACAGTGTTAAGCTGACAGGACAGAATAAGAAGACAGAATTGGTAAATAGTTAAGGGATTATTTTGTTTATCAAAATAATGTCTTAATCATATGAAGGGATGATATCCTAGATGTTAACCCTTGGGCAGTGCATATTATAATGTATTTTGTAAAGTGCTTTATGTTTAGTAAAGCCAACTATAAAAGATATTAGTCCTAATAACTTGTATAAATGTAAGGCATATGAAATGTGAAGTAGAAGTTATAATTGTATTGTGAAAGACAAAAGATAGATGAAGATATGTATGTGAAAAGATATTGATGTGAAGTTGTGAAAGCCAAGCAAGAAATATAAGGTTTTGTACCTTGCCCTATTTTGTAATCAGTAATCATTGTACATTACTTGTTTGGGCAGTGGGCTCATCTTGTAATCATCTTATTTTGTACTACCAACTCTTAGTAGGGTTAAAGCTTCTAACAAGGCCTAAAATCCCTTAATCAGGACTGAGACACTATATATATGTAACAGGCTCCTAACATGGTCAACATCCTTAACATGATACTTTTGATTAGTGGATCTTTGTGGGTATCATCCCCACCGGGGTTTTCCCTTGGCTAGGGTTTCCTTGAGAACAAATAATGTGTTATGAGATTATTTTCTTTACTATTATGCATGTTCTTTAGTTTACTCTATTATGCATGTATCAAGATAATCTGTTATATCCATAATTGGGAAAAAGTTAAAGTTTGTAGAATAGTAATTCACCCCCTCTCTTAGTATTCCCTATTTCTAACATAGAGAGAGAGAGAGAGAGTAGGAGAGGAGAGGAAGGAGACATAGAGAAGGGGAAAGGGAGAGAGTAGGAGAGAGAGAAGGGGAAGGTCAGAGAGAGATAGAGAGAGAAGGGAGAGAGTAGGAGAGGAGGGGAAGGAGAGATAGAGAAGGGGAAAGGCAGAGAGTAGGAGAGAGAGAAGGAGAAGGTCAGAGAGAGAGAGAGAAGGGGAAGGAGAGATAGAGAAGGGGAAAGGGAGAGAAAATAAGAGAGAGAGAGAGAGAGAGAGAGAGAGAGAGAGAGAGAGAGAGAGAGAGAGAGAGAGAGAGAGAGAGAAGGGGGTTTGAAAGAAGGTAATATGGGAAAATATAGAGGGTAGGAAGGTGGGAGAGAGAAAATGTGTGTAGAATATTACTCTCCAAATGGTTTTGGACAGTAACATTTGTACATCCTCTTCAAAAATATTTCTTCCTTCATCTTGCTGCCTATTGATACCGACAAAGTGAATCTAGGCATTTCTACCATGTAATGGGAGAAAAATGGTTTCCTAATTGATATGTGTCTAAATAATACATGCAAGAACCTTTTCTTTGATATTGCTCACTAACCCTTTACAACAAATTCTTTTTACAAAAACTAGCATGTACTTACATGAGGACATTACATATTACATAAATCCCACATAGAAGCAACTGGCAAGCTACTGAAAAAGTAGTAACTAATAGCAAGTGTGATAATGAAATGCTTTAATAAACCACTATCTTCTTTACTCAAGCAACATCTGGTTCATCTGCTCATCTGGGGCATGTTTGGGAAGAGACAGTCTCCATTTAAACTCAAGTCTCTAGAAGTAGTTATATTTGTTAGTGGAGGAGATACACCCATTGGATCTGTAATAACTTTATGCTCACTAGAATTTCCATTTCTCTTCAATTGGTATACTCTTTCCAAAATTGCATCTACCCTTTTACCGATTTGGGAAATCAATGGGTCTATTTGTGGACCTCCAAGGAGTTGGTCACCTAAATGAGAACCTTGAGATGAGTCGAGAACTTCTCTATGAAAGAGATCAGTACCTTGAGAAGCTCTCCACTTGTTAGCTGAGGAGTGAGACTGCATTGCCAAAGGTGGCAACGAACTTACATTTGAGGGATAATGCCCAACATGAGTAACTTGGTTTCCCAAGTCCCATAAATGCAAGGCCATCAACAAATAGACATTTCTAATAGAAATATTTGTGGTGCTAGAATGAAGTGCAAGACCAAATTCTTTGCTTGCTAATGAACCAATTTGAGGCTTCATTTCACATTGCTCTATTGATAATTCCACAACACTTGTTACTTCTCTATTTAAATATTTCATGTCAGTGTACATGTGCACTGAAGAGCTTTTGTCACTACTTGAGCTACTAGAAGATGGTGAGTACTCATCATCATCATCTGACATAGGCTCACACACATATCTTACTTCTTTCCTTTGTCACTTTCCCCTTCCTAGCTCTTCCTCCTTATCTGTAACTTCTATCATGGGTCCAAGAAGCTCTTCCCACTCTTTCCCATTAACTATGGGCTTTGTCTCTTTGTCATGAGTAATTGGCATACCTTGGATGGCACCAAGATAACCATTTTCTTCTGAAATGTCCTTTTCTCTCACATTAATCTCTCTATTAAGAAGATTTTCTATATCTTCCTCTATATATTGAATAGATGTAGTTGCAATTCCATGTTCATCAAGAATATTCCTTGCACCATTCAGTAATATATCATGCAATTAATTAATAGTTTCATTCTTAATAGAATTCATAACTAGATTTTCCATAGCCAATTTTCTTCGTAATCATTGCAATATTTTCTCCTCAACTAAACATTTTGTAATCAGTTGATATACAATCATAGTTTTCTATTAGGCAATCCTTTGGGCTTGAGATTGAGCCTGTAGATCCACAAAAGAGTTGAAATCTAGATCTGGTGGAAGAGTAGTGTATCATCTTAAAATGGAAGCACTTCCATCTTGATAGGTTTAGCACCCTCTTTTAGTACATTTATCATGATAGACTTGCATTTAGGATGCATTCTGCACTTATCTTCTTCATTCTAGGTGAAATTAGGGTTAGGATCCCTAGGATTCTCCTTAATTTCCCTTTTTCCATGGCTCTATTTTCTAGATAGGACTTAGAAATAGGTCCTCCTAGTCTTCATCATAATCATCATAGGATTTTATGCCTATCCCTAGCATTCTATCCTTTCTGATATCATTTCTAGGTCTCGAGGCATCCCTGGGACCTCCTATCCTAGTTCTATCTAGATCTGGGACTAGGGTCAGATTCGAGCTCAAACCTGACTAGGTTAGTATTGAGCTCAAACTTGACCAGGTCAGTCCCAACCTTAATTTTGACCCCCTCCAAAATTTGTGCCCCTCTTTCAAAATTTGGTCCTAACGGGCCCTGAAATCAATGTCGGGCTCTCGGATCCGAGTTTGAAAAGGTTTTAATTTGAATTTCATTTTCCCTCCTTAGTTATTGTGATTGGACTTTAATTCAAGGTGAAATTTGAAATATGGGTCCTCACATTGCTCTAGGTGTCTCACCTTGAAACCTCTATATAAAGACTCTCATTTGCATTCATTTTCACCAAGCACCACCAAGTACAAGCCAAGCATTCTCATGATCAAGTTCTCTCAAGGAGTCAATTTCATGAGCAAGAAGATTTCAAGCAAGCAAGCAAGGAATGCTGAAGATGCAAGATAGCAAGAGGATGATATAGAAGATCAAGCGATTCTTGACATTAAGCATCTTTGTGAACACATATTTGGAGCAAGAGAGATCCTTTCTTCCTTGATCCACCATTATCAACTTTCAAGCATTCAATCATGGAGTAACAATTATGGATTGTGAGTTTGGTAGAAGTACTTTAGCCTTGGGGGATTGGTATGCTTTTCTATCTCATTCAAATCTATGCATTGTTGTTTCATACATATTCATGCTAGGGTTTTGATCTAGAGGATTAGATCTTGGCATTACACTTTCAATACATACAAACACACGTTCTATTTCAATCGGCTATTTGTGGAGGTGGAGATCACCAAAATGGGGGTTTGACTAAGGCAAATACCTATACAGCCACCCCAAAACACCCCTTTTTGAGATATCTACAGTCCTTGTTTTGGGAATCAAAGTGCAGATTTGAGTACCTTTTTCGCCAAACTTTCAGGATCTGCAAACAAAATCAGAATCAAGCTTTAGAATAAAAATTTATCCTTTGACCTTTTATGAGGGTCAAAGTCAACCATCTACTGAAAAGATGAAACTTTTTTGGGTTTTCTTCGTCTCGACTTTTTGATCACAGATTTGGTGTCAGAATCTTTCGAAACCTTACATAGACTTCAGAAAATAGGTATTTCTAAATTAGTTCCATGATGAGGTATGTATCTTAACCTAATTAATTTTCAAGTATTTCAGATTTACTTATGCTATTTCAAATCCAAAACATATTTACAAATGAATAGTGTTGGATGTTAGGTACATTATTATGCTTCCATTTTCCCCCTATTCATTTTGGTGAACGTGTCTACAACAACTCTTTCTTTTATGGTGTTAGATTTAAATCCTACATGATTAGATTTCTTTCTTGCATTTATATTTCAATTTTTTTTTAAAAATTGCAAAATTCCTTTAAAAATACAAAAATATTTACATGCTTTTAGTGCTTTCTTTGTATTCAACATGTATGATTCTTGTTTTGAGTACTTTGATGATACTTTTATTGTACAAAAGGATAGATTCCCTAATGAGGTACATGGTAGTGAGGATGAAAATGGTTCTAATATGATCTCCATGGATCCTATTCCTATGTCACTCTCCTCCACAACCTCTCCAATTGATCTTTACCATAGGGCATGTGCATGGTTACCTTCATGTCCCACTATTTACAACATTGATAAACCTAAAAGGATATATCCTACTCCTTTGATGACGGTAAAAGGATGTCCTCATATAACAATTAAGGGTAAACCCAAAGATCCTTTGGATTTCTTTGATAACACTGATTTCGTTTCACATGCTTATCGCACACAGAATAACCCTTAGCCTATTGTTCTGATTTCCCTACCTCCTTCTCAACCTACACTTCCTCAAGCACCTAGGTATCCATCTACATTTAAGGAGTATAACTTAGTTGATCAACTACGTGCTACTCCTGCTAAGATATCTTTATGGGACTTACTTCAAACCTCCCCGATGTATCATGAGGCATTGCCAAAAGCTCTATCTACTCTTCCTGCTTTGCCTCCTAATCAAGAGAAAATTCATTCTATTTTGGATTGTATGCATACTATGCCTTTTGTACCTCCTATTGTGTTTTCTGATAATGATTTACCTTCCCTAGAGGTGCAGAATCAATATGATGCTCTGATGGTGGTTGTCTCTATTAATTAGAGTATCATTTGAAGAACCTTAATTGATAATGGATCTAGGCTTAATGTTTGTAGCATGGATATGCTCAAGGCAATTAAGGCTGATCTATCTACTATTCAACCTGATAATGTGCCTATACGTGGATTTGACAATATTGAGAAAAAGAACTTTGGGCATTATTACCTTACCTGTTAAAGTTGGTCTAGTTATTCTAAATACTCCTATTCATGTTATGCCTAGACCTCTCAATTATAACCTTCTTTTAGGAAGATCGTGGTTACATATTATGCATGCAGTTCCTTCTACTCTTCATCACAAGGTTAGGTTCATCTATAACAATATAATGTATACATTACATGTGGATGATGCCCCAAACCCTTGCTTAAATGAAAAATATGCCAAAATATCTAAACCTCTTCAACCTAGTAAAGAGATTAAAAAATGATTGGAGATACAACAATCTGAGATAAAACAACTTGAGATTCAACAATAAGAAGCTCCATCTTCTTCTTCTTTGACTGAGGATGATTGGGGGACATTGGATTTTAATCCTACGTTTATTGGAGAATACAAGGTCTCTGATTTGGAATTCATGAAGCAACAGAATGAATTTGAGAAAAAAATGTTTATTTCTTCTCCGCTATCTGAGGAATTAAAAAGTAATTTTGTTGCCGCTTTGATTAATGAAATGCTTGACACTATAAAGCTTGATTGTTATGACATTGTGACATATGCGACTCCTTGGACTCCCTCTAACATGACTGATTGATATGGTCATGGTTATCATTTTCTTAAGAAATCAAGATTTAATGCAAAAGGACGTGGTAAATATGAACAAGGTATACAAGTACCTTTGGATAATGAAGTTTATGATCATACATATGGATTAGGATTCAATCCTTATAGACAACCATTGGCTTTTCCTCTTAATGTTAATCATATTTCCAGTGGACAGTTGAAGTTGGTTAACCCATTGCTTATTGATCTTAATCAACAATCCTCTTTGGATATCTTTCCTAAAGATGAAGCCTTAATGGAATTTTTAGGGGCTTATGAGGATCTACCTAAGTTTCATCACAAACGAGGAAAGCCTTATTGTTTAAATACTGATGATTATTTTGGAGAACACGAAGAATAGGATATCCTTCCTTTATCGATGGATTCTCTGATAAGAAGTGATTTGTTAATCACTAAAACTATTGATATTCAAGTGGATGAAAATGATTCTGAAAGGATGATAAAAATTGGAAAATGTTTGAATCAGGATGAGCGTGATCAGTTAGTTTCCCTTTTTCTTGAATTTAAGGATATTTTTTCTTGGACATATTCTGATATGTTGGGTATAGATTCTAAGATTGTTACTCATAACATTGTTTTAAAGCTGAATATGAAACTTGTGAAATAGAAAAATCAAAAGATGAATCCATGAATTGCTTAAGTGAAATTGAAAAATTATTGGATTCTGCATTTATTCATTCTATAGATTATTTAAATTGGATTTCAAACATTGTGCCTGTATCAAAAGGAGAAAATAAGATAAGGATGTGCACTAATTGTAGAGATTTAAATAAAGCATCCTTGAAAGATGATTTCCCGCTACCTAATATTGATATGATTATGGATTCGACATTGGGCCATGCCTTGTTATCTTTTATGGATGGTTTTTCAAGATATAATCAAATCTTTATTCCTCCTGAAGATCAATTTAAAACTACATTTATAACACCTTGGGGAACCTTTTGTTGGGTCATGATGCCCTTTGGATTAAAAAATGTAGGAGCAACTTATCAACGAGCTATGACTTTGATTTTTCATGATTACATTCATAATATTCTTGAAGACTATGTAGATGATATCTTGGCAAAATCTATAAAAAGAGAAGATCACATTACTATTTCACAACATATATTTGAAAGGATTAGAAGTTATAGTATGAGATTGAATCCTAAGAAATGTGTCTTTGGAGTTGATTCTAGAAAATTATTAGGATTTATAATCTCTAAGAGAGGCATCGAAGTAGATACTGAAAAAATTGAAGCTATTGTTAATATGCCTCCTCCTAAGAATATTTCCCAATTACGAAGTTTACAAGGAAAAATACAAGCTATTCATCGCTTTATTTCTAATTTAGTAGATCAGACTATCCCTTTTACTTCCTTGCTTAGGAAGGATACAACTTTCTCTTGGAATGATGAGTGTAAACAAACTTTTGAGAAATTTAAGGAGTATTTGGTGAATCCTCCTATCTTGCAGCCTACTAATTTTGATAAACCATTTCAATTATACACTTTAGCAACTCCACGGGCCGTGAGTGCATTGTTAGCTCAAATTGACGATAATGGTAAAGAAAGACCTGTATATTACATTAGTCAAACTTTACTTGATTATGAAACAAGATATACAGATTTAGAAAGACAATGTCTAGCTATAGTTTATGCATGTCAGAAACTCAGGCATTATTTGATAAATGCTAAAGTTAATGTGAGTGTAAAATTTGATCCTTTGAAACATCTTTTCTCACAAACTAATCTCTCTAGCTAGTTGGCAAAATGGGTGATGTTGCTTACCGAGTTTGATCTTAATTTTATTTCTCAGAAGTCTATTAAGGGACAAGCATTGAAAAATTATCTAGCTGAAGCTCCTTGTCCTCACTCTGATGAAGGTTCTACTTCCATAGAATTTCCTGATGATAATATCCTAGCTATTCAAGAGGATGATATTTGGGAATTATATTTTGATGGGTCTAAGTGTAAAACAGGTTCTGGTGTGGGTATCATCTTGATTTCCCCTACAAAAAAACCCATCAGTTTATCATATAAACTAACCTTTCCTTGCACTAATAACATTGTGGAGTATGAAGCTCTTATAGCTGGACTACGAGTAGCTTCATCCCTCAATATCAAACACTTACAAATATATGGAGACTTGCAACTGATTGTTGAACAGATTAAAGGAGGATATCAGACTAAACATGTTAAAATGACACAATATAGAGATTTATCTCTTGATGTGCTTTCACAATTCTCCTCTTATACGATTCAAACTTTACCAAGGAAGGATAATCGACATGCAGATGCTATGGCAAGCACATCATCCTTGGTTTGTCTTGAGAACAATGCTGAAAACTTTCAATTTACCATACAAACTCTTAAGTGCCTTGCAATTTATGACAAGATTACCTCTAACTATTTCATTTTGCATTCGGATGAATGGTATTCACATATTTTTCATTTTTTGAAGGATGGTACTTTTCCTGAATCAACAACAAGGAACACGCATAATCGTATTAGGAAACTTGCAGCATGATACATTATTTTAGGAGATACACTTTACAAATGCTCTTATGAAGGATTATTATTATGATGTCTCAATAGAACTAAAATTCTTGTAGCTTTAGCAGAAGCTCATTCTGGTTCTTGTGGGGGACATTTTGGTGGAAAATCCTTGGTCAATAAATTGCTGTGAATGGGATATTATTGGCAAAAAATAGAACAATATTCTTTCATGTTTGTTAAGAAATGTCCTCAATGTCAACAACACAGTAATTTGATTCATGCTCCCACTCAGGAGCTTCATAATCAAGTTTCTCCATGGCCTTTTAGTGTTTGGGGTTTTGACCTTATTGGAAAAATCTCACTAGCTTCTTCTCAGGGACATCCTTATATTCTCACTGCTATGGATTATTTCATGAAGTGGGTAGAAGCTATTCCTCTTCATTCAACAATGGCAGATGTTATTTGTGATTTCATCCTTAATAATATTATAGAAAGATTTGCTATTCCTTCGATGATTATTTTGGATAATGGAACCTCTTTTAAAAACAAAGATGTCACGAAATTCTTGGAAAAGTATAGGATTCAATATAGATTTTCAACTCCTTACTATCCTCAATCTAATGGACAAGCTGAAGCATCAAATAAAATTATTGAACAAATTTTGTGAAAAATAGTTAGTAAGCATATGAAAGGTTGGCATACTCAACTGACTTATGCTTTATGGGCCTATAGGACTAGTGTTCGTACTACCACGAGTACTTCCCCTTATAACCTTGTTTATGGTACCGATGCTATTATGCCTTTGGAACTATAAATACCTTCTTTACATGTTTTATTTCATGGGATAATTGATAAAGGTAATTTTCATGAACAATGCTTACAAGAATTAGAAATGTTGGATGAACAATGAATACATGCATTAGAACATATAAAAGCTTATCATAAATCTCTTCAGAAACAATAAAATCATAAGGTAATTGAATGAAAATTTGCGGTTGGTGATTTAGTCCTTTATGAAAACCAACGAAATGTGAATGCTTTACTGGGTGAAAAAGGAAAATTTAGCCCTAATTGGCTTGGACCTTTTGTTGTTATTGAAAACTTTGGTTCAGGTGCTTATAAACTTGCTGATATGGATGGTGTTTCTTTTAAGGAACCCATAAATATTATGCATCTTAAATGTTATTATCCTTAATTTCATTTTTTCCATGTGCATTTATGTATTCCTTATAAAGATTTGTTTTATAGGTTATGTAGTTTTAGTAAAAAAATTACATATTGAATATATTTATGCACCTTCTTTCTATCTTTCTTTCTTTCTATTAAGTTTTATATTGATGAAAGCATAGTAATCAAACATATAACTAATCAGTAGAGAACATTTTTCATTCATAAAAAAATATATAGTTTTCAAAGTTTTTGATACATAAGTGGCCAATGGCCCTATCTATCATTGTGCTTATCACTGTATCGCTCTGATGGCGAATGGCTTCTAGATCTCTCTACTCTATGATGGGAAGATGAAGATTTGTGTATCCGTATATGGCTCCTGGATATGCTCATACCTTGTACACATTCTCGGAGACTCTGTACATTTGTCATCAGCTTCTCCTCTCTTTCTCTACACATTCTCAGCTCTCACTAGATACATACAAAGATGTCGGCATGCCTATCGGGATCTCTGTGATTGATGGAAGACTCTCACTTGTCAGCTAGTAGTTGGTAGGATATGATGGTATCCTTGAGAATCTTGGATACAAAACTCCTCCACTCCACTATGCTAGTTGTAGAAAGAAAAACTTTTATCAGTCTAGTATCTTGTTTATTTCAAATCAAATCACATATTCAATCAAAATTTCATGGTTGATACCTCTGTCTCCCTCCTAGATGTCACTAAAAGATCTAGATGGTGGGGGCATGGAGTGACTACTCTCTCCACATTTTCTATATCTAGGTCTCAATGGTGGTGTCTCTATGTGGGGCCGTGGGGGTCGTCGTGATCTTAGTGGTGATGTGTGAGTAATAGGTATATCTACTCCTATATCACCAGCTGGGGGCATGTCCTCAGCTCTCTCCTCAGCTCTCTCCTCTACTCTATCTACTCTCTCCTCCTCCATGGGCTCTCCCTCAGAGATGTGCTCCTCCTCATCTCTAATATCCTCATCCTCCTCATTGGCTCCACTATCCCGGTGTGTCCCCTTTGTAATGCCTGGATCACCTGTAGGATAATCCTCGGGAAAGATAGGATAGATCCCCTACAAGCTCCAATGCCTAATGTAATCTTGACTGACACCTGAATAGGATGCATCTAATGGTACCTCTATATCCTCTATCTCCTCTGCATCACTATCCTCTATGTCTGCTATTGATGGTCAGCGTATGGTGCTGGGTCTTTGATAGTATCTAGTTGGATGTACATAGTGAGGTACTACCTTAGGGACTCCCTATAACAGGCCGAATTGCCTCATCACCTGATCATAATAGTAGGGCATCACTATATGACTCTGATGACCCTCTAGCAGCTTACACTATTGTGAATGTCTCATTTAGAATCATGTATTAGGCCACTCTATCATTTGGTAGTAGGGTCTCCATATCACATCAATGCTCGCAATGCAGTCTAGATGTACTCTCCAGTAGAGCATATCCCCAAACTGCCAAACATCTCTCAAAGGATATGAAAAGGCTCTCATTGTGCTCACATCTACCATCATTGGAACTCCATGTGGACATGTACATGTGAAGTGCTCAAACATCCAAATCTATAGAATTGTGCATGTTGACAGACTCTCTCGCTGATACCTCACCAACTAACTCAACTCATGGTATAGCTGAGCTAGAATGTCGTGACCCCATTAGAACATGGTCCTCTCTCTCTCCATCCTCCATATGAGATGTGTTAGAGGTGAAAAAAATATGGTACCCTTTGAGTTGGGTAACACAACCAAGGCTACTATACATAACATCACCTTCTGTACTAAAGATATAGGGCCTGCTAGTATGGAAGATAGTAGGATCTGATCTGATCAGGTCCACATCTGTGGAAGCACTCCTATACAATATTCTATGTCTACATCGATCTCCTTAAAACCACACTTTTCTCTAGGTCTGATGGTCTCCCCTTAAACTAGCAGTCGCATAATCCTGTAGACATCCTCTAAAGTCAGTGTAATCTCACCAGGAGGAAGATGGAAGGAGCATGTATCGTCATCCCATCTCTCTATCAGAGCCAACAACATGGCTCAATGTAGTCTAATCTATGGAAGGAAAAATACCCAATATAGTCCCACATCCCTTAGTAACTGCATCCCCTCATCATCTAGCTCGGATAGTCTCTCCTTGACCTTGACTAGTAATTCCCCAAAGGGATGCTCTCAGAAGCAGACTAGGTCCTGCAAGCACAAACAAGCATCATATTAGTCATCTATATCATCAAATCTACAAATTTAACTAAACTAGGTCAAATTCGACCTTAGTTAGGTCAAGGATGACCTTACTAGGTCAATGTCAACTTTACTGGGTCAGTGTTGACCTTTTTGGGTCAAGGTCGACCTCATCTCAAAAATTGACAAAAACCCTTTGGTCAATGTCAACTTTCTTGGGTCAAAGCTAACCTAGATGGGTCAATGTCAACCTAAATGGGTTAGGGTCAACCTAAAAGGGGTAAAGTCGACCTTCCCTATAAAAAATAGGAATTGGGAAAGTTAACAGCAAACTCACCTTGGGTAGTGCTCGTCTGGTAGCTAGGTTGTGTCTCAGAATCTCCAGGCATGTCGCTCGAAGTTCCTCACTTCTTGGCATCTTGCTTCCTTGTTTGAATTTTCAAATGGTAAGAATGAGTAAGTATTTCTCTCTTTTCACTATTTATAAGTTCAAATTAGGGTTTCCTTAGGGTAAACTTGAATTTTCCTTCTGATGCATTTAGACAGACATACACTCTTTTCATCATAACTTGAGTTTGGTAACTCTATTTTTAGTGTTGTCAGTGGCGTTGGAATCATGATTCAGATACCTAACTCCTTGAACTATTTTAGGAAGGTTAGGAATCCTTCTAATTGTTTTAGGAAAGAACTTTTCAACACTCTACATATCCAGTATATAGAGTTTTTCTTATCACCCTATTTCACCCTTCTAAAGTAGAAAGACAAAATAGGGGGGGCATAAGGGGCTCTATACACTTCTCAAATTATCATATAGTAAGATTTAGGGGATTTATAGATTTTCATTAACCTTGTGTGTTGCAGGTTCTAACAGTTTTCTGCAAGATCTTTACATCGAGGACTTGGCTATATCCTTTTTATTTACTATGATGTTTTCTTACTTTAGCTTGCATATTCACGTAGTGTCATACCTAAGATAAAGTGGGGGCTAAATGTATCATCTCAAAATGGAAGCACTTCCATCTTGATAGGTTTAGGACCCTCTTTTAGTACATTTATCATGATAGACTTGCATTTAGGATGCATTCTGCACTTATCTTCTTCATTCTAGGTGAAATTAGGGTTAGGATCCTGAGGATTCTCCTTAATTTCCCTTTTTCCATGGCTCTATTTTCTAGGTAAGACGTAGAAATAGGTCCTCCTAGTCTTCATAATTATCATAGGATTTTATGCCTATCCTTGGCATTTTATCCATGTTGATATCATTTCTAGGTCTCTGGGCATCCTCGGGACCTCCTATCCTACTTCTGACTAGATTTGGGACAAGGGTCAGATTCAAGGTCAAACCTGACTAGGTCAGGATTAAGATCAAACCTAACTAGGTCAAGATAAAGCTCAAACCTAACTAGGTTAGTCCCAACCTCAATTTTAACCCCCTCTAAAATTTGTGCCCCTCTTTCAAAATTTGGTCCTGAAAGGCCCCGAAATCAATGTCGAGCCCTTAGATCCAAGTGCAAAAAGGTTTTAATTTGAATTTCATTTTCCCTCCTTAGTTAGTTATTGTGATTGGACCTTAATTCAAGGTGAAATTTGAATTATGGGGCTCACATTGCTCTAGGAGTCTCACCTTGAAACCTCTATATAAAGACTCTCATTTGCATTCATTTTCACCAAGCATTCTCATGATCAAGTGCTCTCAAGGAGTCAATTTCATGAGCAAGAAGATTTCAAGCAAGCAAGCAAGGAATGGTGAAGATGTAAGATAGCAAGAGGATGATATAGAAGATCAAATCATTGTTGACATCAAGCATCATTGTGAACACATATTTGGAGCAAGAGAGATCCTTTCTTCCTTGATCCACCATTATCAACTTTCAAGCATTCAATCATGGAGTAAAAATTATAGATTATGAGTTTGGTAGAAGTACTTTAGCCTCGGGGGCTTGGTATGCTTTTCTATCTCATTCAAATCTATGCATTGTTGTTTCATACATATTCATGCTAGGGTTTTGATCTAGAAGATTAGATCTTGGCATTACACTTTCAATACATACACACACACATTCTATTTCAATTGGCTATTCGTGGAGGTGGAGATCACCAAAATGGGGGTTTGACTAAGGCAAAACCCTATATAGCCACCCCAAAACACCCCTTTTTTAGATATCTATACTCATCATTTCAAGAATCAGAGGGAAGATTTGAGTACCCTTTTCGCCAAACTTCCAGGATCTGTGAACAAAATCAGAATCGGGCATTAGAATAAAAATGTATGCTGTGACCTTTTATGAGGGTCAAAGTCGACCTGCTACCAGAAAGATGAAACTTTTTTGGGTTTTCTCCGTCTCAGCTTTCTGATCATAGATCTGGTGCCAGAATCTTCTGAAACCTTACATAGACTTCAAAAAATAGGTATTTCTAAATTAGTTCCATGATGAGGTATGTATATTAACCTAATTAATTTTCAACTATTTCAAATTTACTTATGCTATTTCAAATCCAAAACATATTTACAAATGAATAGTGTTGGATGTTAGGTACATTATTATGCTTCCATTTTCCCCCTATTCAAGTAGTATTATCAAGAAGTCATTCACTAACATCTCATCTTTATAAAAACTAAATTTGGATTCACTAGAAGCATTATTTATAAAAAAAAGTAGTAAAACATACCATATATAATGACTATGTTAGCACTCGGCTGCATCATATAATAAGTTGAAATTAGATAATCATAAAACACTTTGTAAAGTACAACCTACATATCATATATAGCCACATCAAATGAGTTCAAATTAATATTTAGAATCTTTGACTGCATCTTGAGAAAGACATACCAAATCGATCCAAAGGTTACCAGCCTGAGTTGAACTAAGAAAATTAAATATGGTGTTGCCTGTGCTATTAAAGTTCTTGATTCGTTGTTGTCTTTCAGATGCTGAAGTTTTCACATCAATTCTAAAATCAAGAATAGAGAAATTTTTTTATTAATAATAAGAAGAAATAACATAAAAGAACCAATATAATATGTTATAACGAAAGGAAAGGTTTTCAAAACCATTAGAAATTTTGCAAAAAAAAAAAAAAAAGTACTATGAATTAACAAAAAAATTAACAAAAATTGCACAAAAGATAGATCAATTTCTAGTCTCAATGAAATAATGGACTTGCTAGGTCATTTTCTAACACAAAATAGTGGATTCACTTTAAATTTTCTATTTATTTCTTGGCACTGTGGCTTCCAGTCATCTAACATGTTGTACTATAGTGTACCTAGAGATTTGTGTAACAACAATTTGGATCCATGGTGTTGCAGGATTATTTAAGAATCTACAATCATATGATATATCCCCAATCCATGCCTTGATGAGGGTTAGGGAGATTTTATACTTAGGACCTTTCTGGTCAAGAGAGCTTTGACTAGGATAGGAACATAAACTGAAATCTTATTTATCCTCTCCACAAGAAGCTTCCTTATATCATCATTACAAGCTCCACTTGTCAAGGGAATGGAAAAAGTGTTCAAACTTCAAACAAATAAAATGAAACTGCTTGGAAGGTAGTGTAAGAATTTATATTGAATTATCCTTGCAAATAGAAGTCATTTGTTGGTCCAACTAAAAATTCCACCTTTGTTTTGTTTAGCATGGTGTCCCAAAGTATCTGGGAAAATCTTTCATGAAAATATACGCATGGGTAAGTTTTTATTAATTCACCATCCTTCAATACAAAGATGTCAAGAACATCTTTTTTTGCATCATCTACAAAATCTTTGCAATTGCTCCATAACTAATACCACATAGGATCTTCACTTTTAGCATATTTTTTTTCAAAGTCTTTGTAATTTCTCTGTGGCTGGTAGCCAATTGCTTATTCACTTATTTTTTGCTTCCTCAATTGTTCAAAAGTTGTACGGATATATGGCATCACACTGTCACCATTCTTGTCTGGAAATAAAATTTTGACCATGCCACGAATGGTCACTGTGAAGTTGGATGTTGTTGGACCAACTCATGTAGCATCATATTTTTTGAGAGCTCAATTTAAGGGCAAAGAAGACCATTTATTTTAGTTTTAGATAGGGCAAGCACGCTATAGCACGTGCCCTATGTAAAACTAAAAAGTGTTATGCATACTCTTAAATGGGAGAGGGAGAGGGAGAGAGAGAGAGAGAGAGAGAGATAGAGAGAGAGAGAGAGAGAGAGAGAGAGAGAGAGAGAGTCTTTATAGTATTCTGGACTCAATTGCCTGTACATTTTTGCAAAACATAGCAAAGAAACATAATCAAACTTTTGGTTGAACAAACTAAACAAAATAAGATTCTAGACTTTGATTATAGGTATGTTGAATCTATTGGAAACCTTTAAAAAATTCTTTCCATGCCTACAATGGAAGTGTTTAGAAAATCCTTCACCAAAAACCAAAGCCTACCATGAATATTTTTTAGAAATCCTTCTGAATAAAATTTAGTAGATGTGACCCAGAGACATCTACCGCTGTATAAAAAATTGATATTATGCCTCGATCATCTTCACACAAAAATTGTAGGAAACATATATCATCATTGTTGTTTATCTGACTTGATGAGGTAAGGACAGTATAATCGTCACAGTATCTGAGTAAGATATAGTAGCCAATCTATGTCCTTTGAATAAAAAAGATGATCTGTAAAACTTAACCTAAAAATTAAGTTCTGCTAACAAAAATGTCTAATCATAGCAAGGTACAAAAGCTTGGGAAAGGTGTAACAAATTAATATGAAAATATTTTTGTTTGTAATAGTATTTTATGCATTTATTATGATATTGATCCGATTTGCTGCACCTTTGCTATTTGATCCATACTTCCCTTTCATTTCACTTGCTTTTCTCATTTTGCACATCATAGGCCAAGATTTGACAGCGGGTATGACCTTGGTACTGCCTATGTTAATGATAAAATTTACCTTTTAACTATTAATATTTTGTCATTTTTCCTGTATGATGCTTTTATATATGAATTGTGGATATTCTCTGGGAAACTTTTCATTTTTTCCTATAGGATGCCTTTGTATACAAATTTTGGAGAATCTCTATTAAAGAGTAGGTAAGGATGGCTAAGCTGAGTGCAGTGAAGAGGGAGAGGACTAAATTGAGAGAGTGGAGGCAGAGAGCGATAACGACAAAAATATTTTAGGGGTTGTGGAAATATGGAAATTATAATATTCCTCCCAGAGCAAAAATTAATGAAGTTCTTCGTGCCTTAGTAGAGGAAGCCAACTGGATTGTTGAAGCTAATGGTACTACATACAGAAATGCAATATGTATTTTTGGCCTAAATTTTGTTTTTCATTTCTTTTAGGTATTTAAAGGTGGCTGGCTAAATCTTTGTGTTAAATGTCAAGGAATGCATGAAAATATTATGATTCCAAGCATGAGCATGAGTCCCTACTAGGGCATAGTTGTGCCTTTTACAGGCATCATAAACCCTAGCTACGTAGAAATGGAGGCTTTGAAGAATAGTTCATTGGAGGTAGAGAGAGAGAGAGAGAGAGAGAGAGAGAAGGGGAATATAGAGGGTAGGAAGGTGGGAGAGAGAATATGTGAGAGAGAGAGAGAGAGGGGATGAAGGAGGGTAATAAGGGAATATATATATATATATATATATATATATATATATATATATATATATATATATATATATATATATATATATATATATGGAGAGAGAGAGAGAGAGCTCTTGGTGGGAGCTCTCTCTCCCACCAAGAGCTCTCTCTCTCTCTCTCTCCCTATATCTCTCTGTCTTCCTCTCACTCTTACTATTTCTCATCACTATTTAAATCTATGTCTTAAATATGGCACACTCCCTATAGGGTGAGTGCACTATTGAAATCTATGACTTTCGTAGGGCACATGCCCTATGAAAGTCATAGATTTCAATAGTACGCTCACCCTATAGGGCATGCACGCTTTCTAAGGTATTGGAATTTACTAATCCTAAGGCTTGGATTTGCCTTGGAGATCTAACCCAAAGGCTTGGATGATTCAAATAGGCCTGAGATGTGTTTTCTAATAGACATACAAAAAAATGACATCTTTTTTTATGTGCTCCTTGTCAGGTCTACTCGTGGCTCAAGAAAGTAAAATTCAAATGACATGATATTGCAGATCTCTCTATTAGCTATCTAAGCATATAATTTATTTTGAATTCTGATTATGTTAAATTTTTCAACTCTAATTTCTTTGTGTGTATGTTCATTTTCTGTAAAAAACTAACATGTAGTATTTTGGGCATAGATTTTGGCTCGTTCATCGAATTTTGCAACAAGTTACATTTTTAGAAACTAGACTCCATTCTACACACTTTAAAAAAAGAAAATTCAATTTTTGATTAGTTTGAAATGATTTCTAGGGGGAGCACAAAGAAATTTCATGTTTACAGGATGTGTGCACTTTGTAAATTCATCAAAAATTATACATTCATCAAAAAATTACCAAAAAATTCTAAGATAAACTATGTGGTGTTAGCTAACTTTTCACTAGAGTGATTAAATTTTTTTAAAAAAAAAGTTAACATTTTAGGGGGAGCACACCAAACGTTATGTTATGTTTTTTGACAAAAAATAGGACCATTTTTTGTGCTCCCCCTTTTTGAGGGCCTTAACATGCACCATTTTTAAAATAAGTTAGTAGTTTAGGAACTAGATTCAAAGTATTACAACTCTTATTTTTGTCGCATCTTAAAATTTTGAGTCTATCTTCAATTTCTTGTTGAAGTTCAGAGTTTGTTGATTTCAGAAAAAAATTGGCATCTTATACCCCCTTTTTGGCCACCCATCTTTGTACACTTACCATCATATCCTATGCATCATCTTTTCATCATATAGGAATCCCATCTAACTATGGATATCATAACATAAAATTACATAAAAAAAACCCATGCATGCATATAACTTTTCATCATATATTATTAGATACAATCATCCTGCATACACAAGTGCCAGTACATCGTATATGCCCAATAAAAATCATCAAAATCCATAAACACATACAAATACACAAATCCACATACATACATACACAAAAAAGATACATGCATATAATCATCATCAGATAAAATCCATAATCATAATAAATAAATCATAATCATAATTAGAGGTCCATAAAATTATCTAATGTCCATAATAAATGTCCATATATAATAAATTTCTATCAATAGACCATCATAAAATACATACATATGGGTATGTGCAAGATCATGAGGGGCCAAACTATGCCCTTAAGTGGCAATGAAAAATCAGCAAATCAGGGTTAGTCAACTTGACGTGAAAATTTCAACTAGCTATGAACCTAATATAAAAAAGTTGTAACAATAGAATCTATAGAAAATTGAATGTAGTTTCTAAAATACTAGGCCTTTTTTGAGAAAAAGTTAGTATGATTGGTGAAAAGTATATATTTCAATGCAGCAGTACAAAATTTTCAGGAAAAAAATAAGTAGGTGTATGTCTGACCACCTTAGTCATAATCAAATGATAATATTTTGTTATAAGATTTTATATATAAGTAGTAGACTCATGCCCGGATGTGATGCACATTTTTTTTTAATTTTATTCTAAAAAACTAATTAATTATGAATTTTTTGCTACAACACTTTCAAAATAAAAAAACTCTCGTGTCTGACCACCTTAACTCATTCAAAAAATTTCAAAATTCAAATTTTTTTTTTCCCTTATAGTAGGCCAAGCATAGAATTAAGCATAGAATGTGACGCATTTTTCAGATTTCAAAAATGTTATACCGTCTGAAAGTTATAGTCATTTTTCAATCAGTATATAAATCAGCACTTTAGAGGTAGCTCAATTAGAAAATAACTAATAATTACTTCTCGAATTCAAAATTTGACAGCAATTATATCAATAGAAAGTTGATAATCTCCTTAAGATACCCTTTTCATTTTATCAAATTCGGGTGAAAAAAAAGTCGTTAGCTACATTGTCAAAGTTTTGAATTGACATCACCACTTTTTGGCCCCTCATGATCTTGCACATACCCATATAGGCCACAAAAATAGTACATCTCATTGATATACATGATAAAAAAATGTGAGTCATTAGTAACTAGCACAAAGCAATAGCCCACGCTACTTCCACCACCTCCCACTGATCTATCCCCTCCTCTTGTTTCCCTAGGTGCCCTCATTCCCTATGAACCACCAGAGGCTATCGATGTACCACCTTACATTGTATGAGATCATTCTATAAATGAAGGCTGATCCATCAACCCCTTGGGCACTACCTTAAAATATATGGCCCTATAGTACTCATCCTCTCTCATTTGTCTCTCTATTAGCTCATGTGTTGTAAAGGAATCTATAAGTACCTTCAAGATCCCCCTTGCAGACACTACTTAATGAGAAATCTATTGTTCTTCTCTATATGACTAGGCTTGCCTCTAAGCCTCCACTAGCTCTGCCCATAATTGTACTACCTTGTCACCTCTTGCTACCCTAGTTTCCCACTCTGCCTCTAATGTATGACACAACTCTTTCCCTTTTCACTTTGCCTCCTCCACCTGGAATCAGTACCCTTACCTTAGCTTATGTATCAATAAACTCTTTCTCCATGGCTCTTGTGTAGATATGTACCCACTCCTGGATTGTTTCTACTTGTACCTCTCCTATCCATTGGGTCTTCGTTTGTACCACCCTCTCCATTCCCATCATCTCTAATTTAGAAATGTCTCTCTATAGCTATAAGGGTGGCATCCAAGGTATCCACCTAGATTCTCTCTACCTCCACATTTATACACATGCAAGTTGATCTCTTAGATTATCCCACTCAACCTATGTGATGTCCCTCTCCAACTCTAAGGAAACATCTCTCACTTGGCTCTCGTCTCTATCCCTCCTCATCATATGATGCAGGAGAATCTTGGGTGTAAGAGCAATCTTGCATCACCCAAAAATATTTTTGGTTTCTTTTTCAATAAGGGCTATCTTGTGTAGAGCTTCTATTTATGGAAACTTACTATTTTTTAGTAAGTTGGTCATACGATCTCGGAAAGTTCTGATTTCATAGGTGGAGGTTCATCTCAGTCATTTCAGCCTACTAGTTGAGTTTCATTACCATATCATTAGTAGCAGTGAACTTATTGAAGTTTTTGGGTACAAAATTTTTGAGCTCAATTTTGAAGGCCTTAGAGGCTCTGGATCACGATCGACCCCCGACTAACTAGAGCTTGCATAGTCAAGCACTGTAGATCTTGTCATGGTGTTTCTAAAAAGTGGTTACAATAGAAAAATAGAGCTACGGTTAAAAAATTATGGCCTCCAAAATTTGGGTTACCTAAAAACATATTTTATATTTTATTTGAGCTGACCCTATTGTAATAATTGTAAAAATAAAATAATTCTATGTTTAGTCAGCCTAAAGGGCTAAATTTCTGGAACCTTCTCGGGCGGTGGAAATTGCCTATATAAGGAAGGCTCGAAATGTTGTCTTAGGCAGTTCGGAGTAGTTCAAAATAGTCTAGGTAATAATTCGAGGTTTTGTTCCTCAGAATATTGTAAGGAAAATGCCCACGTGGCTTTGCACATTCTAATTCTAAAAATTTGTAATTCCACATTTGTAAAGATAATAAGAAGCCCATTTTCTGTTCTTGCAATTTGCTGTTATTTCTTTGTTTCTGTTGTGTTTGTGGTATTAAGGGGAGAAACCTTAATCAAGTGGTATCAGATTGGGAGTTCTTGAGTGTGTAAATAGATCAGTGACTGTGAGGCAGTTTGTACCAGGACTATGGGTTACGGTTTCTATGTAAACATATCATCAATTGTGAGGTAGTTTGCACCAGAACCATGGTTAGGGTTTTAGCGATACGCATAAAAATGCCTCCATGAAGGGAACGTGGCGGAAGAGATGGTGCTATAACACCTGAGGTTAGAGAGCTCTAGAGACAAGTGCGAGCATTACAAGAAGAGATTTACAGAGGAATGAATCTTAATGTCAAAGATAAAAGTGAGGATGAAGCCGAAGAAGGAAATGTTGATTAGAAATCAGAAGTCAAAATTTTGAATCAAGAGGACGAAAGACTTTTCCAAGCGATTTTCAAGATCAGAAAAAGACCTAAGATCGAGGTTCCTACATTTTCAGGGAATCTTAACCAAGAGGAACTGATTGATCATATCAATGAATGTGAAGAATATTTCGAGTATGAAGATATTGAGGATCCTGATAGGGTCAAGTTTGTGAAGGCCAGACTAAAAGGTCATGCAAAGATCCGGTGGCAAGAGATTCAATTGGAGAGAAATAGAAGAAGAAATGATAAAATCACAAGATGGGATCAGATGGTGGATAAATTGAAGCAATAATTCATTCATGTTGATTATGAGCTTGACCTACTGAAGAAAATAGAAAGTTTGAAGCAAGCAGGAAGATTTGTTCAGGAGTATACAGAGGAGTTCTATCGAATCCTCATTAGAACAAGCCATGCAAAAGATAATAAGGAGAAAGTTTCCTGTTACCTTAATGGGTTGAGGCTAAGCATTCAGGAGGAGTTGAATCTAGTTTGAATGAATAGTATTGAAGAGGCATACTAGTTTTCCCTAAAAATAGAGAAAATGTTCAACAAGAAATTTGAAAGAAGACAAAGAAGAAGAGGTTGTGGTGGAAGATCTGGTGGACGGTCTTATGGAGGCTGAAATGAAGATTTGAAAAAGAAGGATGAGGCTAGTAGCAATCAAAATCAATGACGAAAAAATTCTAATCGTTTCCAAGATCATAATAATAGAGATTAGAGAGGAAGAGGAAGAAGAAGACGACAAGGATCTGGAAGAGGAGGCTTTCGTGGAACATGGTTTCATTATGGAGAAGAAGGCCCTAGGGCCTTTGAGTGTCCTCAACACAAGGAAGGACATACAAGAGAACTAAATGATAGGCTAGAGTTGCACATGTAGATAAAGATGCCAGATCATCACATTCTAAAGATGCTGAAAGAGGAGAAATGCTAATTAACAGAAGAGTCTCATCATATGGTGAGAAAGAACCTGAGCAAAGGAGGATCTTGTTTCACACCAAGTGCAAGTGTGAGGATAAGTGTTGTGATGTGATTATCGATAGCGGAAGCACTGACAATTTGGTGTCAGAAGAGATGGTGACAAAGTTGAAGCTCAAGAGATAGAAACACCCACATCCATATTAGATTGCCTAGGTGCAAGATGACCACAAGGTCATGCTTAATGAATAGTGCCTAGTGAAATTCAAGATTGGTGGGTACCATGCTAAGGTACTATGTGATATCATACCTATGGATGCATGTCATATGTTGTTCGAAAGATTGTGACAGTTTCACAGGTGTGTTGTACATGATATTCGTGCGGATACCTATTCCTTGATGAAGGATGGAGTGCGGCATAAGATAAAGCCATTGAAGGACACAGAAGAAAAAGTATGTGGTACTACAAGAATAAATTTTGTTGATGGAAGAAAATTCCTAGAGGGTATGAGGCATGAGCATGTATGTTTTTCTTTAATTCCAAAAGTTGGTAAAGAGGAAGTAGAAGATGTACCTGTAGAAGTTGCAGATTTGTTAGATGAGTTTTAGGATATTGTATTTGATAATGTTCCTGATGGATTACCACTAGTCAAGAAGATCAGTCATCATATGGACTTGATCCCAGGAGCTAGTTTTCCAAATAAGGCAACACACAGAATTACACCTACAGAAAGTGAGGAGTTAAAAATACAAGTACAAGAGTTATTGCAGAAAAGATTGATCCACGAGAGTCTAAGTGCCTATGTTGTACTAGAAGTATTAGCACCAAAGAAGAATGGAGAATGGAGGATGTGCACAGATTCTAGAGCTATCAACAAGATCACAATCAAGTATAGATTTTCTTTGCTGTAGATGGATGATATTATGGATTGTTTGAGTGGAGCTGTGTATTTCTCAAAGATAGATCGAAAGAGTGGATATCACCAGATTCGGATCAAAGAAGGAGATGAATGGAAGACTACCTTCAAGACAAAGGAAGGATTATATGAGTGGTTAGTCATGCCTTTTGGACTAACCAATGCACTGAGCACTTTCATGCAGCTCCTGAATGAGGTTCTGAAAGAATTTCTGGGTAAGTTTGTCATTGTTTACCTAGATGATATTTTGATCTTTAGTAAGACATTGGAGGAGCATATGATGCATATTCATATGGTATTTGAGAAGTTAAGGGAAGATAAATTGTTGATTAATTTGTAGAAGTGCATATTTTTAAGGAGTTAGTGTATCTGGGATTTGTAGTTTCAATAGAAGGTCTAAGAATGGACCCAAAGAAAGTGCAGGCTATCCTTGAATGGCCTACTCCAAGAAGTTCTATTGAGGTAAGATCTTTTCATGGTTTTGCTAGCTTTTATAGAAAGTTTATCAAAAAATTTAGTAGTATTTGTGGACCCTTGACTGAAATAATGAGAGGGGATAGAAAAGATTTAAGTGGACTAATGGGGCAGAAAATAATTTTCAATTGTTGAAGCAAAAATTTATAGAATAACTTGTTTTAGCACTTCCAGATTTTAATAAGATGTTTCAAGTAGACTGTAATGCTAGTGGTATTGCAATAGGAGCTATTATGAGTCAAGAAGGTAAACCTATTGCTTATTTCAGTGAGAAGTTAAATGATGTCAAGAGAAAATATTATGTTTATGATCAGGAATTTTATGCTATAGTTTAAGCATTAAAGAACTAGAGACATTATCTGCTTCCTAAAATTTTTTTTTTGTATACTGATCATCAAGCTTTGCAATATTTGAATAGTCAAAGAAAGTTAAATCAAAGGCATTTGAAATGGGTTGAGTTTTTGCAGAGTTATACATTTGTTTTGAAACATAGGATTGGAAAGTCTAAAAGGGTTGTAGATGCCCTTAGCAGAAGGAAAATTTTGTTGATAGAGATGCAGATTGAGGTGGTTAGGTTCAAAGAACTCAAGAGTTTGTATCTAGAGGATCCTGATTTTGGTGAAGCTTAGAAAGCTTGTAAAGAACCTATTACTCTAGACAGGACGAAGTGGCTGGATTTCATCATTCAGGATGGTATGCTATTCAGAAGGAGTCAGTTGTGCATTCCAAAAAATTCTATGAGGAAGAATCTCATCAAGGAGAAGCATAGCAGAGGATTAGCTGGACATTTTGGTCGAGATAAAACCATTGCTATAGTTAGTGAGAACTATTATTGGCCACGGTTGCAGCAAGATGTCAAAAATTTTATATAGAGTTGCAAAATATGTCAGATGGAAAAATGAGTGAAGCAAAATACAGGGTTGTATGAGCCATTCCTTGTACTAGAGAAACCTTGGGCGGATATCAGTATGGACTTTGTTCTTGGATTACCAAAGACACAATGGGGACATGATTCAATTTTTGTGGTGGTTGACAGATTTTCAAAGATGACACATTTCATTCCCTACAAGAAGACTAATGATGCTATTCACATAGCAGAATTGTTTTTCAAAGAAGTGGTGAGGCTACATGGTTTGCCCAAGAGCATAGTTTCAGATTGAGACACAAAGTTTGTTGGATATTTTTGGCACACATTATGGAAGAAGTTGAAGATAGATTTGAAGTTCAGTTCATCACATCATCCACAGACAGATGGACAAACAAGGGTTGTGAATAAGAGTTTGGGGAATTTGATGAGATGTTTGGTTGGAGATAAGTCAAAAGGATGGGATTTGATTTTACCACAGGCAGAATTTGCATACAATAATTTTGTCAATAGGAGTACTATTAAATTACCATTCTACACTGTATATGAAAGTAGTCCCAAAAATGCATCTGAGTTGGGGAAGATAGATAAAGGGGAGATAAGTAGTGTTGAAGCTGAAGATTTTGTAGAACATTTGAAGAACATCCATGAAGAGGTGAGGAAGCACATTACCAAGATGAATGCGTAGTATAAGGATAAGGGAGATGAGAAAAGGAAACATAAAAATTTTTAGGTTGGGGATGAAGTCATGGTTCATTTGTGGAAGGAGTGATTTTCAGTTGGTACATATAACAAGTTGAAAATGAAGTGTAAGACTAGAATTGGATTAGAATGCATGAAAATGAAACAACCACAAGATTCATATAAGAAACATGCAAACAAATCTAATCTACTTCATGAGAAACAACTTAGAAATAAAAAATGAAATTAAATGCAAACTCCCTCCAAGATTTAGTTCCCATGTCCTCCTTTCTTCTCCCAAAGATGGGTTGATGTAGCTCTCCAAATACCTTGAAATGCACTATATGTTTGAAAGTAATGCTATGAGAATACTAGGAGTGTGGTTTACAAATAGATAGAAGATAGAAGAATTTGGATCCCTTAGATCTATAATAACAATGCTCATGAAGGCTCCCTTTGTAAAGAGAAATGAAGTCCTATTTATAGGATTTTTAGGAGAATCAATGGTCATGATTTTATGAAAATGAAGGGTTGAAATTCTCTTATTTGAATTATTTAATTCAAAGTGGGTGGATGGGGGGTGGATGGGTGGATCCACTTTGAAAAATGAAACCTACCCAAATTCGTATGGAATGCTTAAGTGAGGTTTTGGAGGGGTTAAGAGGCTTCTAGAAGGTAGTTAAAGTCAATTTTAGCTTCCCCACTTGATATACTTAGGGTTAGGTGTTGATTTTTTGTCACTAGGTGGCCCAAGACTCATAAAAGAACTTCCAAAAATGACCCCAAAGTCCAAATCCGAGTTTGTGGAGTTTTGGATTATTTGGACAAAGTATATTTCTTCCATGTGGTTGTTTTTGACTTGAGAGGAGAAGTGAAGACTTTAGAGGTTGAAGAAATCATTATTTTAATTTTAGTGGGTGGGTAAGAAAGATGAGTTTGGTTAGAATTAGGAGTCATGTGCTCAAATAGAATTAAATATAATATTTAATTTCAAGTGGGTTAAAAGGAAAATATGAATTAATTTAAATAAATAAATAAATTTATTTAAATTAATAGAAGAAAATAGAATTAAATATAATATTTAATTTCAAGTGGAGAAATAAAAGAAATATGAATTAATTTAAATAGATAAATATATTTATTTATATTAATAGAAGAAAATAGAATTAAATGTAATATTTAATTTCAAGTGGGTTAAAAAGAGAAATGTGAATTAATTTAAATGTATTTATTTAAATTAATAGAAGAAGGGGATTTAATTAATAAAAGTACTAGGACTTTAAATTAATCAATCATAGGGTTTGTTTAGCCATTATATTAAATGTAGCATGTGATTAATACAGATTTAAGGTTTTCTGTATTTGACACTAAGTCAAGTAGAGTCCATTAGAAGACATAATTGCCTAGTATAATAGGACTTTGATGGTTTAGAAGGATTGATATACTGAGGCCAATTTTGGGGTATTACATTTTGCCCCTCTTTGAATTACTATGTGAAGCGTAGTGGTTCAAAGAATAGTCTGATATGATGATTGATGTCTAGATTGGGTCTTGATCAACCAAAGATTTGAGATGTTGTTAATGGTACCAACAATGAACCGATGATTATAAACAAGTGATAAGATGACTGATTCTGAACCTATGATTACAAAGAAGTGAGTGACCGATTCCAGACCTGATTGTCAATAAGAATCACATTGGTATCACATCTGAACCCTTTAGTTATGAAGAATCGAGAAAATAGCACTGATGAACCGATAGTTACAAAAAGTTGATATAGTTAACAAGATTAAAAGAATACCAGATTGATATGGATTTTGATGAATTTGATATGCCCCAAGTGTTGTGTAGATTTCAAGATTATCTCTAGAACAAAGTTTTGATTTTTGGAATCTAGGTTAGATTTCCCAAATACCAGTCAGAATTGATTTTCAGGGGTTGAGATTAGATTTCCCCGAGCAATGTGCCTTAGTGGATTGACAAAAGAGAGATATGATGCCCCCTCAAAAAATTGGGCAGAAATTGATTCGAGGATAATTTTTTGAAAAGATTGAGGTTAGATAAGATTGATGGAAGGAATGTTAGATAGAGAAAAGATGATTAGTGATGATACTTTCTTTCATAAGTGCACTTCACATCATTAGAGCTTTATTTTGATGTTGCAAAAGTGGATATGTCATACCTAGCATAGAAAGCAAGGACAAGGATCCATTTGCGTAAACAAACACATAGCAGATAGAGAGTGATCTCATCTTTCTTAAGACATATGAACAAATGCCTCAGGAGCTCAAAAGATCATCCAACAAGCAGAAGTCAAAAGAAAGACAAGGAAAATATTATGAACAAATTTATTGCAGATTTTCAAGTATGTGATTTTTTCTTCTTTATTTTTTCTTTTTTTTCTTTTTTTTTTTCTATAATTTTTGAAAAAAATATTTGATATTTTTACACATTTTTGAAGACATTTTACCCTTTTGTTTTTTTTTTATAGAATATTTTCTGAGGATATTACAAAGATGCACAAGTAAGAACTTGCCCCAGCATCTGATAAGCATGGTTGTAGTGACCCATACGTTCACTTCACAGGATGAACAATAGGACGGCAAGAGTAGGTAGACGCAATGAGAACCACGGGTGATTATTGCGAGGGAAAGTCTCGAGGAGAGAGATCACAGTAATAGCTAGGCAATAGTCTCCCCTAGGAGTTGCTGAAGTATAGGGCTTGATGGGACAAGATTTCTGACCAAATGTTATTGCAAGATTGACGAGGATGTGGACAGCGGATGAAGAAAATCTCAAAATTTTTTGACAAGATTTATTTTTTAGGAAGAAGTACCGCCACGCTATATACAATAGGTATAAGGACAAGATGAGCTAATAGTGGTAGGGTGCATAGGCGTGAAAGATGGGTATTTAGCAAGAGAAAAGGCCATGGAAAATTTACAAGAGAAAACACATCAAGTGTATCAGAGAAGAAGGCGAAGAAAGAAATATCATTAGTGGGGAGAAGAAAAGGCAGTAGGCATAATGAAAGAAAGTAGAAGGAATGAAGATGGTAGTGATGAGAGTGCGGATGGGAGACGGGTGAGGCCAAAGCTCATGATAAGACGTTCCCTAAGAGATCCAGGTCCTTTGATGTCATAGGCGGCATGGAGAGAATGGACAGAGGATGCGGGTGAGGGAAGGCAAGAGGATGCTAGTGAGGGAAGGTAGGAGGAAACTAATGAGAGAAGGCAGGAGGCTAGATCCCAGGAGCAATATGCCTCATGGAGATCAAACTATCCGATACTCTCCAGCTTCTTCAAACAAGGTCCACAAGGTGATCAACAAAGATGGAATCCTATCATACATCGACCAGTAACGAGGTATCCAATATTCTCTAGCTTCTTCGAACAAGGTCAACAAAGTGATCAACAAAGATTAGATCCTATTGTACAACAACCAAGACTAGAGCCAATGGTTGCAGCACAAGTAGTAGGACCACAGCTAGTAATGTGGTGACAATTTGCATTGGCAGAAGACTACAATGCGGTGGTGGAACAAAGAGATGCCTTGCGGTGACAACTGGCGGTAGAAGAAGAAAGGGTGGATCAAGAAAAAAGTGAGGTGACATGGTTGCAAGGTATGATGGATAGGGTACGGGAAGATAGTGCACAGACTGAAGGATCCCGCATGCAGGGGGTGATAGAGGCAGAACAGGCTCGAGCAGATCGTGCCTAGGCAGCCTATGACGCATTACAAAGTAGTGTGGAAGCATCCCAGAAGACCATGACAGAGATTGATGCCATGTCAGAGGAGACACAAGAGTGACTAAATGCAGTGACTCAACAGGTGAATAATCTTAGACAACAGCTAGAGGATGTGACGGTGAATAGAGATCAATGGAGGTTTGTGGTAGAAGCCTACAAAGATGAGCGAGATACTACACGACAGGCAGTCACACTCCTAGGAGCATCTCAACTATTGATGGAGACTTTGTTAGTCATGAGAGAATCAACAAGAGTTGGTCGGGAAACAGCTTATTACAAGGGATTATACCATCAGACAGTCCCAATGGATCAGAGGTGAGATGGAAATATGCCATAGAGGATGGCTAGAACAATCAGAGGTATTGGTGTCTATCCACCAAGGCACAGAAGTAGCAGCAGAGGTTCTTCATCATTAGAACCTGGATGGGCGGAGTGATGACACAAGTGTTGTTTTGTTGTTTTTTTTTTGTTTTTTTTTTGGCTAGACACATGATGTGTACCAAATGTAATCACCATGATATATATATAAAAGGTGGATTTCATGTGTCCAAATTTTGTTGTTTTTAGATGTATGTATATATTATGATGAAATAATAAACTTTTGATGGACTTGATGTTCCTATGCATCTATGAATGATTTTTTATTTTTTTTTAGTCTTTTAGTTCAATCAAATAAATGTATCATATTTATTTGATTTGACAGGAAGACCAAATTTATCATTTGAAAAATGACTTATTGGATAATTATCATCACAGAGCATTCGGTATTGGGCAATCACAAGATGTCATACAACCCTCACTGATATTACTATCATGAGAATATGAATATGACATTAGTCTAAGATTTGTCAGAATGCAGTGTAAGCATTAAGGCACAAGAAGCCAGAATGACTTGTTCACCTATTCCTTTTGATTTAGCAAGTTGACATAAGCATCCAAGCAGAGTTGCTAGAATAACCTAAATGTTTCTTGCATACAAACACACCAGACATGCTAGAGTTTCTTCCATTTGCTAAGTGAAAGATAAGCATTTCAATGTTGCTCGTAGTGACCCTTATGTTCACTTAGCAGGATGAGCATTTTCAATTTTACTTGTAGCAGAAAGAAGTCACTCAAATAGATAAGGAGAAGAACCAACCTCACCAAAGTGTCCATATAAAAGGAGTCGAGGTACACATGGCCATCCAATACGAGATGAAAGCTCTTACAAATGGACACCCCTCTTATATGAAGTCTTTAGATCATTGGAACTAAACCAACAAGCAGAAAGAAAGAAAAGATTGTGCCCACGGTCATCACTTTCTAAATCCTCTAAAAGACATCATCGAAGAGCTCGAAGGGACACAATATGCAAAAAAATAAAAAATAAAAAAAAATCTCAATGCAAAACAGTAAGCATACAAAGAGATAAAAGCATGTGAATCATAGATTGTTTTGGTGTTATTTGCAAAATCTTTTTCTGGTAAGGAGATAGACTGACTAACTTGGATGAATCTTCAAAGGACTCTAACCAGATATGACACATCTAAAGATATACTCGAGGCCATAGGATATGACATTGATTGTCCCCAAGTGTTAAGCATTGATAGGATATAGATGCTTGAGCTGATTGGTGTACAGACTGACTTATTGAAAATTGAAAATGTAGAGACAAAACCGGGAGATATGTACAAACTAAAGCAAGACTGAAAGTTGGGAAAGACCAAGATTGCACTGATAGATGGAGCGTTTTAAAACAAGTGGCACCCATTTACCAGGTTTTCAACATCTTGGCAGAGATTCAATTTTTGCTACCAAGGTGTCTGTTTCCAGGTTTTTACCAAGGTACTTTTTTTTTTTTTTGTATTTTTTAATTTTTCAATTTTTTTGTACTTTTGATATTTTTTACTTTTTTTTTTTGTGAGTCATCAAGGCACCTATTGCTAGGTTTTCACCAAGATGTTCTTTTTTTTAGGACTTTTTCCAATTTTTAAGATTTTTTCAGGATATTTTACCATAGACTGAATGCCCTAGGCATAGAATTTCTTCAGATGGAGAATGTTGATTGGTTCTTAGAGCTATTCTCCTTTAGTTGTTGAGAGTTGATAGGCACCAGAGCCAAAAGTAGCAGTGATAACAAAGGGACCCAACTAGTTGGGTTCAAACTTCCCCTTGTGTTCTTTATGTGATTGATTTTTAGGATTCTCTCTCAAGACCAGATCGCCAACCTGAAATTCTCTGTGTCTGACTTTCTTGTTGTAGCCTCTAGACATTCTTTTCTGATACATTCTGAGATGATCATATGCTACTTGTCTATGCTCATCTAGTAGTTCAAGTTCTTGCAACCTAGACACTCTGTAGTCATCATCAGTGACTAGACCATGCATTCTGATTCTTAGTGATGGGATTTCAACCTCAATAGGTAGTACCGCTTTAGATCCATAAACTAAAGCAAATGGTGTAGCCCCAGTAGGTGTTCTGATACTTGTTCTATAGGCCTAGAGAGCTGAATTGATCATAAGATGCCAGTCTCTTCCTATTTTATTAACTATACGGTGCAAGATTTTTAATAGATTCTTGTTGGAAGCCTCTGCTTGTCCATTCTCTTGAGGATAGTAAATAGATGACCAATGTTGTGTGATTTTGAATTTGGCACATAAATCATCCAAGTCTTTGTTTTTGAATTGTCCACCATTATCTGTGACTATAGAGTGGGGAATACCATATCTACAAATGATGTAGTTCAAGATGAACATAGAAATTTATTTACCAGTTGCTTGAGTTAAGGGAACTGCTTCTACCCATTTTGTGAAATAGTCTGTAGCTGTAATTATATGGGTATGTCCATTTGAAGAATGTGGATACATAGTCCCTATAAGATCAAATGCCCATTGTTGAAAAGGCCATTGTGTTGTAAAGGGGATCAAATCTCTCCTTGGTGCATGTATCAAGTTTCCATGGACTTGACACTTTTGACATTTCTTGGCATATGTAACAGCCTCTTGTTCCATGTTTGGCCAATAATACCCAGCCCTAATAAGTTTTCAAGCTAGTGTTAAACCGTTGGAATGTGATCCACATATACTGTCATGGACTTCCTCTAATGTGCATTGAGACTCTTTATGTTCTAAACACCTAAGAAGTGTACCATCTAGACTTCATTTGTACAAATCATTACCAATGATGACATACTGCGATGCGTTTCAGATAAGGGAACATTTTTCATGGTGGTTAAAGGAATCAGGAATGATTTGATCTTGAAGGAATGAGAAAATAGGTTTGTATCTGGAAGAATCATGACCAACAACTGTGTAGATCATGCGGGTTTCTAGACAATCGTATGCAGGGAATGACAATGCTTCCACCAGGAACTCATAACGTAGCTCATGTTCTAGCTGCTATAGTAGAGATGATAATGTTGCCATAGCATCAGCAGCCTTGTTCTCTATTCTAGGAATTTTCTCAAAAGTGACTGTGATGAAATACTTCTTAAGGTCATCAACCATGCATTTGTATGGAACTATTTTGTCATCCTTTGTCTGGTATACATCATTGACTTGGTGTATAACGAGCTAGGAGTCTCCTTGAATGTGTAACTCTGTCACTCGCCACTCAATTGCTATCTTCATGCCATTAAGTAGAGCTTCATATTTTGCAATATTATTTGTACAAGGAAATTTTATTCTGAATGCTTTAGGTATGGAGTATCCTTGTGGTGTTATGAAAAGTATGGTGGCTCCAGATCCATTTTGTGTGTAAGATCCGTCAAAGAAAAGTTGCCAAATCCTTGAAGATATGTGCATGATAGAGGAGTCTGGAAATTCCATCTGTAATGGTGTGTCATCAAACATTGGGGCTTCAGCCAATTGATCAGCAATGACTTGACCTTTGATAGCTTTTCGTTCAACATATTCTATGTTAAATTCACTCAATAGCATCACCCATTTAGCTAATCTACTTGTGAGGGCAGCCTTGCTCAATAAGTATTTTAATGGGTCAATCTTAGCTATCAACTGCATTGTATGAGCTAACATATAGTGTCTCAGTTTCTGTGATGCAAAAATCACAGCTAGATAGACTTTTTCAATCTTTGAATAGTTCTTTTCATATGCTACCAAGGTTCTGCTGATGTAGTAGATGGCTCTCTCTTTATTGTTGTCATCATGTTGTGCCAGTAATGCCCCCAGTGAGGTATCTATGGCAGAGACATACAAAATCAATGGCTTCCCCTAAATGGGAGGCATCAAAATAGGAGGATTTGAAAGATATTGCTTGATGTGGTTGAAGTTCCTTTCACATTCTTCATTCCATGTAAAAATCACACCCTTATGTAATGTGTTTGTGAAAGGTTGTGATATATCTGCTAACTGAGATATGAAGCGTCTAATAGATTTCACCCTTCCTTGCAAGGTTCTCATTTGACTAATATTTTTAGGAGGTGGCATCTCTATGATAACCTTGACTTTAGCAAGATCTACTTCAATGCCTTTCTTTGAGACAATATAGCCTAGGAGCTTTCTGGAAGTTACACCAAAAGCACATTTCTTAGGATTTAGTTTGAGACTAAACTTCTCCATTCTGTCCAGTATTTTGCGCAAATCATTTAGATGTTCTGATCTCATCATTGATTTTGCTAAGGTGTCATCAACATAGTCTTCCATGGTTTTATGCATCATATCATCGAAGATAGTTGTCATAGCTCTCTGATATGTAGCACCAACATTCTTGAGACCAAATAGCATGACATTCCAATAGAAAGTACCCCAAGCACAAGTAAAATCTATTTTCTCCTGATCTTCTGGAGCAATCTTGATCTGGTTGTAGCCAGAAAAACCATCCATTAGAGAGTACATTTCAAAGCCAGGAGTCATGTCCACTATCATATCAATGTTTGGTAGTGGAAAGTCATCCTTAGGGCATGCTTTGTTTAAATCTTTGAAATCTGTGCATATCTTGATAGAGTTATCTAGTTTTGAAACTAGGACTATGTTTGATATCCACTCAGCATAATCTATGACTCAGATAAATCCAGCTTTTAGCAACTTTTCCAACTCAACTTTGACTAGAAGTGCAATATGAGGATGCATTTTTCACAATTTTTGTTTGACAGGTTTGACTCTCAGAGCTATGGAAAGATGATGCATGATTAGCTTAGGATCTAATCCAAGCATATAAGAATATTTCCATGCAAAGTTGATTTTCTTTTCTGATAAGAACATAGTGAATGCTTATTTTTCTTCTTCTGACAGAGATTTAGCTACATGGATTAACTGAGGTTCTTCTGCTATGCCCAAGTTGATAGACTGAGTTGGTTCAATCAATACTGGAGATCGGTCCTATGAGTGACTTGGAAGGACATCAAATATCTCATCCTTAGGTGCCTCTGAGAGGTTTTCACCTTTGGATGCATCTTTTGTTTTTACTATTTTATGTTCTGAGACTGCCACATAGTGGTTTTCACCCTCAAAAATTTTTCCTTTTGTTTTTAATTTTTTGACTGAGATATTTGATGTCTGACTTTGTCATGCTACTGCTAGATTTACTGATGGAAGTCATCATGGGTTCCACTGCATTGAGGTATCACGCAAGGGTGTAGTTAGTTGAAAAGATATGGACATCTTGGTTTGGGTCAACTGAGTTTTGGTCTATGAGGTCAGGATGATGGATAGTCAGTGTATGGAAAGATTGACTGATGGTGTTGTCATCATTGGTTTTAACCCGACTCTCGAATTTGAAGATAGTATCACTACTAAGAATGTCTAGTTCATTAATCATTTCAATGGCGTTAGTGATTCCATTGTTAGTATTAAGTGAATCAGATTCATAAGGTTCATTACTTCGCTCTAAACCTATGTTAGGTGTAGGTGAGTTTTGATGAGTGGCATCTGTGACAAGCTCATCTTTTTCTGATTCTTCCTCCAAATCAAGAACATGGGTGAAATCGGGATGAATTCCCCAAGCAGGATTTCCTTCAGATTCTGAGTGGAACTCATATTCATGGGAGTCTATTTCAAAATCATTGTTGTGTTCAAGCTGTTCAGTCAACATTCTTTCAGGATCAATCAATTTTTGTGTGGTGACTGTCTTTTGGGTTTCCACTATACTGATTCTCTTTATGGGATCATCTTCAGCATCAAGGAGGTTTGTTATTTCTTTAGGCAAATGCTCATAAGGAATGAGCTCCTCAGTAGTTTCAGAATCATCACTATCAGATTGTTGTGTCTTCTTTCTCAATAAGAGTTTCTCTTGGCTTGATTTGCTCTATGACATGAGAGGAATTATTGCTAAGATAGAAAGGCTTCTTCTTGTATCCTAGAATTGTAGTATCCTGATTTTCTCGGGCACAATGTTCAATGGGTGATATAAGACCTTTGCCTCTTATTCCTAGAGGTCCTTTTCCTGTGTATCCCATTTGAGTCATTAACTTGCTACCCGGTCCATATGATTCTGCAGGAATCTTGTGTGATTGAGAGCCACAATTTTGAACTGTGTGGGATTGGTTCTTTTCTTTGTATAACCAGGTGAGTACACCTATTTCTTCCTCAAATTCTTTCTTGGACACTTGCTTTGTGACAAAGCTCCCATTATAGATGACTTTTGGTGCTCTGATTGCTAGTTTTGTCTTTTCTGAGGGTTGTCCATAAGACTTAGGTGAAATTGGGAGAGAAGTGAGAGACAACACAGGTTCCATTCTATATTCTTCCATGCCGATGTCTTTGATTTTGACCTACTTCATTACATCCTCTACTTTAGAGTTAGTGGTTGTGTTACTCTGTTTAGTGGTGGATTCCTTGTTGTGTGGAACAAGTTTGTCTGCACTTTCTTGCAAAGCATTGCAAGAAGTTGTAATGTCTGCTGGTATAGTGACCTCGACTCCATCATAGGGAAATTTAACACATTGGTGATAGGTTGATGGAATAGATTGCATGTCATGGATCCAGGGTCTTCCTAGAAGAATGTTGTAGGCCAGTGGGAGATCCAGTACTTGGCAGGTGACATCTCTGATTACAGGTCCTGTTCTGATAGGCAAGACAATGGTGCCTTTTGAGGATCTTTCTTATTCATCATATGCTTTTATGGTTATCCTCTTTTTAGGATCAATAGCATTTTTTGACCATCCCAATTGTGTCACCAATTTGTAGGAGCAAATATTGAGGCCAGGGCCTCCATCTATCAACACACGTTTGACACGACGAGTTTGGATTAAGACTTCTATATGCAAAGGTTGGTTATGGGGGTGGCTTAATGAATTGTCATCTTCTTCTGAAAAGGAGATGTAAGATGTCCAACCATAGTCTGGAACCTGTCTAAATCAAGGTCGTCAGGAACATTGGATCCAAGCAAAGCTTTGTTTAGAATGGCTCTTTGAGCTAGAGATATTCGAAGTAACTCAAACATAGAGATTTTTGCATTAGTGTGCTGGAGTTGTTGAACAATGCTATAAGATGTAGGCCTTGTATCTTTTGGATTGGAAGATTTTGAAACAACCTTCTATTTGGAAGCAGATGAAAGATTGAAAGGTATCTTAGGGACATTAGATGAATCTGGGATTTGTCCTTTCAGATGTACCGGAGCTTGTGATCGAGTACCTGCATTAGCTGAGGAGTGATCTCTATCTCTTTGTACAATTGTGGTGACATTGCAACTCTCAGAGAGACATGGTTCAACCATATTGATGACAAGATTATTTCCAGGGTAGGCATAATTGACCTTTGCCCCCATATTAGGTTGAGAAGATGAAACTTCTTGACCATGTTTCAGAAATGGTTTTGTGAATGCTGTATGATCGTTATTGCTCTTATGGTTGTTGATTAAAATCTTTTTAGCATCAATTTTGTCTTGTATGAGATGCTTCAAGCATAAGCAGTTATTAGTTTTATGACCCTTGCCACGATGGAAGTCACAGAACTCATTCTCTCTCCACCACTTTGGTTTAGGTTTAGGGTCATATTGTGGGATCTCAGGTAGAGATATGATGTCATTAGCTAACAGAGTTTTCATAGTTGATTCCAAAGATTCTCTAAGAGGAGTAAACTTGCGTTTAGGATTTGAAGCCCAAGGTTTATATTCAGATGACTTTTTGTTAGCAGGTTCAGGTGTCTTCAGTTCTGAAGCCTTGATGGCTTTGGTGCCAAGAGTGAGATTAAATGCTAGTGCCTCAGATGGGGCATGAAGAGTATCAACAACACCATCTATGACAATGCCTTTGTTCTTATTCAAAAATTTGACATTTTGGTTTTTGTCCTTTGGTTTGGAATTAGAACCTGTTTCAAACTTGTTTTCCTTGTAAAGGGATATGTCTCCCTTACGAATAAGTACATCTTCAATTTTTATGGCATTTTCTACCATCTTATCAAAAGAAGTATGATTTTGTATTTGGAGGTGATAATTAAGTTCCGGAATGAGGTTGTTGATGAATATTTCAAGTTTTTCATTTTCTAGAATCTGCCGAGCATAGAGTGAAAATTTCTTCCTCCAATGTTTGAGGAAAGTGAGAAGGGATTCTCCTGACTTTTGTTTCAAATTGCAAATGTCGATCATGGTGACCGGGCGTTGGATGTTGTAGGAGTATTGCTGATAAAATAGTTTGATTAACTCCTCAAAAGTCTTGATAGTTGGAGGTATTTTAGAGAACCATTTGATAGCCGCTCCTCCCAGAGATCGAGGGAAAAGGTGCATTAAGTAAGTTGGTTCATGCATAAACTCCATGGATTGTGTACAAAATTTTCTGACATGATCTTGGGGGTCAGAGTTTCCATCGTATTTGTCATATTTGGGTATTTCCATTCTTTTTGGGAATGGTGGCATGTATAAGTCTTTATCAAATGGAAAGGGGCATAAAGCCTCCATAGAGAATTCCATGGGTGTTTTCTCTTTTTCTATCTGGTTAAGTTTTACTTGCATGGCATGCATTTGTTTCATCATAGCAGTGATGGGAGTTTCTTCCTCATGTTTGATGATATCTTCAACATTGAAATTAGGAGGAAGTTTGGCTCCTTGTTGAGCTAGTTGTAAGAAATAAGCCTCTTTCTCTTCTCATAAGAAATGTCTCATCATTCTTCGAAAGTCATCATTGTTTTGGTGATTGGCTATTTCAGATGGTGTGGGTTCTTGGTCTTCACCATGTTCAGATTGATGACCTTGAGAGCCACGACTGATTCCACCTTGAGACATGGCGGTATTTTGATTTTGTTCTGGTATTGATACTGGAGGGGTTGGTGGGTTACTTTTGTGAACTGATGGTAGAGGGGGTACAGTGTTAGACTCTTCTCTAGGTTTCTTGTGTGAGGATGCTCGAGTTTCCACCATCAATCTTTGGTGAATCCAAAAGAGCAAGATAAGATAATTGATAGATGACCTGATTTAGGACAAATCAAATGACACAACCCCATCAAGATTGGTTTGGTTGATTGGGTGATAAATGATTTGGACATAAGTGTAGGATACTGTGCCCTAGTTGTATGGGTAGATACCCAAAATATGGTGAACACGAGTTCACAACACCTAGCCGTTGTTTGAGAATTGATTTGAGGTTGTCTTGACAAGGTTTTGACACAAGATGAGACCAAATTTAGATAGATGAATTAGAAGACAAAATCAAGCTAAAAGGATCTCCTTGGAAAAATGGATTGGAAGCTATTGCTCTCTATTTCATTCCTGACATAGGGTTTCCTAACAGAATTATGTGAAAGCTTTGGATGACCGTGTTTACCAGAAAAGGATTCAACTATTTTGGATGTTTGAATGTTTTTAAACCATTTGTTAACAAGCACATGGGTTTGAACTATCAAGTAGCTGTAAATGCAGGAACTCAGTTTTTATTTGTTAAACAAGCACGCAAGATAGCAATCAGGGAGTTCAAGCAAACTATTGTTTTCAAACAATGAGCAAGGGATGAAGCAACCTTGCACATGAAGAAAGATAGTGACTTAGTATTTCTACTCCCTAAAGAACTATTTGTGTATGTTCTCAAAATATTTTTCAATTACGCACATAGTCCTAGCAAGAAAAATTTGGTTGCTCTATGGTTCGTAGTAATGGTTTGACTCTGTGCCTTTTGTAATTTCAAGTGGGCGAACTTCAATCCCAGCGCACCAGGGTTTTGACACATTCCAAGAATTTAATCAATCGGAGATGCTGAGGAGTTCTGACAGCCCGACAAGAAACTACACTTGTGGAGATTTCTTCCACAAAGACATTTATATAGCGGTTGTCACTACCATGGAAAAAATGACTATTACCACTTAAGGTTCCATCCACGTGGTTGACCCAATAAAGGGAATGTCCACTATGGTTAACCCTCTCCAAAAGGTGACTCACAAAAGGGACCACAATGGGACTTGGTTTGGATCCAAGGATTTGAGTTTCTGATACTACCCAAAAAGGGAGTAGAGCATAGTCCTCTAGCCTCTTCACCTTACCAAAACATAGCAAACAAGGTTCATCCGACACGCTAAGACTAAAATGGTCTTACCAAGGTTTGTGATGTCACCAAATCATGGTCTATCAATCTCTCCGGAGAGATAATGCATCGATCAATAAGTCAATGACTACAAACCTAGTGGAACACAAGACATTTTCAGTATCCTCCCTACCTACAAGGATTCTCTCGTTGAGAAGAGCTTCGCTGGAAGCCCACTCTCTCAAGAACCACAAATAGTGTTCATAGGGCCTAATTATTATGTGAAACATTTATGCATGGAATTGAATCTATATTCTTTTTAGAGCCCAAAATCGAAATGTGGTTTATGAAAGTATTGAATCACACAAGCCATACACATGAGAGGTTCGTTTTATTTCCAAAATTGAAATGTTGTAGAGATGTAATAGAATACCTCAAATCCTAGCAACGCGATTCACCTTTGTGTTGTTGTGCGTGAGCAATTTGGAAACATGTATATTTGCAAAAGATTAGAGTTAATTGACCTTAAACTATGCAAATTTGAGAGACATTTGATCAATTTTCACCCCCACTTAGCTAGATTTGAAAAGATTGAAGAACATTAGAGCATAGCTTGAAGTAATGAACATTGATTTACTTTGAATCCTACTTAGATGAGATTCATTTTCCTTTAGGAAAATCAAAGATGTGAAGTTCTTTTTAGGTACTCCAAAAGGAAATGTGAGGATTCATGAGCATTTAGAAATTGGCTTTGAAACAAGTTGAATTCATTTTAGGTGCGCCAAATCCAAATATGAGAGTTCATTTAGCCTTTAGTGATTGGATTGAAAACTAGTTGCATCAATTTTAAGAGCACCAAATCCAAATGTGAGGTTCTTTTTAAGCATTCCGAAGCTAAGTGTGAAGGTTGATTTTGCCTTTAGAAATTGGAAATGGAAGCATTTGAGTTCATTTTATGTGCACCAAATCCAAATGTGAGAGTTCATTAGCTTTAGAACTTGAAATGAGATGAATTCGAAGTTCATTTTAGACCCTTAGAATGGAATAGGAATAGCCAAGAATGAGACAAGAAAGTGGAAGAATGGAAGACAAGAAGAAGTGGAAGAAATAGTCCAATCTTGCAAAAATTGTTGAGAAAGCTTCCCAAGAGCCCTACAAGCATAAAAACATCAAAAGAAACACCAAAAGGTTAGTATTGTTCACGTCAAGTTCACCAAAATGTAAGACTAGAATTGGATTAGAATGCATGAAAATGAAACAACCACAAGATTCATATAAGAAACATGCAAACAAATCTAATCTACTTCATGAGAAACAACT
The DNA here is from genome assembly GCA_027943335.1 of Chamaecyparis obtusa. Lineage (NCBI taxonomy): Eukaryota > Viridiplantae > Streptophyta > Pinopsida > Cupressales > Cupressaceae > Chamaecyparis > Chamaecyparis obtusa. Next base: position 45,983 of record BSBK01003284.1, read on the forward strand.
TAGAAATAAAGAATGAAATTAAATGCAAACTCCCTCCAAGATTTAGTTCCCATGTCCTCCTTTCTTCTCCCAAAGATGGGTTGATGTAGCTCTCCAAATGCCTTGAAATGCACTATATGTTTGAAAGCAATGCTATGATAATACTGGGAGTATGGTTTAGAAATAGATAGAAGATAGAAGAATTTGGATCCCTTAGATCTATAATAACAATGCTCATGAAGTCTCCCTTTGTAAAGGGAAATGAAGTCTTATTTATAAGATTTTTAGCAGAATCAACGGTCAGGATTTTACGAAAATGAAGGGTTGAGATTCTTTTATTTGAATTATTTAATTCAAAGTGGGTGGATGGGGGGTGGATGGGTGGATCCACTTTGAAAAATAAAACCTACCCAAATTCGTATGGAATGCTTAAGTGAGGTTTTGGAGGGGTTAAGAGACTTCTAGAAGGTAGTTAAAGTCAATTTTAGCTTCCCCACTTGATATACTTAGGGTTAGGTGTTGATTTTTTGTCACTAGGTGGCCCAAGACTCATAAAAGAGCCTTCAAAAATGACCCCAAAGTCCAAATCCGAGTTTGTAGAATTTTGGATTATTTGGACAAAGTATATTTCTTCCATGTGGTTGTTTTTGACTTGAGAGGAGAAGTGAAGACTTTAGAGGTTGAAGAAATCATTATTTTAATTTTAGTGGGTGGGTAAGAAAGATGAGTTTGGTTAGAATTAGGAGTCATGTGCTCAAATAGAATTAAATATAATATTTAATTCCAAGTGGGTTAAAAGGTAAATACGAATTAATTTAAATAGATAAATATATTTATTTAAATTAATAGAAGAAAATAGAATTAAATATAATATTTAATTTCAAGTGGATAAATAAAAGAAATATGAATTAATTTAAATAGATAAATATATTTATTTAAATTAATAGAAAAAAATAGAATTAAATGTAATATTTAATTTCAAGTGGGTTAAAAAGGGAAATGTGAATTAATTTAAATGTATTTATTTAAATTAATAGAAGAAGGGGATTTAATTAATAAAAGTACTAGGACTTTAAATTAATCAATCATAGGGTTTGTTTAGCCATTATATTAAATGTAGCATGTGATTAATACAAATTTAAGATTTTCTGTATTTGACACTAAGTAGAGTCCATTAGAAGACATAATTGCCTAGTATAATAGGACTTTGATGGTTTAGAAGGATTGATATACTGAGGCCAATTTTGGGGTATTACATGAAGAAGTTTGGGCCATGTAAGATATTGAAGAAGCATGATTAAGGAAATGCCTATGAGGTAGAATTTCCTAGTGAGCTGAATATTTCACCAGTGTTTAACATTTCAGATTTGACAGAGTATCATGAAGGAGGTGTTGAAGATGAGGTCACATCGGCATAGTGGAGTATTCCAGCAACTAGTTCAGATACTAAAGAGATTGAGGACATATTGGACAGTTGTGTTGGCAGAAGCACAAGGAACATGACATATGAAGAATATTTGGTCAAATGAAAAGGATGACCTGTTGAAGATTCATCATGGCTGACAAAGGAGGAGGTTAACCATCTTGATTTTCCTATTCACACCTGATTTGTGATAGGGTCACTTCTCAAATTACCTCGGGTGTTTGATGCAGGAGCATCCTGGGTGTAAGAACAATCTTGCATTACCCAAAAATATTTTTGGTTTCTTTTTCAATAAGGGCTATCTTGTGTAGAGCTTCTATTATGGAAACTTACTATTTTTTAGTAAGTTGGTCGTACGATCTCAGAATGTTTTGATTTCACAGGTGGAGGTTCATCTCAATCATTTCAGCCTACCAGTTGAGTTTCATTGCCATATCATCAATATCATTGAAGTTATTGAGGTTTTTGGGTATGAAATCTTTGAGCTCAATTTTGAAGGCCTTAGAGGCTCCGGATCATGATTGTCCCTCGGTTGATTGGAGCTTGTGCGAGTCAGGCACTATAGATCTCGTCATGGTGTTTCTAAAAAGTGGTTACAATAGAAACAGTTAAAAAGTTATGGCCTCCGGAAGTTGGGTTACCTTAAAACATATTTTGTATTTTCTTTGAGCCGACCCTATTGTAATAATTGTAAATATAAAATAATTCTATGTTTAGTTGGCATAAAGGGCTAAATTTTTGGAACCTTCTCGAGCGGTGGAAATTGCCTATATAAGGAAGGCTTGTAGTGTTGGCTTAGGTAGTTCGGAGCAGTTCAGAGTAGTCTGGGTAATAATTCGAGGCTTTGTTCCTTAGAATATTGTAAGGAAAATTCCCATGTGGCTTTGCACATTGTAATTCTGAAAATTTGTAATTCTACATTTGTGGAGATAATAAGAAGCCCATTTTTTGTTCTTGTAATTTGCTATTGTTTCTCTATTTCTATTATGTGTTTGTGGTATTAAGGGGAGAAACCTTCATCATCATATCTTTAAAGGCTCACACACTCTCCAACTCCTCCTAATGCACCATGTCATGTACTATTTCCAATGATTTCAATCATATTGTTTTCCCCCTTTCCCTCTAGGATCACTGTACCAAATCATGACCTTGTACCTATATAATTGGTATTTTTCTCTATACCAACAATTGAACCTATGCATTGAGTATTGCTCTTTGTACTATTCTCTGTACATGTGCCAACCTTTGATTTTATACTATTCTTTGTCTCCCAACCCTATCTCCTCTTTTTATCGATGAATCAAGCACATCTCCCCTCCCATCTCCTCCATCGTCACCACCATCATCATCACCCCCCTCCTCATCAACCTTCATGTCATCTTCAAGCTTCTCATCAACCCTCTCCTACATTGGATCAATGAGTTTGATAGGGATGTGGGCGGCCTACCCTATTGTATATGTTGATATCATGTTTGCATCAACTACATCTGACATCCTAACCTAGGGTGGTAGCATCATGCTCATAAAATTGGCTTTAATAGATAGGATATCCACATAGTATCCCCAAGTACATGTCTCCCTAGTCACATGAGGATGGCTCATCCTATCCCTATCCACATCCTATACCTATCCAAACTATCCCCTCAACCTTCTAGGCCTATATCACTCTATCATGTGAATAGTCCTCCTGAGTGTCCATCAATCTATTTAGACATATGCAAGGTAATAATCATCCTATATGTCCCACTCCTCAAAATCTCTATAAGGAGTCTAACATTGTTAAATCAATGAACACCCTTTTCTAGTAGTCTTTTTCACCTAGTGATCTATAATGTAGTCACCCTTAGTACTTCCATGCATAGGGATCTCTAGGTTTCCTTCCTCCCTCCCCCGTGAGTGCCTAGAACACCATGATGTGCTCCTATATCCACACTAGTAGAAATATCACCCCCATCACAAGGTTCTTGTATCCTCAATATATATACATGTGTATATCATGATATAGTTGCCCCAAGATGGTGTATCCCTAGTAATGGAATGTGGCAATCCCTCTAACATATGATAATAGGTGTTGGCCCCCCCCATAATGAACCCATGTACTGATAGGTCTGGAAACATGCATCTACCGATCAAACTTACCAAGTATAACACCAATTGTGGAAGCCCACTCTCCACCACAAGTCTCCATTTCATCTGTGTCTCACTTATCAAGAGTCTCCTCATCCTCTATATAAAATCCCGCTCCATATGGTACTTAGAGTCCTCTAGTCAGTACTCTAAAATCACACCATGAATAGAAACTCATAGAATCCTCCATTTGTCTAAGAGTGTAATTGATGCCTCCCCTATCAGCAAGTGGAAGGGGGACATATGTCTATGCCATCTCATTGATCCTATTGCATCCTAATCCTCTATTAAATGTTGAATCCCACCTATTCATTCCATCTAAATCCTCTAAATTGTAGCCTCTCCATGAGAATTCCACCCACTTTCAATTTGCATCCATATTATGTCAAAATTCTTTGAGAGCATTTAGAGTTCAATTTTAGTAATTATAGCATCATTTTAGCATTCATAGTCTCATATCATCTTCATCTTATTAGTATAGAAATCATGACGTTTTAGTGTAGTTTGCATCTTCATACACTAGCTCAATCCCTACATTCTCCATTAGATTACATTATAAAAATTGTCATTTCATCCATCTTTGCATTAGAATTATTTGGGGATAATCATTATTGTGTATGGAGATCATACCCATATCAAAATATTAAAACTCAAATCAAATAGAGTTGGGTGCCTCCATTTTGGCTCTATCAGATGTATGAGTATGATTTGTTGGCTAAATGCTTTTTTTGTTCATGTTTATGATTTGTGCATTTTACAAATCATTAATTCTACCCATATACAATAGGATCTTGTACCATTTCCAGAAGAACAAAAACCTATTGGTTCAAATGGGTGTTCAAGAGAATGATTGGTTTAGATGGAAGCACCAAGAGAAGCATAAAATAAGGTTGGTTGTGAAAGACTACTCTCAGGTTGAGGGTGTTGATTATGATGAGATATTTTCTCTTGTTGAAAATTATAACATCCATTACATTTTTCCTTTCTATAGATGATTTTTATGATTTAGAGGTTGAATAAATAGATATAAAAACTACTTTCATTCATAGTGATTTGGCAGAGCATATTTACATGACATGGTCAGAGCACTACATGGTAAAAGGTAAAAGTAATTTGGTTTGTAAATTGAAGAAATATTTGTATGTCCTCAAGGAGAGTCCTAGGATGTTGTACTAGAAATTTGATACATATGTGTTTAGTTTTTTATTTGAGCATTCTAAATTAGAACATTGTGCTTATTATAAATCTAATGATGCTCATTTCATAGTCTTTATAATATATATGTTGATAATATATTTTTCATTGATAAAGAAAAATTTATGATTGTAGAACTAAAGTCTTGATTTGATGCTAAATTTGAAATGAAAAATCTTGGTGAAGAAAATCATGTTCTTGGGATGAAAATTAGAAAGAGACTAAATGAATAGAAAACTGTAGACATGCTAGAGAAAGTTTATGAGCTCAATTTTAGAAAGGTTTAACATTTAGGATAGACCATTATGTGTTTCCTTTATAGTTAGAATAAGTTATTTGTTTTAGATTGTCCAACATCCCCATCAAAGATGGAAGACATGAACAAAATACCATATCAGGCTACAGTTGGAAGTTTGATGTATGCTATAATTTGTACTAGACTAGAGCTTTCCCTAGTAGTGGGATTGTTTTTAGAATGTCTAATCTTGGTAAAATTCATAGAGATGCAGTTAAAAGAGTCTTCAGATATTTTGAGAGTACCTTAAAGTATTCTTTGTTTTGTCATGGTAATATAATAGGAGATAAAATTTCCCTTGATATTTATAGTTATGTGGATTCAAATTGGGTAGATGATGTTGGTAGCAATAGATCCGCCAGTACTTATGTGTTTACCTTATTTGGTGATATAATTAGCTAGTTGAATAAGCGATAAGATGCAGTTACTTTTTTCACTACTGAAGCTAAGCATATGACAACTTCTTGTTTGAAAAGAAGTCATTTGGCTTATGAGAGTATGTTTAGATATTGGAATAAAAGAAGGAGAAATTGAAAATCATTGTGATAGTTAGAGTGTGATCTACCTAGCAATAAACCTAACATGTCATGTCGGGACCAAAAAAATTAATTTTTATTATCATTTTGTCAAAGATATGTCCAAGGATGATAGGGTGAAGTTGCTTAAGGTAGAAACTTTATTGTAAATTCATTAATGAAACCTATGAACATAGAGAAGTTCGGATGATGCTTGGAGTCTATAGGCCTCATGACCACCAGTAATTGAAGTATGATGTAGATACTCACTTTTCTCTTGCAAGGTATTTGATAAGTGGGAGATTGCTAGGAAATATTCTCAACCATGTATTTACATGTTATTAGTATTCTAGTAAATTTACATTTGATCAAAAATTTTCCCTAAACTTTTCCAAAATGTTCAGATGGATTGGATAAGCACGATGATAAAATTATTTTTATAATGTCATGTCTAGATTTGAAGATATTAAAGTTTCTTTCTTTAAGTTGCCAAAGAAATTTTACAATTTTAGTTTTGAAATCTGTAGAGGCTCCAAAATGGTTTGAAAGTGTGTATAACTGACATAACAGGTTATACCTTGATAGAGCATGTTACAAGCTTTTTGGTGCTTCAAATAGTTCATCAATCAAACATCTATCTCAAAAGTTATGGCCTCTAGAAGCTGGGTCTCTTGAAATGTGTTAAAAACATAGATGTACTGTAAAAGGGAGTTTCATGTGTTGGTGTGTGTTTTGACTCATCATACAACATATTTGACTAGAGATAAGATGAGCACCACTCTATAAGTGGTTTTTATCCCATAGTTTTGTAATACCATTTGACAATTTCATGTATTTTATCTCCATTATGTTAGGTGCATGAAATGGAGGGTGTGTGTAAGAGTCTTATAGCTCTCTAGTTACATCTAGATCTTTGGTTGGTGATACTCTATGGGAGGCTTGATCTACAAGTATATTGTAATTTTTTATTTAATTTTGAATAATATATTGGGTGACTTTTAATTTGTGGGATTTTTCTCCCGAAAGGGTTCTCCTCGTGTAAATAATCATGTTGATGCATGAATGTTTTTAATGTTATTTATGTTAATTTTCTATAATTGTTCTAAAGATTTGAGAAAGTCTTTACCATCCTCTCAAGATTAGTTTAGGAAGTTGTTCTACTAGTTTAATTTTCTCACTTTTTTTACTCAATGTGTCTAATGCAAGAGCATTTGGGTCCACAAATTTCAATTTTCAATTCAATTTTGGTTTATTTTCTATTAGTTTTTGGAAAATTTTCTTCTAGATAAGGTCTGAATGGGTATCCACAAGTTGAATTTGAAGGTCACTTTATTGTTGTCCCTTTAGATGGGGTAACCTCCTACGACAATGCATAATATAATATAATTCACTGATAGTCTAGTCTTCAATTAAAACCTTAAATTTGAAGTAGGTCTATAGAAGATAACATCAAGTTCCATGCATGTGGAATAAACTTACTTCACAAAAAGGTCAAATAGAAATGCATATGCATTTGACAATTTTATTAATTCTATTGCAATACTTAAGTAATTAATCAAGAAGAAAGAATTAGGATTGCAAGTCATTCTAGAGAATGTATCCCTTTGTAATTTTAAAAATCCTCTAAAGATATTCATAATATTATCGAAGCAAATAGGAAATAAACAAAGACAAATCTTTTGAACCATAGAGCATAAGCACAATTTGAATATGACTTTATATGCACAAGAAAGGACAAATCTATAGACAACAAAAATGTTCTAAAGATAAATCATTGTCAAATATACACATTTGTTATAAACAATATTCTAGATAACATATAGATAGGGAGAAACCAATACCAAATTAACAATAAAATAATTCTAAAATACTCACTATATTTAAAAATTCATATATTTCGCTTCTTATTTCCTAAACTATTAGTAATTTATGGAAGCACAAAAAATATCTATTAATTAATCTAAATTGATTTATTAATGCTAATAGATTTCTACAATCCATAAAATCATGTTTACAAAGCTTCTAGACTAGATTGGGTATATATTTTTTACACCAATTACATACACAATCTAATTCAAAATAATCAAAACTAATTTATACTTATAGATATATTTTTTATTAAATTAACAGAAATTAATTTTTTTTAACAAATTATTGTCTTTTACAACTATGCTAACCATATTATATTTTTACATAATTTCATATTCTATATAAAATAAAAATATAATAACGTAAAATTTTAAAAATATAAAAAATGAATTGCACATGTCTTAATAAAGTCTTAAACCTATTCTATAAAAATACTATTTCAATGCCCTATTATTTCTACATGGGGATTTGTGGCTTTGATTTTATTCCAATATTCTCCACCTTCCCTTACGGTCTCTAACAATGGCGACCCACCAAAGTAGAACACCTCTATCGTTTTCAACCGTTCCAATCCCTCCACTTTCTTCAATTTCCAACAATCAAATAGCGTAAATTTCTGGAGGGATGGCATGGCTCCTTCCTCCAATTCAGGGAACTCCTCTAATGAACGGAAATATGCAATCTCCAAGACGCGGAGTAGTGGAAACGCTCCTGACTTTCCAAACTCCTTTGGCAGTGTTTGCATGTCAGTAAACCACATGTACAATTCCCTCAAATTTTCCAGCTGGCATATCCAACCTGGAATTACAAACTCGTGTAACCAAAGATATTCCAAATGTTTCATTGCTCTCATTTTCTCTGATAACTGCCCAGACTTCGTTGCAAAATTGTATATACGCAGATGACGCATATTCACCAGTTGCGCAAGGATCCCTTCTTCCGTCCTTTTCAGGTCCATCTCATGCTGAAGACATAACTTCACTTCCTGAAGCTGAGTCATATTCACCAAATCGTCTAACCTCATGAATCCGTCGTCTTCTATGGACAGCCTCAGCTCAAATGCTGGTCGCAGTCTTTTCAAAGAGGTCAGCTTCGATATTCCCTTTGGTATGCGCTTAATACTATACCATTCTAAATGTTGAAGAAACTTTAGCTCACTTATCCACTCTGGTAACTTATCTATTTTTTGAGAGAGAGCAAGAAAGAAGAGGCTTTTCAGATATCTGACACACTCTGGTACAACTTTAATATGTGTCTTCCTTAAATTCAAAACTTTCAGAAGAATCATCTTTCCCAGAGACGCAGGCAATGTAGAAATTCCCGTGCAGCTCAAATCTAGAACGCAAAGTCCTCTCATAGCGGTGAACAAGTTTTCTGGAATGATTGTCAAGTCGTAATTCTGAGACAGTGAGAGTGTCCGGAGATACACAGGACGGTTCTCTGAGATGGCAAACTCATGCAGATCTTTCTTGCCCAGTAAAATCCGACACCAGCCAGTGGCACCACTGGTCTCCGAAGACACTTCTTCCACAGAAAATACACATTTATCTTCTTTTGATATTTGTATGGCCAAATCATACAACAGATCATGAATTTTACAATACTTGTATACAGGATGCCCCGCATCGAAATCACCTACGTGAATCTCGTACACTTGAAGCAAACACAGCTGGGCGAGTTGATCTAACAAATCCCAGCCCATATCCCACTGCTCCTCTCCTGCTGGGACGAATCCTTCAGCTATCCACAGATATATCAAATACTCCGCATATATCTCCTCATCCTCCGAAAAGAAGGAAAGATATGAAAAACACGGTTTAAGCTGTGCAGGCAAAGAGTCATAGCTCAGTTTCAAGATCTTCATGATAGCAAGGTGATCAGGGTCACCAATGGGAGTCACTACTCTTTCGAGTTGATGGCGCTTCAATTTCCATTTGCTGAGAAGAGTGGAGTTGGCCAGAGATGCTGCTATCGTTTTGATAGCCAGAGGTAAATTATCACATTGCTTTACAATCTTCCGACCCTCCTCTTCCAGCTGCCGTGGCCCTCTTTTTTCCACATTATTTGGAAAGGCGTAGACACAGAACAGCCTCCAACTGTCTTCATCTGATAAATTTTCCATCTCATAAATTTGAGCATGACAATTTAGAGCAACCTGCCTACTTCTTGTGGTAATCACAATTTTACAATCTTCATGAGCCGGAAGACCAAGTTTATCAATCAGAGAGTTTTCTGCGAAGAGCTCCCACAGATCATCCAGCACGATAAGACATCTTTTTCCTTCAAGATGTTTTTGAATCAATTCAGCCGCCCTCTCTTCGCTCAGTCTCTCACTATTTAAACCAATGTGGGATTCTATATCATGTTGCAAATTCTTGAGAGAATAAGATTTAGAAACAGAGAGCCAAATAGAATGATCATACTCGGTTTTTGCGGCTTTGTAGACATTTTGGAGAAGAAATGTTTTCCCCGAGCCGCCCATACCAACGACGGCTATGACTTGAACTTGTGGGTCTTCTAGCAACCTTCTTATGTCTTGAACTTTGGATTCTAACCCAACTGGATGTGAATCTCTGGGGAGAAGACTTGATTTCTTCAGCTGCGCTGATGTACTTGTTGACGCTGCTGCATCTGCATGAAGAGTAACTTCCCCATGTCTTGGACAGACATTCAACTTCCTAACCTCTTGTTGCACAGCGAAGGCAATCTTTGAGCGCAACGTCTCGACATTACTGACAGTTTTAAAACAGCGAGATTTCAAAACCGTTCCAAATCAACACGGAGAGGGTAACAAGAAAGAAGTAGAACACAGAATCACAATATATTGAAAGCAAACAAAATAGGACTAGACGGCAAAAACAAGTTAAGCCTTACTCATGACTATGAGACGTGCTGAATTCGTAGCCGGAGATGAGAGAAGAAGAGTGGAGGGCTGCTTTCCACTGGTCAAGCCTCTCCTTGCTGAATCTCCCCTTTTCTTCATATTTGGCGAATGCAAGTGCATAAGGAGAACCTTTCTTGTCGGGGTAGCGAAGGTCGGTCGGATTCACATCACAAAATATGGGAATAAACCGAGCCTTGGTTTCCAACATGATAAGCAGCTCATCTAGACACCAGGAGGACTCGGCATATCGTGGTGAGAAGATGGCGATCTGCACTTTAGAAGAATATATCGCATCTTGTATGGCAGAGGGAATTGAATCTCCCAGCTGTAATTCCATATCATCAAGAAACGTCCAACAACCCTTTTCCTCCAGTAAATCGTAGAGTGCAAAGGCGAGAGTATCTTTGACATCAGGGCCTCGGTGGTTGATGAATGCATCATACACTTTTCTACATATAGCGGGCGTCTCTCTCTGAAAATCACCGAGAGAACGTTTGCGAGATGTCGACGAAGACGCCATTGGGGCTACGGGCCAAAGAAAGATAGAAAATATATCTCAGAACAAACTGAAAATATAACTTAAATAGAAAACATGAAAGCTTTATAACCGATCTGAGTGTGTTGAGAAGAGTGAGTGAGGGGGAGATGCGTAAGAAGATGTGATTTTCTCTGCAATACTTGACTTTGATATTCTCTGCAATACTTTACTTTGAGCTCACATGGAAACTGACAACTTTGGTTTTCCAACTTTCTAACATTTTGACTTTATTTGAGAGTAAAGACAGACACGTTAGCAGGGAAATTGCGTAATCACGAAATCATCACTGCATATAATTTCATCGGTTCGATTTGGGTAAAGATGTTTGAAGCTAACGAGGAATCACTGACTGCAAACTGACATATTTTCCATGGTTTTTCCCTCCCGATGAAATTTTACAAGATAAAAAATGAACTGACATATTTTCCATGGTTTTTCCCTCCCGATGAAATTTTACAAGAGAAAAAATGAATTATTGTAAAGACTAAAGACGTGCAAGAGTCAAATCCAAATCGATTGCGTATATTGTAAGCTTTATTTTCTATTTTCTGTACGATTCAGAAACTTTACTTTTCCGTGAGCTTTCTTTACGCGGTTTCTCCTCTTCCTTGTCATTTCTAAACCTGAACGTTTTTACGCGTTTTCTGTGTTCTGAGGTTATGAGAATTATATTGAGACGTCTCTAACTGGAATATTTCTTTTGGAATATTCAAGGAAAATATGGATTTTTTCTGTACGACTTGACGGGTGCTCTGATAATGACGAAAATGAAGGGACCCCGTAAGAGAAAAGTCTAACACCACTTATGTGGGATATTCGTGCAAAATAGAAACGTGTTAATTATTAAGTAATGCGTTTTCAAGGCTCACTTCATTTTCTATTACTAAATTTTGAAAGCCCACTTTCTCAGAGCTTACAATCGACAAATTTCATATTAACTGGAATATTTCTTTTGGAATATTCAAGGAAAATATGGATTTTCTCTACACGACTTGATGGGTTCTCTGATAATGAGGAAAATGAAGGGACCCTGTAAGAGAAAAGTCTAACACCACCCATGTGGGATATCCGTGCAAAATAGAGACGTGTTAATTATCAAGTAACGCGTTTTCAAGGCCCACTTCATTTTCTATTACTAAATTTTGAAGGCCCACTTTCTCAGAGCTCACAATCGACAAATTTCATATTAACTGGAATATTTCTTTTGGAATATTCAAGGAAAATATGGATTTTCTCTGCACGACTTGACGGGTGCTCTGATAATGATGAAAATGAAGGGACCCCGTAAGAGAAAAGTCTAACACCACCCATGTGGGATATCCGTGCAAAATAGAGACGTGTTAATTATCAAGTAACGCGTTTTCAAGGCCCACTTCATTTTCTATTACTAAATTTTGAAGGCCCACTTTCTCAGAGCTCACAATCGACAAATTTCATATTAACTGGAATATTTCTTTTGGAATATTCAAGGAAAATATGGATTTTCTCTGCACGACTTGACGGGTGCTCTGATAATGACAAAAATGAAGGGATCTCGTAAGAGAAAAGTCTAACACCACCCATGTGGGATATCCGTGCAAAATAGAGACGTGTTAATTATCAAGTAACGCGTTTTCAAGGCCCACTTCATTTTCTATTACTAAATTTTGAAGGCCCACTTTCTCAGAGCTCACAATCGACAAATTTCATATTAACTGGAATATTTCTTTTGGAATATTAAAGGAAAATATGGATTTTCTCTGCACGACTTGACGGGTGCTCTGATAATGACAAAAATTAAGGGACCCCATAAGAGAAAAGTCTAACACCACCCATGTTGGATATCCGTGCAAAATAGAGACGTGTTAATTATCAAGTAACGCGTTTTCAAGGCCCACTTCATTTTCTATTACTAAATTTTGAAGGCCCACTTTCTCAGAGCTCACAATCGACAAATTTCATATTAACTGGAATATTTCTTTTGGAATATTCAAGGAAAATATGGATTTTCTTTGCACGACTTGACGGGTGCTCTGATAATGACGAAAATGAAGGGACCCCGTAAGAGAAAAGTCTAACACCACCCATGTGGGATATCCGTGCAAAATAGAGACGTGTTAATTATCAAGTAACGCGTTTTCAAGGCCCACTTCATTTTCTATTACTAAATTTTGAAGGCCCACTTTCTCAGAGCTCACAATCGACAAATTTCATATTAATTGGAATATTTCTTTTGGAATATTCAAGGAAAATATGGATTTTCTCTACACGACTTGACGGGTGCTCTGATAATGACAAAAATGAAGGGATCCCCTAAGAGAAAAGTCTAACACCACCCATGTGGGATATCCGTGCAAAATAGAGACGTGTTAATTATCAAGTAATGCGTTTTCAAGGCCCACTTCATTTTCTATTACTAAATTTTGAAGGCCCACTTTCTCAAAGCTCACAATCGACAAATTTAATATTAACTAGAATATTTCTTTTGGAATATTCAAGGAAAATATGGATTTTCTTTGCACGACTTGACGGGTGCTCTGATAATGACGAAAATGAAGGGACCCCATAAGAGAAAAGTCTAACACCACCCATGTGGGATATCCGTGCAAAATATAGACGTGTTAATTATCAAGTAACGCGTTTTCAAGGCCCACTTCATTTTCTATTACTAAATTTTGAAGGCCCACTTTCTTAGAGCTCACAATCGACAAATTTCATATTGACTGGAATATTTCTTTTGGAATATTCAAGGAAAATATGGATTTTCTTTGCACGACTTGACGGGTGCTCTGATAATGACAAAAATGAAGGGACCCTGTAAGAGAAAAGTCTAACACCACCCATTTGGGATATCCGTGCAAAATAGAGTCGTGTTAATTATCAAGTAACGCGTTTTCAAGGCCCACTTCATTTTCTATTACTAAATTTTGAAGGCCCACTTTCTCAGAGCTCACAATCGACAAATTTCATATTAACTGGAATATTTCTTTTGGAATATTCAAGGAAAATATGGATTTTCTCTACATGACTTGACGGGTGCTCTGATAATGACGAAAATGAAGGGACCCCATAAGAGAAAAGTCTAACACCACCCATGTGGGATATCCGTGCAAAATAGAGACGTGTTAATTATCAAGTAACGCGTTTTCAAGGCCCACTTCATTTTCTATTACTAAATTTTGAAGGCCCACTTTCTCAGAGCTCATAATCGACAAATTTCATATTACGCGTTTCCCACCACCCTCCCTTGAATGATTTGTTAAGATAAGAAGGAATCTGCGTGCTTGTCTTCATTGTCTACTTTTGAGTGTGCAATTTTTTAATTACACACCGAACCATTAAGCATCGAGTGAATGACTAGTTAGGATAACATTATTTTCTTTTCTTGTAGTATGGGAGGTTTTTAAAGGTTTGAATCGAATTAGAATTTTTATTTTTCTTGTTGATCGTTAATCTTTTCTGTTACTTTGTTAACAATATTCTTTCTTTGCATTCTTTTCTCTAGTTGGTTTTGTTCATAGTGGACTTGTTGTTAAGTTTTTTTTCTCCTTCCCCAAATTTGATGTTGAAAGAATAGAAAACAAAAAGAATTAATAGCCTATGCCACTCCAGCGATAGGGGTTGGTGTTGTATTTTTTAAAAATATTTCCTTATCAATGATCAAAATTTTGTAGATCTTGTTATTTGAAACTGAGATTTTGTTATATTTAAAACCAAATAGGCTGGGCAATTTCTTTAATCATGTAGTCTTTAAGTGATCGTTCTTGATCTTAGAACTGATGAATATAGTAGAATCGACACATTGTAGGCATATTTTAAACATTCTATTCTATTTTTCTTCAATTTTGACATAAAACTGAACTTAAGGAAATTGTAGCTGCTACGTTCTTCTTGACCACTATTTTTTACCAAATAGAAATATGTTTATGATGAATGCATATCTATTTTTTTTCATTTATGATCTTGGATTGACTAAAAAAGAATTTGGTTCATGTTCTAATTCAATAAAAATATGAACTTCTATAGTTAAAGTAATTGCACTTGGCTTTTTAATATAAAAATTGTAATTAGATTTCCCAAATAGGAATTAGTAGAGGGAATTATCAAAAAGGGAGATCTTATTATCTACTTAATAATTCTATTGACTTAAGTCATTCAAATATCAATCTTGGAAAAAAACATAGCTGAGAAGTACCTTTTCAAAATAATTGAGGTTTATGCCTTTATGTGAGGATTTCGTTTAAGATAGTTTAATGTTTAGAAGAAAAGGATGCTCATGGTTTATGGTAAATAAATAGTTGTGAATTAAGATGGAATTGGCTTGAGGATAAAATTTTCTCCTTACTCTATTCATGTTTTCTTTATGTATTTGGAAAGGGTGTTGAATATGGAATAATCAGAGGAGGGTATAAATTTTATTTTCAATCTACTTGCCAGTAGAAGTCTAGTATTCAATTTCTTAGGCCTAAGCTATAAAAACACATGTTTTTTAAAAATGTGTTGGTTATTTGTACTTTATTTCTATCATATCTATGTTAGTTCTACTTAGACTTATGAGAGAAGTAGTTAGTTCAAAGCTTGCACCAGATTCCTTTTGATCCACCAGTACCGAGTTGCTAAGTTTCTTGTGCATGCTCAGTGCGCTCTTCATTTCAGGATGAGCCCTAGGGGAGTTAACCACTCTGTGCTTGGGATGAAAAATCATCTACCCAACACTTCCATCTCGAGATTTGCAGATGGACAAGTGTCTGATGGCATATATATTGATATATTGTATCTTACATGTATTTGTATATTTATGATGTATGATGTATGGCATGTTGGTCAACAACCTTGTTGTAGTTATTTCACTTGTATTGCAATGAATTTGACAAGTACATTCCACGATATGGTCGACTTTCATTCATGGTATCTTTACATATTTTTAATATTAGTCAACAAGTCAGTTGAAATAATATAGTTTTTCCTAATTAAGAACTATAAATTTTATCTGGAATAGTCTTATCTTTTGACCGAATTTGACTATGTTATCGAATTATCCTCTTTTTCATTTTTTTTCCTTATGTGGCATATTGTAGAAAATTTGGTCACTACATGTGGTATCAAAGTTGTGTAAATAAACACTAGGATATTACTCACCATGAAAACTCAAAATAGTAACAGGGTTGGAACTAGAAATGAGTGGAAAATTGATGAACCAAATCCAAGGTTCTAGATGAGATCTTAATTGTTTTGACTGAATAGCGAGCCCTCTTAGAACAACAAGGTGATCATATGGATCATCTTGAGAAAGACTTGAGAGGTAGGTAGAATGAATAGGAAAGAAGGAAGAGGGAAGAGGATTAGAGGCTTCAAGCTCAGGGTAATATGGAGGAACATCTAAGGATGGAAGCTCAGAGAAAACTAGAAGAGGAAAAAAAACTAGAAGCACAGAGAAAGGAAGAGGAGGATATGAGGAATGAAGAGAAGCAGAAATAGAATGAAGATCACGGGGCTGCTGATAATAGAGGAATAATAGCCGAGGAAATGATTAAGGACCTCAAGAAGGTTATGCCACCTACCTTTGATGGTGTGTGAATTTTGGGTACCTAGCTGTAGGACACAACACTTCAGTAAAACATTAAAGGTTAGCAAAAATTGAAATCTTGCAATGAATTGAATCTAAACCAACCAGGCGATTTACTACCTTCTAGTAGGTGCAAGTATGATATTCTTAAATTGAACCGAGATCAGTGACCTTGACAACACCTAAATGAAAGATTTGAATCAGATGCAAATTAATCTATATTTTTAGTTTTTTTCTGTGTAATTATGAATGAAAACGTGATATGAAATTGATCTATATGAGAAATTGATATGAAATTGATATGCAATTAATCTAACAATGATATGAAAATGAATCTAAATGAATGTAAAAACAAGATTGATCTCACAATAGCCTTGATTCACAATAAGCTTTGATTCTCCAAATTCTAATTCTTCAAAAATAGTTGTGCAATTCACAAATGATTTTGGCAGAGTAAGCTCGCAAATTTGTGGATAATTTGTGAAGAGATGAGCTTTGATTTTATAGAAATCTAGGGCTTTGGAGGTGCATGGGAAAAGCCATAAATCACTCATGATAAACTCAGTTTGATTTCTGAGTTATCAAGAAATAACAGATAATTAATTCACAAAATCATGCAAAAGCAAAGTTCAACTCAAATTAGAAGTTTAGATCAACTTTTGAACTCAAAAAGGATGTTCAGTTCGAAAAAGCTAACAACTTGCATTGATTTTCTAATTTGGAGTTTAACTGCTCTTTAAATGTGCACATAGATAATTATGAATTAATTAATAAATAAAGTGATTTATTCTCAACTTAACTGATTTTTGAAATTAAATAATTAATTTATGGGTTAAGTAACTATTTAATCAAACTTTTATTCAAAAACTATATCATTAATTTTGAGATGTGCTATTAATCAATTAAATAAGAATTTAATTAATTAATGATAGGGATTTTGATTTATTGTCAAATTTAAATAATACAATTTAGGAATAAATATAATTAAATTCAATTAAATAATTAAGTGGCAGAATTAAATCTAATCAATTAAATATGAAAATACTTAATTAATCAAACTTTAGGATAAATTGGATTTATCACCAAATAATCATTAAATTAAAAATAATTAAGATATTTAGGAATATTACTAGGAATATTCGTCGATGCAAAATTTTGGATAATCAATTAGATTTGATGATGTTCAGATGTGCCTTAGGTTAGGACTTCAATGTCGATTTCATTTGATTTGAAGATGTAGGAGGTTAAGGAACCTATAGCCCATTTTTGGGGTATTACATTTTGCCCCTCTTTGAATTACTGTGCAAAGCGTAGTGGTTCAAAGATAGTCTGTGTACGATAAAGATATGAAACTAATATGAAAAGATAAACCGATTGAAAGATTTGATGATATTAGGTCCTAAATGACCAAAGATATTTGTTCACTGTAGCAGCAATGACCCAATAATTATGAAAGAGTGTCAAAACACCTAATTCTGAACCTTATGATTGCGAAGAAGTGAGTAACCGATTCTAGACCCGATTGTCCTTATATTGAATCATATTGATCTCACCTCTAAACCCTTCAGTTACCGAAGAACCAAGGAAAATAACTCTAACGGATCGATGGTTGCAAAAGTTGATACAGTTTACAAGATTAGGAGAATACCGATTGATATGGATCTCAATGAATCTGATAAGCCCCTAAGCAATGATAGATTTTCCCCGAGCAATGAGGACTTTTGATGAATCAGCAACTAGACATGGTTGTTGTCTTGATTGCTGATTCAAGTTTTGATAGACAAAATTGATTCACATACTTTGAATGATATGCAATACCATGCCCCCTTCGGGATTAAAATTGAAATCTGACAAGAAAAGTCAGCATTACAATTTAGAAGCATGTTAATTGATTTGATAAGTGGCTATACACGTTCGAGAATGCATTCTGCATCGTTTAGAGGTCCTAGAGACCAAGTTTGACTAGGTTAACCATGAGTTGACCATAGTTGACCAAGTTGAAATTTTGATAGTTTGATATAAGATAATCAGTTAAGTTGAATTCTGGATTTCTGTGATGATTGAAGGTCCAATGTGCAAGCAGTAGATCATCCTGGGTCCAAAAATTTTAAATCGCAATTTTGACATAGAAAATGATCTCAGATTTGAATTTTGATCTCGAAAATGGATTTAGAATGTCGAAATTAGCCAAGGGTGCAATTTTCATGGAAAATGGAGCACTTTTGAAAATTAGGTTAAAAGCTATATATAGCCCGGAAAGGTCATTTTCAAATCATTTCAACCATTTGACTTTGGAGATCTTGTGAAGCCCTCTGAAGAAGAAAATGGCAGAGCAGCGAGAACCAAAGGTACTTGTGAGTTCACATCGATTTGAGTGCAGCCGAAGACACCAGAGACCTGGGTGGTATGGACATCCGGTATGTGGACCTCTGTGCCCCTTTGAAAATTCAATTTTTCCATGCTTTCTAGCATTTAAAAAAATTTTCATACGCGTTTTACTTTTTAATTTCCACATGTATGAAAACTCATACGAGTCCTCTCCCAGACTCGTACAACATTCCATTTTTATTTGTTTTGTCATTTCATTCCTACCCCAGTGTCATATGAGAGGGACCCATGAGTCATACGACATTTCATCAGGCCCCTCAAAACTCATATGATGTCGTGCACAGTGTCGTATGAACATGGGTTGTCGTTTGGTCTGTTGTGGAAAGTCGTATGACTTTTCATACCAGTCTGAACTGTCATATGAGAAACAATGAGTGAAAAACTAAGATTTAGGTCAAAATTTTAACTTTCTGATCTTTTTGCTTGATTGTTGACTCTTTGACCCACCTTCTAAAATACCAAACTGTCCAATTCCTGTACTAGAAGCTTGATTTTGGATCCAATGTCTGATAGAATACTTTGTTTCTGTATAATGTAGGTTCGATTTCCTGATGTACATGTCTAGCATTCCTATCCAGCCGCTCAGAGATTATGCATATCACTTCCAGACCCTATGAGGGTACACCTTGCTACATGTGGGTTTGAGTATTTGATTCATTTACCCAACATTAGGGTAAATCATGGCCTGCTGACTGCACTTATCGAGAGATTTCACTCCGAGATGCAGATGTTTCATCTACCTACTGGGGAGATCACTGTGACTCCCGAGGATGTATATAGGATATTACACATTCCATTTCATAGCAGTCAGCGCCCGGAGCATATGAGCACTGGGCAAACAGGTCTTCATACTTTTAGGCACCTGTTTGGCGATGATACATAGTTGACTAGGTCCATCTCATGGGAGACCCTTGTTCAGAGATATGGTCAGACGCACCATTTAGAGTGCATTATCGTTGGGATGATTGGCGAGATTATCATGCTAGGCCATCAACAGAATGGCTTTCTGATGGGATGGGCTCCAATGGTAGCCCTACTTATGGTGACTCCTATTGAGCTTGCTTGGGGTCAGTTTCTTTTGGCACACATGTTCTCAGAGATGCACGAGGTCGTGTATTAGGATTGCAAGAGTTTTGCTTCTGGAGCTCTTGTATTACAGATATGGGCCTGGGAGCATACACTAATACATTTGGGGGCATTTTGCGATGGCTATGTGTCACAATTGTGACGGCTATGTGTCGCAATAGCAACACCCATAGACGTCGCTATTTTTTAGTCGCACATTGCGACGTCTATGGGTAGCCGTCGCAATTGCGGCGCCCTCCCGTTGCAATGTCGCTAAGATTTGTTATCGGCATGGGCGTCACCCCCCCGTCGCATGGCTTCGGAGGGCCGTCGCAATTGCGACGGGCCTCCCAAGCAATTGCGATGGGCGCCTGCATCGCATTACGACGGGCTCCCGTCGCAATTGCGACGCCCGTGGGTGGATTAAAAAAATAAAATTATTCAATACATTGCTACTGAACCACATTAATGCTTTTTTCTTTCAACAAATGAGGACAGCCACTGTAAAGACAACATGATAATGTACACTCACTGTAAGGATAGTCACAAATGAGGACATCTCACAGTGACTGTCCCTTGTGTAATTGCCACTTGAATGTATTGCTATTCAGCCACATTAATGATTTTATTCTTCAACAAATGAGGATAGTCACTCTAAAGACAACATGATAATGTACACTCACAGTTGAGTGTACATTATCATGTTGTCTTTAGAGTGACTATCCTCATTTGTTGAAGAATAAAATCATTAATGTGGCTGAATAGCAATACATTCAAGTGGCAATTACACTAGGGACAGTCACTGTGAGATGTCCTCATTTGTGACTATCCTTACAGTGAGTGTACATTATCATGTTGTCTTTATAGTGAGTGTACATTATCATGTTGTCTTTACAGTGTCAATATATGCATTATTACTTAAACTGAAGAGTACTCTAAATAATATGTCATTGTGGAGTTCTGATTGCTTCCAATTTGATATACGCTTGTTCTACTTATGTATCCAGCATCATGTAAGAAAAGTTGATGCTTTTAAAATAGATTCATTTAGCCATGAAATGCCTGTGCATGTTACATACAAGATTCCAAGGCCCAAAACTGATTACTCATTATAATTCATGTACAGAATGATAATCAACCACAACGAGGCATGCGTAGGCGCTGCTTAGATTTTGAGGCATCAGAAGCTCGTAGAAGAAACTTGACCAATGGCTCATGGAATGCAACAAACTTATTGCCTAAAATAGGGGCATTGGTAACCACAGATGATGGTTCTGAAAAGAACACTTCACCATCAATGTCACGTGAGGGAACTGCAATTTCTGATGGCAAGCAACTTGTAGTATATAAGAGAGATGCAGGTATAGATGCTGGGAGAAGTTCCCAATCTTTATTTGTTGGACAGTTTTCATCTGCAAAATAGATTATAAAAACATGAAAATATATCAGAGATGTTTGATATTGATACAAAACAACACAGATTCATTTCTTCGTACACCTGTATATCATAAAAATCCTTGCACACTTCGAAAAATTGTATTGCCTTTTACTTACTCAAAAGTAATTTACATAAAGCAGTCATTTGATTAACATGGATCCTAATATTCACAAGTACATGGTCATGTGCTCCATCGTAGCATCTTATAGATTTAGATCTGTTCTCTGAAATAATTCAATGTTTTGTTTACAATCCACAAAAGAAATATTTTCCCTCGTCTACTTAATCCTAAACAAAAGGCCATATAGCAATATAGATAGAACTATATAATAGAAACCATAAACAATGGTAACCTTAGCAGTAGCAAGAAATTGTTGCAAAAACTTTACCTTATCATACCCAGATTGTTGCTTTGCCTGGCGGAGGGAAATTTGATCAGTAAAATTGACACAGAGTATGCTGTCTCCATTGTCATGCTGGATAACAAAACACCAACTTTAATGGGCATGTACTGTCCCTTGTGTAATTGC
The DNA here is from genome assembly GCA_027943335.1 of Chamaecyparis obtusa. Lineage (NCBI taxonomy): Eukaryota > Viridiplantae > Streptophyta > Pinopsida > Cupressales > Cupressaceae > Chamaecyparis > Chamaecyparis obtusa. The sequence goes on from BSBK01003284.1 coordinate 67,773, forward strand.
CACTTGAATGCATTGCTATTGAACCACATTAATGCTTTTTTCCTTCAACAAATGAGGACAGTCACTGTAAAGACAACATGATAATGTACACTCACTGTAAGGATAGTCACAAATGAGGAAATCTCAGAGTGATTATCCCTTGTGTAATTGCCGCTTGAATACATTGCTATTGAACCACATTAATGCTTTTTTCCTTCAACAAATGAGGATAGTCACTGTAAAGACAACATGATAATGTACACTCACTGTAAGGATAGTCACAAATGAGGAAATCTTAGAGTGACTATCCCTTGTGTAATTGCCGCTTGAATACATTGCTAATGAACCACATTAATGCTTTTTTCCTTCAACAAATGAGGACAGTCACTATAAAGACAACATGATAATGTACACTCACTGTAAGGATAGTCACAAATGAGGACATCTCACAGTGACTGTCCCTTGTGTAATTGCCACTTGAATGTATTGCTATTCAGCCACATTAATGTTTTTCTTCTTCAACAAATGAGGATAGTCACTCTAAAGACAACATGATAATGTACACGGGCTGTAAGTGTACATTATCATGTTGTCTTTACAGTGACTGTCCTCCTTCAAGTGGCAATTACACAAGGGACAGTCACTGTAAAGGCAACATGATAATGTAGAGAAACGTTGTCATTTGTATTTTCAACAGTGCCGAGAGAGATTCCCTCCGCGAAATCACAGCTACAATTTCTGAGTACGTTGGGTTTATTTTTCTTTTGTCATTATTATGTAATCTGGTATTCAGCTGTTACAGAGCTAAAATACACAGAAATGAGGACATATCTGTGTTGAATTTATTGTTAGCGGCTTTGGTTATTTAGAAGTTTAATTTTATTTGTTCATCTTTCAAGCACAAACGTTTTGTGGACCGTAACATCTTCATTGTTTCAGGTATGCAATGAAACAGCCCTAACTTGCAACTACCTTCACGGTACTTGTGTACATTATCATGTTGTCTTTACAGTGACTGTCCTCATTCAAGTGACAATTACACAAGGGACAGTCACTGTGAGATGTCCTCATTTGTGACAAGGATAGTCACACATGAGGACATCTCACAGTGACTGTCCCTTGTGTAATTGCCACTTGAATGTATTGCTATTCAACCACATTTATGGGCCTGTTTGGACCACAGCACATAGTAGCATCTACAGAGAAGAATATCCCAGGTGTAACAAGTTGTAAGAATATACCAACAGTTCTAAGAAGTTCCCTAGCACATAGTAGCATCTACAGAGAAGAATATACAACATGAGGGCAGCCACTGTAAAGACAACATGATAATGTACACTCATTGTATGTGTACATTATCATGTTGTCTTTACAGTGACTGTCCTCATTCAAGTGGAAATTACACAAGGGACAGTCACTGTGAGATGTCCTCATTTGTGACAAGGACAGTCACACATGAGGACATCTCACAGTGACTGTCCCTTGTGTAATTTCCACTTGAATGTATTGCTATTCAACCACATTTATGGGCCCGTTTGGACCGCGGCACATAGTAGCATCTACAGAGAAGAATATCCCAGGTGTAACAAGTTGTAAGAATATACCAACAGTTCTAAGAAGTTCCCTAGCACATAGTAGCATCTACAGAGAAGAATATGGGTCAACGAGGTTGACTTCAAAGCCATGCAATCTAATGGTAATAGTAATATCATAATTTTACATACTATCAGAAATACTTCCTAAATAGACTATTCAATCTTATAAGAGATGGATTCATGAGAACTATTATTTATGAAATATGAGTCAATGACTTTAATTAAAAAAATTACACAATCTAATTCTTGTAAAAATATCAAAATTTGACACATTGAAAATACCTTCCAAAAGTATCGTTAATTGATTAATATGAATCACTACTCATGAAATATAATTTTATAAACCTAATCTTAAAACTACACAATAAAAATCTTAATAGCAATATTGTAAGAAACTATTCCCAAAAGCAAGCCTAACAAAATTTGATGAAAATAATTTTTGTTTCACTCAACTTTGACATTCACAACTTCCTCTTTTATTATAATAAGAAAAAAAATGTCTTTTTAGATATACCTCATGAACCATACTCGAATAATCTATCATTTTTCTTCTCAAAAACATATTTGCAGAGCCTACTTCTTTTACTTGTTTGTACTTTTATCTCTCTGATGGAAAGGGTTCCTTCAGGACACATTTTTCCAAGTTCACTGCTTGAGATATTTGAGGAGGGTTCCCCTGCTTGAGTATCCATCCAACCCATATTCGAGTAGTTCTACAATTGCACAGTCTAAATTAATAATACTGACAATTGAATGACGAATGATGATACATAGAATTGATATAAACTAATCCTAAAAACACTAAAACATTATTAATATATTTATATTTCATAAATAAAATTGATATAAAAGATCTGGAAAGATACATTAAAAAATAGAAAAACAGTAATTTATAATAGAAGGAAACTTAAATTGCTATTTAAAAAAAAAACAAGAGTCTTAAATCTTATCATTTTGTTTCATTATCATCCATAAGTACACACCTCTAGCATAATAATTATATTTTACCACCCATAAAATGAAAAAAAGATTTTCACAAGAGAAATTGAAGCTAGATTATAAAAATGAACCATCTTATTGGAAACTGGAACTGTTATCATACCCAAAAGGACTACAAAATTTCACCTTATCATACCCAGATTGTTGCTTTGCCTGGCGGAGGGAAATTTGATCAGTAAAATTGACACAGAGTATGTTGTCTCCATTGTCATGCTGGATAACAAAACACCTACAAGATAATGATATAATTGGATTATTAAATATGTTGATTTTTATAATTAGAATTATCATGCGCAACTTGAATTCACTATAACATACCACAAAAATGTGTTAGCCCTGGGGCATCATGTATTGTCCATACAAGTATTGCATGGAATTGAAATTATCTTTGTCCTATTGGTCTAGACACGTCATACATAGTGACACCGTTCCATAACTCCACCAACTCGTCAATAAGAGGCTCAATATATACATTCATATCTTTAACTTGATATTTACCTACTTGAATGAACAGTAACATTACATAATTATTGTGACCATTTTACTGTAAGATTTGTAAGTACATGTAAATTAATAACTATCAAATGATAAAATACCTGGAACAATCATTGCCAACATAATGTGCTCCCTCTTTATTGACATCCACGGAGGAATGTTATTGTTGATAACAAAAATAGGCCACACCGAGAAAACAGATCTCATCTCTCCAAATGGATTGACACCATCCGCTGCCAATGAAAGCCTGAGATTATGAGGTTCTTCTTTGAAGTGTTGCCACTTTTCCTCTATGTGCATAAATGCCGAACCATCCACAGGGATTCGAATAATGTCATCTCGACTTCTATTGCGTGCATGGTAATCCATAAATTGTGCCAAGCTAGTACACCTGAATAATTGTCGCATCCGTGGAATAATGGGGATGTAACGAAGAACCTTGTGAGGCACCTTTTTTGTTATTCGATCTATTCGATATCTACTCGTATGACATACAGGGCATTGTGTTGCAAATTCATGTTCTTTATAATATATAATATGATCATTGGGACAAGCATGTATTTCTTGATACTCCATTCCAATATCTTTCATAATAGCAGATAATTCTCGATATGAGCGAGGTAGAATATTTGATGGTGGTAACAAAAACTCGCCTATCAATCTACAGCAAAAAATATAAGTTGTTAATATAAACAATATTAGTGGTACATTATTCACCCTTTGTTAACTATAAAGACATATATGACATACCTTAACATACGTGACATTGTTATGTTGGATAAACCATTCATAACCTTCAAGTTCAACAACAACAATACAGCAGAGAGAAGAGTTGTTTGGGAGTCTTTGTATAGGGGCTCGTATGCCTTCTCAAGTAGAGGTACATCGAGGCTATCATCATCATCATGATCAGATCCGCTTGGACTAAATGTGTCATGGAACAATGTATTTATACCATCATCTTCAATTGTGTTTTCTGGCGCATGATCGTCATCTTCCATGGGATCATTATCTTCACCTTGGATATTCGCACTCCCATGTTCCTCCATATCATGTACTTCCCTAGGGAGATCAACCTATATAAAATTGATTAACATAAATAAACCATGATCTTCAACTCATCATCAAGTGATTTCATATGTATATAAATTGTTAAAATGATATAATGAACAACTTACCAGTGGATGATAGTCATGCCCCCCTTCAATGTGACCATTCTCCCTACAATGTCTCTTAACTGTTTTGATTAGCAGTCTTCTACGGTTTAAGCCCTTACATATTTTGCAGGGACAATAACATTTTCCATCACCTTTTCTTTTCAAGTTAGACCACAATCTAGCGATTGTCTCCCTATTTTGTTCTTCACTGATATTATCTGACATGATCGTTCTTCGCAGGAAGCAAAAATTGGGCTATGAAAACTTTGGTCTACAACTTTCAGTGACTAAGCAAAATTGTCAAAAGTACACAAATCTTCTTATACCTAGTTAAATCCTTTAATATTTTAAAAGTCTAGTTAAAATATACATTAGATTAAAAAATATACAATTTTCATGCCTGAGAGCGCGGCTACGACTAGTGCAATGGTCTTCCTGCTTAGCTCTAGAAGCTCTCTAGCAATCAAAACATATAAGCTACAAGGCCTAACAGCAATTTCAAAACATATAAGCTACAAGGCAAGACATATTACATGACATGGCAAAAGGATTAAAATATACATTAGATTAAAATATATATAATTTTCAAACCTGAGCGCGCGGCTATAACTCGTGCAATGGTCTTCTTGCTTAGCTCTAGAAGCTCTCCAGCAATCAAAACATATAAGCTATTAGAATTCATTAACTTTCTGTAATTGGAAAACTCTATTTGATATTAGACCGTAAACTACTACTATTCTCTCCATAAGAACTAAGTACAAAATTCTTTCAAGTTCACATCCATGATTCCCTTTAGATTAAAATATACAGCAAAAATAAGCTAAAAGTCTAGTTAAAATATACATTAGATTAAAAAATATACAATTTTCAAACCTGAGCGCGCGGCTATAACTCGTGCAATGGTCTTCTTGCTTAGCTTTAGAAGCTCTCCAGCAATCAAAACATATAAGCTACAAGGCCTAATAGCAATTTCAAAACAAGGGTCATCAAAAGAACCAAAAGCAATGTGTGCAAACAATACCTTGTGAAGTGGTATAGACAATTAGAAGATGCTACTATGTGCTAGGGAACTTCTTAGAACTGTTGGTATATTCTTACAACTTGTTACACCTGGGATATTCTTCTCTGTAGATGCTACTGTGTGCTGTGGTCCAAACGGGCCCATAAATGTGGTTGAATAGCAATACATTCAAGTGGCAATTACACAAGGGACAGTCACTGTGAGATATCCTCATGTGTGACTGCCCTTGTCACAAATGAGGACATCTCACAGTGACTGTCCCTTGTGTAATTGCCACTTGAATGAGGTCAGTCACTATAAAGACAACATGATAATGTACACATACAATGAGTGTACATTATCATGTTGTCTTTACAGTGGCTGCCCTCATGTTGTATATTCTTCTCTGTAGATGCTACTACGTGCTAGGGAACTTCTTAGAACTGTTGGTATATTCTTACAACTTGTTACACCTGGGATATTCTTCTCTGTAGATGCTACTATGTGTCATGGTCCAAACGGGCCCATAAATGTGGTTGAATAGCAATACATTCAAGTGGCAATCACACAAGGGACAGTCACTGTGAGATGTCCTCATGTGTGACTATCCTTGTCACAAATGAGGACATCTCACAGTGACTGTCCCTTGTGTAATTGCCACTTGAATGAGGAACAAGGAGGAAGTGATACAATAATAGGGGGGTGATCATTTTAAAATGTGTTGGACACAGATATGTCCTCATTTCTAGGTATTTTAGCTCTCTAACAGCTGAATACCAGATTAAATAATAATGACAAAAGAAAAATAAACCCAACGTACTCAGAAATTGTAGCTGTGATTTTGCGGAGGGAATCTCTCTCGGCGCTGTTGAAAACACAAATGACAACCCGCTTGATTTCATGGAGGGAATCTCTCTCGGTGTTGTTCAAAACACAAATGACAACCCGCTTTGTTCAAAACACAAATGATAACCCGCTTGATTTCGCGGAGGGAATCTCTCTCGGCGCTGTTGAAAACACAAATGACAACGTTCCTCTACATTATCATGTTGTCTTTACAGTGACTGTCCCTTGTGTAATTGCCACTTGAAGGAGGACAGTCACTGTAAAGACAACATGATAATGTACACTTACAGAATGAGGACAGTCACTCTAAAGACAACATGATAATGTACACTCACTGTAAGGACAGTCACAAATGAGGACATCTCACAGTGACTGTCCCTTGTGTAATTGCCACTTGAATGTATTGCTATTCAGCCACATTAATGCTTTTCTTCTTCAACAAATGAGCATAGTCACTCTAAAGACAACATGATAATGTACACTTACTGTGAGTGTACATTATCATGTTGTCTTTAGAGTGACTATCCTCATTTGTTTGAACTAACACATACATGAGTTAGAAGGATTTCTTTCATCCATTCTAAACCGTTTTGAATGAGTTTACTTTGATTTTGCTGTAACATAGAAGGCCTAATATTCATGGGATGACAATAACTAACTTGTATTATGAAGTACTGACATTGCATAGGCAAAGTTTTGTGGAAAACAGTGTGATCACAGGATAAACTGTGGGAAATTACCTTGAGTTGAATGCTAATGTATAGCAGTGAGTGATCTATCCAAGCAAGGGTGGATTGTTATAATGTGGAACATTGTATAATGTTTGTGAGATGGTGAATCATCCACTAATTTGGATTTGAAGGGTGTAGAATCAGGTGATTGAGAATGCCCTAGTTAAGAAGGGTTTAGAGCCAAGAATTGTGGGTTTGGGTGTTGCAGAGCCCTAGAGGCTAATTCCCTTTGGAATTGTTTGTTTCAAAGTGTAAGAAGACACTGTCCAGGGATTAGGAAGTGTTAGGTGGAATTTATCATATACTTCCTTTGAAATTTGGGTCATTTTTATACATTAAAACCAGAGGTACAGTCATAGAACAGGGTAGGGAAATTCACCAAAAAGTAATTGAAGATGGGTTTTTGTCAAATATAGTGGTGGTGACTACCCTGATGGACATGTATATAAAATGTGGAAGCATACAAAAGGCACGCGATTTGTTTGCGGAAACAACTGAAGCAAGGCACGTGAAAGTCTCAGAATCTTGAATCCAAGTCAGTGAAATCTTTGAAAACCAAATGCATCCTATTAAGTATTGTGGGGAAGTATTCTAAATAACCAAAGCCGCTAACAATAAATTCAACACAGATATGTCCTCATTTCTAGGTATTTTAGCTCTCTAACAGCTGAATACCAGATTAAATAATAATGACAAAAGAAAAATAAACCCAACGTACTCAGAAATTGTAGCTGTGATTTTGTGGAGGGAATCTCTCTCGGCGCTGTTGAAAACACAAATGACAACCCGCTTGATTTCGTGGAGGGAATCTCTCTCGGTGCTGTTCAAAACACAAATGACAACCCGCTTTGTTCAAAACACAAATGATAACCCGCTTGATTTCGCGGAGGGAATCTCTCTCGGCACTGTTGAAAACACAAATGACAATGTTCCTTTTTTTTTTTGCACTTATATCCCGACCAACATAAGGTCCATTTGTAATACAACATGATAATGTACACTTACAGTGAGTGTACATTATCATGTTGTCCTTAGAGTGACTATCCTCATTTGTTGAAGAAGAAAAGCATTAATGTGGCTGAATAGCAATACATTCAAGTGGCAATTACACAAGGGACAGTCACTATGAGATGTCCTCATTTGTGACTGTCCTTATAGTGAGTGTACATTATCATGGTGTCTTTAGAGTGACTGTCCTCATTTTTTGAAGAAGAAAAGCATTAATGTGGTTCAATAGCAATACATTCAAGTGGAAATTACACAAGGGACAATCACTGTGAGATGTCCTCATGTGTGACTGTCCTTGTCACAAATGAGGACATCTCACAATGACTGTCCCTTGTGTAATTCAAGTGGCAATTACACAAGGGACAGTCACTGTGAGATGTCCTCATTTGTGACTATCCTTACAATGAGTGTACATTATCATGTTGTCTTTAGAGTGACTGTCCTCATTTGTTGAAGAAGAAAAGCATTAATGTGGTTCAATAGCAATACATTCAAGTGGCAATTACACAAGGGACAATGTCATGAGCCGTGACATATTGAACTTAGTATAATAATAAAATGATTAGATGATATATAATAATCTATTATTAACGGTATATAACAATAATATATAATTATTATCAAAAGATAATAATAATATATAGTTAGCATAATAAGTAATATGTTAATTAAATAATATTAAAATATTAATAAATAATATAATTATGATTATAATTATAATATAAATTAATAATAAATAATTATTAATAAATTATATATATTATATTATAATAATATATTAAGTAATAATATTAAATCAATTATTGATATAATAATTTTAATATATAAATAATATTAATAAACCTCTCAATATAAAACAATATGTTATCACTATAATAATATTTATTATAATATTATTAATATTACTAACATCATTAATTATAATATTTAATAATAACAATAACATTAATAATAATAATAATAATAATAACGTTTAAAGCAATATCGAATATCTGTAATCGATATACATCTACATTAAACATCTGCATTATCTATCACGATGAGGAATGAAGAAGTGATACAACAATCACTAGTCATTACACATCGATACCATGAGAGGATGATTAATGAACCAAATACTATGAAGTCAAGATCAACATGATATGAATAAGGGATAGGTCGCTATGTGTTTCAGAAGATGTATTGATAAGCAAGAAGGATAACCATTCATATATTATAAATAATCATTAATTGCACAAGTTTAGACAATGACATATCCGATAAAGCAATATCAAACATGAAGACCCGCTAGCAAATATGCACCATCACTTCCTATGTTATCATGACAATAACATAAACTAGATTGAATTCTACTATCTATATCAATAGACACCACATAGGAGGATATCGACTAAAGGATTGAAAGATTATTGATTGTCTGAGATAAACCACATCTTGTAGAAACACAAAAGCATCAGTGATTATATCACAAGCTATTGATGAATGAGGCATCAGTCATGGATAATAAGTACAATGTATCCTTAAGTATTAACAGGAATGGAAGTCAATTTGAAGATCAAACTCCATTACCAGCAATCAACCAATAAATGGACAATTATCAGAAAATGATATCGACTTATATCAGAGTAGAAAGATTGGATATAATCATAACAATATGGGATAAGGAAAGAGTTAATATCGATTGACTAAATACTAATGATAGTTAGACCAAACTAATACAAACACAATGGATGTTAACTACTGGTTGCACTACCAATTAGGGAAGATTACCTTCATAAAAAGATTTGATATTGAGTCAATCTGGGAGTTATCTATGATCAGAAAATAATGAAATAATATTATGTGAACTGTCGGATTATGGAAAGGTGTGATTAACAAAGGGACATGGAGGAAGAAACAAGACACGTCTCATTCATAGCATCTCTTCATTTGTTAAAGACAATATAAGAATGCATTCTCGTCAGTCACTCAAGGCATCATTAGAACTTTATTTACTTATCCATATTTGGATATACTCAATAGAGAATCTGCCTTTGGCAATTTGGTTTCAAGTTTATCCTTGCAGATCAGAGACAACACCATGATTGCACAGATAGAAAGGATAGTCAGAAACAGCATCAATATTTGAAGTTGCAAGCATATAATTCAGAATCTAAAATAGCAACATATCACTCATAGCGATATTACACATTTGCATAATTACATCATCATATCAGACACAGCAAATACATTGCTGTAAGCAATACTTATTGATTGTATATCAATATTGTTTATATCAGACATAACATCATTATACTATCACTATAAGTGATAGGAAACATCATATTCATAGCATATTTCATATCATTATATCCGACAGTGCTATTAAACATATTGGTATCAATATCATCTTGCACACATATTGTGATTGAATCTGAAATAGCGGTTGATATCTTAAGTAACCTCCATTACTTAGTTTAATTGTAAGTATCTGATAGAGTAAGTCTGAGAAGTGGAGTAATTGTTCCTGTTTTCCAAGTTAGCCAAAAAGGGGACATTATAGACAATCACTGTGAGATGTCCTCATGTGTGACTGTCCTTGTCACAAATGAGGACATCTCACAATGACTATCCCTTGTGTAATTCAAGCGGCAATTACACAAGGGACAGTCATTGTGAGATGTCCTCATTTGTGACTGTCCTTACAGTGAGTGTACATTATCATGTTGTCTTTAGAGTGACTGTCCTCATTTGTTGAAGAAGAAAAGCATTAATGTGGTTCAATAACAATACATTCAAGTGACAATTACACAAGGGACAATCACTATGAGATGTCCTCATGTGTGACTATCCTTGGCACAAATGAGGACATCTCATAATGACTGTCCCTTATGTAATTCAAGCGGAAATTACACAAGGGACAGTCACTGTGAGATGTCCTCATTTGTGACTGTCCTTACAGTGAGTGTACATTATCATGTTGTCTTTAGAGTGACTGTCCTCATTTGTTGAAGAAGAGAAGCATTAATGTGGTTCAATAGCAATACATTCAAGTGGCAATTACACAAGGGACAATCACTGTGAGATGTCCTCATGTGTGACTGTCCTTGTCACAAATGAGGACATCTCACAATGACTGTCCCTTGTGTAATTCAAGCAGCAATTACACAAGGGACAGTCACTGTGAGATGTCCTCATTTGTGACTATCCTTACAGTGAGTGTACATTATCATGTTGTCTTTAGAGTGACTGTCCTCATTTGTTGAAGAAGAAAAGCATTAATGTGGTTCAATAGCAATACATTCAAGTGGCAATTACACAAGGGACAGTCACTGTGAGATGTCCTCATTTGTGACTGCCCTTATAGTGAGTGTACATTATCATGTTGTCTTTAGAGTGACTGTCCTCATTTGTTGAAGAAGAAAAGCATTAATGTGGTTCAATAGCAATACATTCAAGTGGCAATTACACAAGGGACAATCGATCACTGTGAGATGTCCTCATGTGTGACCTTTGTGAAGGCAAGTGCCAATTTGTACCCAAGTTACCAATATTGTGGCAAAAGTGGGAATGAAGCATTTAGGGGTCAAATTGGGCAAAGAAGTGTAGAAGTGGCCTATGTGAGGTCTAAATAGGCTAACTAAGTCATGGTTAGGGTCTTATGGTGTTTGAACAATAAGTTTTGAACCAAAATCCCAAAGGTTGTAACAAGTTGTCAATGTTGTCATTCACAACATTGACAACATTTGTGCAAGGGAGCATTTTCGAGTAAGATGGTTATGTAACTATATGAAACCATTGAATTAGGCATCAGATCAACTATAAGAGGCCTCCATCGATCTGTGCAAAAGGTTGGGGGGAAAAACATTTGGAATTAAGAAGATTTGTAGAGTAACACGGTTTTAGTGAATTCTTGAGTTTTTTTGTTTCTTTGTTTTCAATTGATTAATGGATTAGATAGCTCCCAGTGTCTATTGGAAAAGTTAGTACAAGTTGTTTTTTTATTCTGTGTTGTGTTTTTTTTGAGTTTTGAAGCATTCCAACTAGTTTGTTAATTCTTTTGTTAAGTACCCTATCATTGGTTTGAACCAGGCAGGTTGAACAAATGGAGTCTTAGCTCATCATTCCATTGTCAATTTTGTACGGGCTCTTGGAATGGGTGAGGAGACTCCATGTACTATATGTTTGGAAGGAGGGGCCCTGGGAAGCTCATTTTCTATGTTTGCAATGATGTCCTAGGTGAGTCAGTTGAGCACAGTTAGGGATGACAAATCATTACAAGAAGATTACAACAAGTTGAATGCATTGGTTGCTTCAACTAAAATCTCATGGAGAGGTAGACACACATCTAAAGAAGCCCCAAGTCAAATTAGAAGATTGGGTGAGTTTCTTTGGCTGCTAAGAAAACAAACTCTTAGTCAGACTGTCCAAGTTGTGTCAAAATACTTGTTTTCAGGCATGGCTGTAGCAGTTGGTGTAAAAAAAATCTAGGAGGAGAAGACCTTAGATATCTTGGAGTTCTCAATAAAGGGCATCTGAATCCTAAGCCCTTTAGGTGGCTTAATATAAACAAAAAGGCTTGACAAAGGCCTAATTGCTAGCAGCCTATTTTTGGGTGCAATTGGCATGGTTTGATGAACCGGATTGAAGTACTGATGAAAAGTATAGGTGAAGGAGTAATATTGAAACCAATAGAGGTCCTAGTGGCCAGCCTCTCCATGGAGTAAAGTTCTAGTTGAATGTGTTTCAATTTGTGAAGACAAGACTAGGAGTGTCCTAGTAGCTAGATTGGTATTGAGCAGAGTTCGTTGTATTTCTTGTTGGTGTGCACTAGTTGAAGGAGTGGGATCTTGGGTAGAGATACCTAAAGAGTGTAGGGATAGTTAAGTACCCTATCAAGTCAAAACATTGGCCTAAAGAGACCCTAGTGAAGGATAGGGAGTGAGAAAGACAAAGTGTTACATCAATTAACAAGATCATTTTTTGGTAATTGTGTACATTATCGTGTTGTCTTTACAGTGACTGTCCTCATTTGTTGAAGAAGAAAAGCATTAATGTGGTTCAATAGCAATACATTCAAGTGGAAATTACACAAGGGAATATCACTATGAGATGTCCTAAGTGTGACTGTCCTTGTCACAAATGAGGACATCTCACAGTGACTGTCCCTTGTGTAATTGCCACTTGAATGAGGACAGTCACTGTAAAGACAACATGATAATGTACACAAGTACCGTGAAGATAGTTGCAAGTTAGGGCTGTTTCATTGCATACCTGAAACAATGAAGACATTACAGTCCACAAAACGTTTGTGCTTGAAAGATGAACAAATAAAATTAAACTTCTAAATAACCAAAGCCGCTAACAATAAATTCAACACAGATATGTCCTCATTTCTGGGTATTTTAGCTCTCTAACAGCTGAATACCAGATTACATAATAATGACAAAAGAAAAATAAACCCAACGTACTCAGAAATTGTAGCTGTGATTTCGCGGAGGGAATCTCTCTCGTCGCTATTGAAAACACAAATGACAACGTTCTTGTTTTTTTTGCCCTTATATCCCGATGTGATTTCACGGAGGGTTACGGTGCTGTTGAAAACACAAATGACAACGTTCCTTTTTTTTTGCCCTTATATCCCGACAACATCGCAATTGCAAGTTAGGGCTGTTTCACTGCATACCCGAAACAATGAAGACGTTACGGTCCACAAAACGTTTGTGCTTGAAAGATGAACAAATAAAATTAAACTTCTAAATAACCAAAGCCGCTAACAATAAATTCAACATAGATATGTCCTCATTTCTGGGTATTTTAGCTCTCTAACAGCTAAATACCAGATTACATAATAATGACAAAAGAAAAATAAACCCAACGTACTCAGAAATTGTAGCTGTGATTTCGCGGAGGGTTACGGCGCTGTTGAAAACACAAATGACAACGTTCTTGTTTTTTTTGCCCTTATATCCCGATGTGATTTCGCGGAGGGTTACGGCGCTGTTGAAAACACAAATGACAACGTTCTTGTTTTTTTTGCCCTTATATCCTGATGTGATTTCGCAGAGGGTTACGACGCTGTTGAAAACACAAATGACAATGTTCCTTTTTTTTTTTGTCCTTATATCCCGACAACGTCGCAATGGCGATGTTGCCAAATGTATTGTCATCGCAATTGCGATGGTGTCGGGCTATATTTGAAAAAAAAAAGCCAAAACCGCATGACATTTGCCTGTTGTCGCAAATTGCCGTCGCAATTTCACCCCAAATGTATTAGTGATATCCCAGTCTTGAGACTAGTCTTCCAGTCACAATGGCAGCCATAGGAGCCCGTGATATATGCTTATGTGGGTTATGTCACACAAGTCCGGATGCGACATACATGGTACTGGTGGTGCTATTTAGATGATATGACATTTGTACACTGGAGACCATACTTACAGATAGAGGCCTCGCCCACTGCGAGGGAGCACTACAGCTTTCTTTTTCAAAGTCATATACTTATTGGGTGGTCCTCCACTATTTTGGAGAGATTTTTTATCACGAGGGTCTGGCGTTAGTATGGATGTGTTTAGGATGCCCCATAGGAGTACACTGCATATGCTTGTATAGTTCATGAGATTGGGCTTGGATGGACACAGAGGCTCACTTATTCTTTATGTGCAGATGAGTACAGTCGTATCATTGGTAGAGACTGGGACTACCTTCCACAGGTGGTTGATGCAGGATTTATAGATGGATTTGTTGCTTGGCAGGCAAAGCACCCTATACATATATTCTCGGATCCCATCGAGTTGATACCCTCCATGGAGGAGGTGATGGATGTTATAGGGGCTCTTGTTGTACAGGGTCTGAGACCTCAGGTAGTACATCCTACACCACCTAGACCTAGAGCTATGGCTCCACCACAGAGACCAACAGCACAGATGAGACCCCCTCGTCCCACTGCTTCCACAACAGCAAGACCTACAAGTACACACAGACAAACTAGGGGTGATGGTGGCACACTAGGTGGTGTCGGTGTGGCAGATGATATATTAGTAGCTGATTAGTATGTAGGTGGTGGCTTGGCTACAGGTGCAGATGATCATTTTGATCTAGGTGCTGAGGTTAGACGTCGTAAGGCGTAGAGAGTAGGTACCACTGATCAGCAGCTAGAGACACCAGCACAGGTAGCACAGGATACAGAGATGCCAGCAGTTGAGGTAGATCCTACTATTCCTCTCACTTCAGCAGAGATTATTAGACATCCTAGAGCTCAGGTCTGGGACCTAAAGGTACAGAGTGCTAGGTGGGAGGAGAGGTATATAGAGGCAAATAGACAGTGCACAGAGCTTCGTACAGAGTTTTGTATAGAAGTTAGGAGATTACAGACAGAGGTGACCCACCAGACCTCACAGGCTTCGTATTATGTATCTACATATTATGCTACTATCCCTATTGCACAGAGAGTATCCACATATTTAGATTATATGGTAGCATCAGAGGGAGCTAGGGCACTGAGAGAAGAGGAGAATGCTGATAGTTGATTCATGTTCTTATGTTTTGATATACTCTGTTCTTTTTGATCATTGGTATACTGTTTTGACTCTGATAGCTCTTAGGAGCTCATTCTTTTGTACATTGTGCCAGTAGTGCACCCCTGACTAGTTTGAGTTTTTGATATATATGAGATCAATTATATTGGTTGTGACTTCATTTATAGTTGTCATGTTTTTGATTTTATGATGATATCATGTGATGTTAATGCTATGAGTAGTGTAGAATGTTGGAAATATAGATGCAATAACTAAGAGGGGGGGGGGGGGGGGGGGGGGGTTGAATCAGTCAACCACAAAAATATTACCACTAATCCCTTAGATATCTTAATAAATTATTTACTATTGCCACTTGGTAAACATATAGAGAAATGCTGAAACTCAATCTTTGAAGTGTGTAATAATTAAACTATTCTTAAGCATTCATCACTGATTAACATACATGAATAAAGAAAATAACATGAACACAAGAGACACCAGATTTACCATGGAAACCCAATATGGGAAAAACCACCAATGTAACTAGTTACTATTTTTCACTCTTCTGAAGTGATGCCCGGTTAGAAGCCAACCCGGTAAAAGGTTACAAAACACACTGTTAGGTGTGACCTTGTTAGAGGATTTAATCACCCTGCTAGGAGTGGCCTTGTAAGAGGTCTTGAAACAATTCAATAGAACTATCACCTTGTTAGAGGATTTACAAAATGGTTGTTAAACCAACTCGGTTAAGAGATTTTGATATCACTGCTACAATTGTAAGAGAGTAGCAATAAAATGACCTGCAACTAAATTGTTGATTATAGATCTCTGTTCTGCTTCACTAGATCCTTACTGATCAAATAAATCTTTGCTGCTCCTCAAGGATATCTAACCATCCTTCAAAATTTGCACATACCTTTCTTCAAAATGATTTTTGCATGTTGTATATCTTATTCACCACTTGACCTTCTATATATATATACCATTCTAATTAACATTTAGATTGTCAAGTCGGCACAAATAATTATTACAACAGTCGGCTGGGATAAACAAACTGTAATAACAAAATCCTTTGAAGGGCCAACCTTGCTCGGTAAACATTAATCCTGAAAAGATTTCCTTCGGTGACCGAGTGAACTCGGTAACCACAGTGAATTCTGCAACATCCTTCAGAGACCGAGTGAGCTCGGTAACCACTAATTTTCCTTCGATAACTAAGGAGGCTCGGTTAACACTATTTTCTATCATGTTTCCTTTTGACACCCGAGAGATCTCGGTAGACACTGAGAACCGCCTAGCTGACCGACTGAGCTCGGTAGACATTGAGAATGATAATTGATATGACATTTGTGTGACATCAAAGACAACACATAGCTAATTCAACAATGTCCTTCAGACAATTGTATCCAACATAGAATGTATGTATGGATTAATGCAATGCAATGATTTCTTTCATATGTATGGATGTGATGGAAATGTAATTGATTATGGAAAGATGTATGTATGATTTATGCTTATGCACATGGATGAAATATAATGCAACAAATGATTATGATATGTAAATGCAATGATACACATGATATGTTTTGTAGGTATTGATGAAGACAAGTACTTAGTCTTATGTCAAAAGGATGTTTAACCCAGGATGTTCTACTACTTGTGGTTTGGCGAAGAGACCTTCGAGCTAGGCTCAGCTCTTGTTAGATGTGAAAGATTTGATATGAAGAATCGTTTAAGCTTTGAATTTTGTCCCGCCATTGTGAGATCATGCAAACATGCAAAATGCAAAGAGACATGCAAAATGAAATGCAACCTAAGACCTAGGACCTAGTCACTGATCATGTGTCGATCATTTTCATCATCAAATTTTTAGGTAACCGGATAAATCAATACAATGCCCACTAGCTAGGAAACCATAGACATATGAATATCGATTTGTATGCGCAAGAATCAATACAACACCCACTGGTCAAACAATCATGGACATATGAATATTGATTTTGTTGTCGGAATGTCAGATTAGATATAAGCACCAAGGCACAAATGCCAGGATGACTTGAATATCATGTCCATTTTGATATTGCAATTTGTGTAAGCATCAGAACATAGACATTGTGATGACCTGAATATGCCTTGCATTTATAACCACATCAAACAGTCAATAGATCATTCTAAATCCTGTGTGAATTACCCGTAGTGACCCTTTATTGTTCACATCCTTAGGCAAGATCACATTTCATAGTAGGAGAAAGAATTCACTCAAAAAGATAATAGTTAGATCAAACTTCCTTGAATTTTTTGGGTATCAATGGTCGAGGTACGCATGGCCATCCAATTCGAGATAGAGGCTCTTATAGTCGGACACCATTTCAATCCAAAAATCCCAAAGTTGTTAGATTTTCACATACAAGCAGAAAACAAAGAAATGATTATGTCCCCAGTCATCATTCTCTAAATCATGTAAAGGACATCATCGAAGAGCTCGAAGGGACATAATATGCAAAAATCTCAATGCAAATCAATAAGCATACAAGGAGATAAAAGCATGGAGCCAAGATTGTTTTCAGTTTGTGTTTGATGTTTGATTGTGTTGTTGTAGATGTAAAATCCTTTCTGGAGATGAGACTAACTGACTGACTCACATGAAGCTTCAAAAGGACTCTGACTAGATATGACCATTGGCGATGATGCTGACGCATGGATAGTATCTATAGAGAAATACTTCCACATTTGCATTCTTTCAGGTGAATCTAGAGCTATGTCGGGTGTTTTTCAGTTGATTGGTGAAGCTGGTACTTGGTGGAACAATGAGATGCAAGAGAAGAGGATGCATCCTAGTCAGATTTCTTGGGAGGAATTTGTGGTACTTTTTGTAAGAGATGGATACCTCAGTTGTACTATGATAAGAAGGTAGCTGAGTTTTAGAATCTAATACATGAAGCATGGATTGTTACCCAGTACCATGAGAAGTTCTTCCATCTAGTTAAGTATGTAGCTCAGTATCAATAGGATGAGCGGTTTAGAACCTACAAATTTATTCTTGGGTTACATCTAGAGATAGGGTCTAAAGTTGATATGTATGACCCTAAGACTATGGACTTTGCTTTCAAGAAGACCTTGAGGAAAGAAAAGAAAATATAGAAGTTATCTATAGTAAGGGTAAATGAAAGGTCTAATGCTTCTCAAGGATTTAAGAGGAAGTTTGAAGATAAATTTTTTTTGAAGGAAACTAGATGACAATAGGTATAGAATATGAGGGGTAAAGGCAGAGGTAATGCAAGAAGGAACAACAACAATAATGCTTAGAATCAAAATAAAGGCAACAAGAAAGATGGAAATAACATGAATGATAATAGGAGGAATGGGTCTAATGGTAGACAAGGACCACAAGATGGTTCTTCTCTTGTGGAGGTGACCACTATGCTGGTGCTTTTCCTCAGCATTCAACCCATAGAGATGGGAAAAGACCACAAACTTCGCATAAAATACACACAACTATTGATTATAGATAGGCCAACTACTAGGCTACTCCAATACAATTTGGGTAAGCTCTTTGGTCATCATATAAATCTATTTTGATAGATAAAAGAGCTATAGAATGCTTTATAAATCCTAGACTTGTTTCTTGATTACCATTTAGATCAGGATATATCTAAGGTTGAGTAATGTTTATCTTGTAGTGAGTTGGAATTTCCAAAATTTGAAATGCAAGTAAACCTATATGTTGCCCCATTCGGTTCCTATGATGTCATTTTGGGCATCAATTGGATAATAGAACATAAGGCTATATATTGAACTATAAGGACAAATCAGTTGAATGCTTAGATGATACAAGTAATCTTATAGCACTTATGAGTTTGGACAGATCCTTTGAGCTTAGACACATTTATGCCATGCAATTAAAAAAATGAAAAGAGAAAGGGGTGTATGATGTATGTGGCTTATGTTAAGGATCTTTACACTCCTAGTATAGAAGATTTCCCTATTTTGGAGGAGTTCCAGGCTATTTTCCTAGAGGAATTGCTAGAGCTATCTCCAAAGATAGATTTTGATTTCTCTATTGATGTTATGCCTAGAATTGAGCCTCAATCCAAGGCTACATATCGCATGACCACCACTAAAATGTATGAGTTAAAGATGCAGTTGTGGGAACTCAGGGATAAAGGGTTCATTCATCCTAGTGTATCACCATGTGGAGCTCCAGTGATCTTCGTGAAGAAGAAGGATGGTACCTTATGATTATGCATAGATTATAGGATGCAACTTAATAAAGTGACTATTAAGAACATGTATATCATCTCCCATGAATAGATGAACTATTTGATCAGATGAAGGGAGAAACGGTGTTCTCTAAGATTGATTTGAGATTTGGATATCATCAAATCTGAATCAAAGAGGAGGACATATCCAAAACAACTTTCAGGACAAGGTATGGACATTATGAGTTTGTTGTCTTACCTTTTGGATTGATTAATGTTCTTGCATCATTTTTGAACTTGATGATTAGTGTGTTTAGATATTGTTTTGATACTTTTGTAGAGATATTCATAGATGATATCTTGATCTACTCCAAGAACATGGAGAAACATTAGGAACACTTGCAAATAGTCTTACATCATTTGAGAGACAATAATTTGTATGGTAAACTATCAAAGTGTTCTTTCTATAAGAAATAAATTCACTATTTGGGTCATATCATATTTGTAAATGGAATTGTAATATATCCTACAAAGATTTAAGCCACTCTTGAGTGGCCAACCCCATAGATTGTGAGTGAAGTTAGAAGCTTCATAGGACTTGTAGGTTATTACAGGAAGTTTGTTGAGAGATTCTCTAAGATTGCAACACCTATTTCATCCCTTCAGAGGAAAGGGAAAAGATATGAGTGGAAAGATACTTGTAAGAGAGTCTTTTAGTTGTTGAAATATAAATGCATATCTACTCCTATTTTGATCAAACCGAATCCTAATGGGAAATTTACAATTATCACATATGCTTTAGGTGAGGGTCTTGGTGGTGTTATTATGCAAGAAGGCAAGGTAGTGGATTATGAGTCATGAAAGATGAATTAGTATAAGGTTAACTATTAACCTAATGACTTAGAATTGGCTCTAATTGTGTATGCATTAGTGATGCAGAGACATTACCTTTTGGGTAAGCCGTTTGAGTTGAAAATGAATCACATGGGACTTAGTTATATCTTCATGTAGCCTAATCTCATTGATAGGAAGAGATGTTGGTTACATTTTTTGAGTGAGTATGATTTTGGAATTTCATCATATAAAGGGAAACTAGAACAAAGTAGTTGATTCTCTAAGAAAAATGAGGCACATTTCTTCTATTTCTACTTCTGGGACACAATTGAGAGAGCATGTGATACAAAATATTTAAGGTGATGACCATTATGAGACGGTCAACTAAACCTTTCTTATAGATCTATCAGATCATCGCTTTGATAGATACACTTTTGATGATGATGGTATCATGAGATACCAAGATAGTGTGTATATTCTGATTGAGAAGGGTTGAGGAAGTTGGTTTTAGAGGAGATGCATTGCATTCCCTTTTTAGGAAATCCTGGGGTAAATAGGATGATTTCCAACTTGAGGCCATTATATTTTTGGAAAGGGCTAAACAGTGATGTGATCACTTTTGTAGTTAGTGTTTAAAACACCAGCGACTCAAGGTTGAGCATGTCCACCTAGCTAGACTTTTGTACCCACATGATATATACCAGATCTAAGTATAAATGGAAAGTCATCAGTATGGATTTTATCCAATGTTTACCCATGACACGATGCATACATGATGTGAGCTTGGTTGTAGTTGATAAACTAACCAAGGTAGCTCATTTTATTCCAAGGAGCTTGAGAGATGGATCATTGGGTTTGGCCACTAAGTTTTTTTCAGAGATTTCAAATTTCACAGTGTGCTTGAGACCATCATATCCGATAGAGACACTCATATGACATCTAAGTTTTAGACAACCTTGAATGCATATTTGGGTACTCATTTGAACTTTAGCATCACCTATCATCTGCAGACAAATGGAAAAACTTAGAGTGTAAATCAGGTCATTTAGGACTTACTCCATATGTATTGCATCGATCAGCAATACATAAAACACTTGCATAAGGAGGTATAATAGTATTAGGAATTCCTCCAAGACTAATATGTGTAGGATTTATATTTTGAATAGTTGAATCCATGATAGGTGGAGTAAGGTTAGGAAAATAAGGTAATAATATTGGTATAGGAATAGAACTTTCAACATGATTATTAACATTAGAGAGAATAAGAGAATTGGAAAACCTATTCATAGACATAATATTATCTTTGAAAATATGTGATATGCCATGTAACAAATCAACACCACATTCATTCTTTTAGACCATCCTTCTCAACCCTTCTGTGGGATTTCCTCACTATTCAAATGTTCTTGACCCATTCAATGTTCAAGATTTTATAGATCATTGACAATATTTTCTATTTGGATAGGAGATGCTTATGTCAAGGAGTAATCATCATCATGAGAAGTACGAGAAGAGTGATTTTCAACAGTTTAGGCATTTCATGTGTTGGCATGAAGGTATCACCAAAATTTCCATGGAAAATTCTAGTTGACTCGATCTCTATACACTTAAGGGAATCCATAAGTATATAACTTCTCCTCATCAGGATGTTATATGTAGTGCTCAAGGTCATAAAAATCATGTACAAAGCTATATAAGAAAATGTCTAAAAAAAAATTCTCAACAAAGCGACAATTTAGACATTGCATAAATTGAACTAAATTTGAATCTCTAAATTTAATTAGCACATAAAGCATATAAATAAGATCTAGACATTCAAATTAGAATTAGAAGAGATGCAAGATGCATCAAGTTCACTAAAATGTAAGGAAGGTGAACCCGAATCTCTAAATGCATGGAATGTAGTGGTGATATGATGTAAATATATATTAATGAAGTTCATACAAATTATATATAAACACAAAATTAGAATTAGACAAGATGTAAGACATGTTAGGCTCACCAAAATGTAAGCTTGGGAAAATGTGAAGTAGGATCCATAACTTCATGCATGCAAACAAGTAATCTAGTTCACGCTAATTCCAAATTACATTGGAATTGAAGATGATCCACAAGGGTAAAGATGACTCAAGCAATAACAAGATTTTAAAATCCTATTCTATTGTGGGGGGGCTATGACTATGCAATTTTTATTGAGAAATATATGACCTATGGCGAAAGATCCAGGTGAAAAGATGGTTTTCTAATTGTACAAGGTGATTGGGAATTGACAAATAAATTTAGGAAGTAGATCTCTTAAGCATAGACTGTAATTGATTTGTAGTCTAAATCTTAAGCCAAATTAGGTAGGTTGGAAAAACTAAGTCATCCATCCTTGGATTAGGGCACCCTACTTGACCTAGTTTGAGTAGTTTTTGATCTAGTGTGTTATACACTACAACTTTTCTCCTAATCTAACTATAGCTCTTTCCATGTATCTACCACCTATATCAACACATAGAAAGAAAGGGAAATATTATGTAGAAATGGGTTTTCCTAAGTTAAACCGTAGTTTAGGAATTAATCTTGAATTGAACTTGATTTAAAAGTGCGTTGACGTATAAAATAGGCTAGATTTGCAAAAGAGAATGTATATACCTTCATAAACCTTCTTGATGTCAAAATAATCATGAAGATGTTTGATGTTGACTTTAGGATAGGAAGGTCATGGAATCTTTCACCAATACTTAGATATGCAAACTAATCCTTGTCTTGAATGCATTGGATGCTTGATTTTTGTCTTAGGACTTGAAAAGGGAAAATTGTAGTTAA
Source organism: Chamaecyparis obtusa (assembly GCA_027943335.1). Taxonomy (NCBI): domain Eukaryota; kingdom Viridiplantae; phylum Streptophyta; class Pinopsida; order Cupressales; family Cupressaceae; genus Chamaecyparis; species Chamaecyparis obtusa. The sequence continues at coordinate 90,923 of BSBK01003284.1, forward strand.
GAGTTGAACAATTAAGTTGAATGTGTATCAAAATGAGCTAGGATACCTTTTTTTTAGATACCTCTCCCAACTATTTATAGTTGTTAAATGTAAAAGATGTCAACATCAGTTTAAAAAAATTGCTAATAACTATCTTATGGTTTCAATTTGAGCCCAAATATTATGGAGTGGGATGACTAGGTCGACCTACTCCCTCCAATGTGGGTGATCGTAATTGGAGGTAAAATGTAAGAATTACATATAGAATTAGGTTGCTCAAGCATGTTTGGAATGGAGGGAAAAGAATGCTAAAATACAACCTAACTAGGCATGAAATTACATAGGGATGCAATTTACAATGCTACATGTATATATATGACATATATCATCTATAATACATATAATATATGCTATGTTATAATAAATATTTTAGAATATTTTTTTGTTTTTTTATGAAGTCAACAGGGAGAGGGCCATTTCATTCTTAAATAATTGTGTGCATATTTCTCTTGCACCTATCCTTTCATCCACACTTAAACGTGCTTCCTCTATCAACAAATTTTCTAGCAACTAAATACCCCTAGAGATTGTTTGCATTTCTCATCCTTACATTGAAGATTGCTTAATTTTCCTTCTTCAAACACTAATAAAATTTTATTTATTTCCTTTCTTACAATATAAAGATTATATAGATTTTTTTTATTTAAATAATATCTTTTAATGTTATTTATATAATTTTTGAAAAATATAAATATGCTAGTTGACAATGCTCATCTCTCATAAACTTAATTAGTATTGATATGATTTGCAAGCTACATTTTTAAACCTTCTTCTCTTTGCCCAAAATAAAATATTTTCCATTCATTTGATTATGATTAACATATATTGGAATCAGATTCCACATTTTCACACCAGATATTAATATTATTAGTAGGGACAATTAATTTCGCCTAGGTCCTTCCTAGGAATTAAAAGATTAACTAATTCCCTAATAATCCATATATTAAATGAAAATAGAAAGGTGATTAAAATAATGTTAATCAAATAAATCCTCCAAAACTTTAATAAGAAATTGAATACTTATTAAATTCATAATTCACATTCTCAAAATAATATTAAAATAGTATAGTAATCTAATTACTTAATCAATTAAATCCCTTAATTGGGTAAAACATTAATGTTTATTGACTCTTAATTAAGAATTATATTTTAAACAAGAGTACATTAATTGAATTTTAAATTTATCATTTATTAATGTATTTCAACTGATATAGTTTTATAATCCTAGTGTTGAGATAGGATGATTTTCATATATACTTAATTTGGATTTGTATTGAGTTAAATCCATTTAAAATTATTTATGCTAAACCTAGCTAGGGATTTCATTGACTAATGCAGTCTGATGAACAAGGGATGTTGGCATGCTTACGCATGCCATGATTCCACTTGTGAGTCAATTTGTGTTGATCATTGTGCCTTGTGTTTTGGGTCGTGTGTTCTTAGTGTGTAACCTAGGTGATGTATTACATTTTTTAGAAAAAAATTAGTGTGTTTTGCCTTAGATTTTGGACATTACATTCTAGTAAAATTTCATGTGTGGTTGCTATTCCATTTTATAATTCTAATTATTTTTTCCAATATAATCAAGTTGATCAAATCTAAATTATTTTGAATTTTAGTCCTCTGGAGCCATGATAAGTCTAAACTATTTTGAATTTCAGTCTTTCTCAGCCATGATTTGATATCTTGAAGAGCATAAACTCCATATGGTTGTTTACCAAGGATTGTAACTCTTGGGAACCTAAGAATCATGATTTTTTTATATGAAATTCCATCTTAATTTTAGAAAAACAAAGGATATCTAGAGTCTAAAATAAGAATTTCAAAATTAGATGATGTCTCGATATGAAACATGTACACTTTTGGTTGTTGATATATACATCAGATTGTATTTGGTGTTGTACTATTTTTGAGTAAAAATGTACTTGTTTTGTATTTTTTGGTGGACTTGTCTTTTAGATTATAAATATAATAGAAGAATTACACTATAGTCATTTAGTATCAAATCTTCTTTGTCTTATAGCTTAAACAATGCTTCTAAATATGCTAGAAGAGTTATGATATATTTTCTTTTGGCATAATAGATTAAATCTATTATTCAAATTCATGGTTTTATCTTAATCTTGTTAGGATTCAATATGTGAAGTTTTCACTTGTCTTAATAAACTCTTAAACTTATTCTACAAAAATACTAATTCAATTCAATGCCCTATTATTTCTACATCGGGATTTGTGGCTTTGATTTTATTCCAATATTCTCCAACTTCACTTTTATGCTCTCTGACGATGCAGCTGACCCACCAAATTTGAACACCTCTACCATTTTCAATCGTTCCTATCCCTCCACTTCAATTTCCAACAAGCAACTAGCGTAAATTTCTAGAGGGATGGCATGGCTCCTTCCTCCAATTCAGGAAACTCCTCTAATGAACAAAAAAATGAAATATACAAGATGCGGAGTAGTGGAAACGCTCCTGATTTTCCAAACTCCTTTGGCATTCTCTGCATCTCAGTCTCCCCATAAATACAATTCCCTCAAATTTTTCAGCTGGCATATCCAACCTGGAATTACAAACTCATCTAACTAGAGATATTCTAAATGTTTCATTGCTCTCATTTTCTCTGAGAACTGCCCAAACTTTGTTGCAAAATTGAATATTTTCAAATTACACATATTCACTAGTTGCACAAGGATCCCTTCTTCTGTCATTCTCAAGTCCATCTCATGCTCAAGATGTACATAAAATTCCTGAAGCTGAGTCATATTCACCAGATCCTCTAATGTGAATCCATCCTCTTTGATGGACAGGCACAGCCCCAATGTTCTGAAGATGTTAATGTTTAACTTCCAATGTGACATGTGTTCTCCTCTGTATACAATTAGTTCTTATTTTGTCTGAGGCAATAGCTGTTACAATTTTGTTTTTACAATATTTTACCAATGCCACCATTTGACAGCTACTACTCTATTTGACATCTGTTTGTCATCTTTGCAGCTGTATATGTTTAAGTAATTGTAAATATATCTAGTTTCTTCTTCTTTTTGGCATGTACATGAGGCTGAACTTTAGGCAGTTTTTCTAGATTAGGCTCTATTTTTTTCTGGCCCTGTTTTTGGCACTGGGAGCTATGAACAATCTGGACCTATATCCAGATATGTTCTGCTCTATTTCTAATTTAGGGATTGTAATTGTTTTCTCTATTTTCAGCTTATGAATGTTAATATACAAAGCATTGTTCTGGTTCTGAAAAGCCATGTATCTTTTATATGTATATAAATTAAAACATATAATTTATGTGTTGTTGTAGAAATACTTTGTCATGATGTCTTGTTACTGTTTATAAGATCTTGTGTTTAATTAATGAAACTAGTATAGAAACACTTAGTTTATTGATTTTCTTTTTCTCCTCAAATTCAACATTTGGTATTAGAGCATCCAGGAATTTAAGGAAGTTTGTTAATTCCCAGACCTATAACCTATTAGAGGTATAAAGGAGTTGTTTGTAGAATTGCAGGGGCATAAGTTGTGAGAGTTTTGTGAGAAGACACCAGTTGAGAATATAGTTTTTGAAAGGGAACTTTGGTAGCTAATGGTACCAGTGTAACCCATCCTCAAATTTTAGTATTCAAAGGAGACAATTATGATTTTTGGAGTATAAAAATGAAAACCTGGTATAAATCCCAAGATTTGTGGGAATTGGTAGACCAAGCATATCCAGAGCCTACAGATGCTCAAGCTCTTGCAGCCTTAAGTCAGGCAGATAAAGACCTATTAAAAGAAAATAGGAAAAGAGACTCAAAAGCCTTATTTGTCATTCAACAGGTTGTACATGAATCAATTTTCCCAAGAATTGTTGCAACCACAAAATATAAACAAGTCTAGGATTTGTTATAGAATATGTATCAAGGAACAGATAAAGTAAAGACAATCAGATTACAAATGCTTAGAAGGGAATTTGAAAATCTGGTCACGAAAGAGTCAGAACCCATGCAAGAATTTTTTACTCATGTGATGGGTTTAGTAAATCAGATTAGGTCCTATGGGGAAAACTTGATGGATCAAAAAGTAGTAGAAAAAGTCCTTAGATGTATCCCTCCTAAATTTGATATTGTGGTTGTGGCAATAGAAGAGTTGAAGGACTTAAGCCTTCTCTCCATTAATGAGCTTATGGGCTCTCTTCAAACCCATGAACAAAGAATGAACAGATCTACAGAAAAATCAATTGAATAGGCTTTTGAAACTAATATAAATATTTCAAAGAAAAAGGGAAAAGGATTAGAAGAATCATTTCATAAGGATGTAGGAAGGTATAGGGGAAGAGGGAGAAACAATAATTTTTATAGAGGAGCTAGAAGTGCACAAAACAAAAATTATTTCAGACCAAGAAATTCAGAAGACACACAAAAAAATATTCAAAAATTTGATAAATCACATGTACAATGTCATTATTGCAAAAAGTTTGGGCATAATGAACGGGACTACTGGAAAAAAACTAAACAACATGCACATTATTCTGAAGCAAAAGAAGATCAATCAAATACAAATTTGTTTCTGGCCTGCAGTGCTATCAATGAAGAAGAAGAGAATGTATGGATCTTGGATAGTGGTTGTAGTAGCCACATGACTGGAAATAAAAATATCTTTGTAAATATGGATGATTCAATTACAACACAAGTGCATCTTGGTGATAACAAAGAATTTGAAGTCATGGGTAAGGGGACTATTGTAGTAAAATCCAAACAAGGTCAAGAAAGGTATATACATGATGTTTTGTATGTACCTGGATTAGCACATAATTTGCTGAGTATACGACAATTAGTTGAAAAGGGATATTCTGCCTTATTTGAAAATAGAAATTGTGTTATTTATGACAAAAAAAATAAAATCAAATTGTGGCAAAGATTGGCATGTTGCAGAATAGGATTTTCCCTTTGAAGCTTGCATATGGTGAAACTCAAGTCCTCAACTCTAATTATAAAGACCAATCTTGCTTGTGGCACATCAGATATGGACATTTAAATTTTAGAGGACTTAAGTTGCTCTCCCAAAAGGAAATGGCAAGAGGACTGCCACATATCTCACATGATGATCAAGTTTGTGAAGCTTGTGTTGTTGGTAAACAACACCGTGCTTCCTTCCCAATAGGAAGATCTTTAAGAGCTAAGATACCACTTGAATTGGTACATACTAATGTCTGTGGCCCAATGCAAACATTGTCACTTAGTAAAAATAAATATTTTATAATCTTTGTGGATGATTTCAACAGAAGGACTTGGGTCTACTTCATCAAAGAAAAATTAGACGCCTTTAACAAGTTTCAACAATTTAAGGCTAAAGTAGAAAAACAAATTGACTATCCCATCAAAACCCGACGTTCAAATAGAGGGGGAGAATTCACCTCTAATGAGTTTCAAAAATTTTGTATAAAGAATGGGATCCAAAGGCAATTAACTGCAAGTTATACTCCTCAACAAAATGGAGTTGTTGAATGCAAGAATCACATTGTTGTGGAAAAGGCCAGAAGTATGCAGCTCTCAAAGCTAAGGGTCTACCAAACATATTTTGGGTTGAAGTTGTTGCTACATCTGTATATTTGTTAAATAGATGTCCAAAAAAAAGTGTAAAAAATATGACACCTTATGAAGCATGGTGTGGAAGAAAACCTGGGGTTGCACACTTGAGAGTATTTGGATGTATTACTTATGCTCACATAGCTGATCAATTAAGGAAAAAGCTTGATGAAAAAAATGTCAAATGTATTTTCATTGGATATAGTGAGGACACAAAGGGATATCACTTATTTAATCCAGGCAGTAAAAAACTAATTATTAGTAGAGATGTTATCTTTGCTGAAAATGAAGCTTGGCAATGGAATGATAATGTGAACAAGGAAAAACATGTAACTATTGATTTGGAACTAGATGTCCCAACCTCCTCACTTAGTCCCAGCATTAGTTCAATTCCTGTTGCCACTCCTCCACCAAGTTCATGTTCATTACCTTCTACTTCTTCAAGCTCTAGTCCTCTTCCAAGAAAGGTAAAAAGTCTTAAACAAATTTATGAAGGCACTAATAGTCTTGATGAAACTATAAATTTTGCTTTGTTTTCACATATTCAAGTTGAACCAAGAAAATTTGAGGAGGTTGTAGGACAGGAAGTTTGGATTAAAGCCATGGATGAAGAAATTACTTCAATTGAAAAAAATGAAACTTGGTAGCTAGCTGATCTTCCACCCGAAAAAGATGTTATTGGGCTGAAGTAGATTTACAAAATTAAATACAAAGTTGATGGATCTATTGAAAGATATAAAGCAAGACTAGTTGCAAAGGGTTATTCCCAACAACCAGGTATTGATTATTTTGAGACATATTCTCTGGTTGCTAGATTAGACACTATAAGAGCTATTTTGGCATTAGTAGCCCAATATAGGTGGAAGGTTTACCATTTTGATGTTAAATCAGCCTTTTTAAATAGTTATTTAAATGAGGAAGTGTTTGTAGAACAACCACTTGGTTATCAGATTGTTGGGAAAGAACACAAGGTTTATCGATTAAGGAAGGCTTTTTATGGCCTCAAACAGGCACCTAGATCCTGGTACAATAGAATGACAAATAGTTTTAAGAGAAGCGAAAGTGAGCCCACACTCTATGTAAAGTTTTAGAGTACAGGTGAGTTACTCGTAATATGTTTATATTTTGATGACTTTATCTATACAGGAAATTGTGAAAAGTTAATAGAGGAGTTTAGAGTTGCCATGAAAAATGAATTTGAAATGGAAAACTTAGGCTTGATGCAATATTTCCTTGGAATACAATTAAGACAACTACATGATGGTATTTTCATTTCACAAGGAAAATATGCTAATGATTTACTCAAAAAGTTTAAGATGAATAATTGTCAAGCCATGAAGACACCTTTGGTCATGAATGAAAAATTAACTAAAGAGGATGGTTCTGAAAGAGTGGATGCAACATTGTACAGAAGTCTGGTTGGCAACCTTATGTATTTAACAGCTACAAGACCAGATATTGTGTATGCTGTTAGTTTTCTTTCAAGGTTCATGCAAAATCCTAGTAAACTTCATTTTTGTGCTATAAAAAGGGTTCTAAGATATGTGTAGGGTACAAATTCTTTTGGAATTTTGTATACACCTTCAAATAATTTTGGTTTAATTGGATATTCAGACAATGACTAGGCTGGTTCTATAGATGATAGAAAAAGTACTTCTGGTTTTGTGTTCAGTCTTGGTTCAGGTGCTATTTCTTGGTCTTCAAAAAAACAATCATCAGTAACCTTATCCTCAACTGAAGTAGAATACATTGTTGCAGCATCAACTTCCTATGAAGCAATTTGGTTAAGGAGAATTTTAGAAGATTTGAAACAAAAGCAAGAGAAACCAACTGTCATACATTGTGACAACAACTCAACAATTTCCATCACTAAAAATCCCATGTTCCACAATAGAACAAAACACATTGATATTCGATACCATTTTATTAGAAATCTTGTGACTAAGGGACAGGTTGAGCTGAAGTTTTGTAGAAGCACTGATCAAATTGTTGATATTCTTACTAAACCTATTCCAAAAGAAAGTTTTGAAAAGCTAAGACAAATGATGGGGGTTACTTCATTAAACATTAAGGGGGAGATTGAAGATGTTAATGTTTAACTTCCAATGTGACATGTGTTCTCCTTTGCATAGAATCAATTCTTGTTTTGTCTGAGGCAACAACTATTACAATTTTGTTTTTGTAATATTTTACCAATGCCACGATTTGACAACTGCTACTCTATTTGACATCTATTTGTAATCTTTGCAGCTGTATATGTTTAAGTAATTGTAAATATATCTAGTTTCTTCTTCTTTTTGGCATGTACATGAGGTTGAACTTTAGGCAGTTTTTCTAGATCAAGCTCTATTTTTTTCTATCCTTATTTTTGGCACTGTGAACTGTCAACAATCTGGACCTATATCCAAATATGTTTTGCTCTATTTCTAATTTAGGGATTGTAATTGTTTTCTCCATTTTTAGCTTATGAATGTTAATATATAGAGCATTGTTTTGGTTTTGAAAAGCCATGTATCTTTTATATGTATATAAATGAAAACATATAATTTCTGTGTTGCTGTAGTAATACTTTGTCATGGTGTCTTGTTGATGTTTATAAGATCTTGTGTTTATTTAATGAAACTGATGTAGAAACACTTAGTTTCTTGATTTTCTTTTGCTCCTCAAATCCAACATGTTCACAGTGTTCTCAAATAGCGTAGCTTAGATATTCCCTTTGGCATGTGCCTAACAAAATCGCATTCTAAATACTGAAGACAGTTTAGCTCACTTACCCATTCTGGTAGCTCCATTGTGCTTTCAGGGAGAGCAAGAAAGATGAGGCTTTTCAGATGTTTGACACACTCAGGTACAACCCTAATATTTGTCTCCCTTAAATTCAAAACTTTCAAAAGAACCATCTATCCCAGAGACAGAGGAAATGTAGAAATTCTTGTGTGTAACGGCTCTGCCTTCTATCGTGTCTGTCAAAGACTGTGAAGGCCAATCCTTTCTTCTCTACCTGCAACCTCAAGATGCTTCAACCATTTTCTCTTCCTAAATACTATGATACCCAATATAGATTATTCTGTGCATGTAAAAGACATATCAATGGAGCTGTTGTAATTACGATTGTATTGAGATAATAAAATATGATATCCTCTGCTTGAAGAGTGGACTTTGTCCAACAATGGATGAACCATTGTAAATTTGTGTTGTTGTCTCTGTGTTTAATGTTTTCATTCTGTTGTGTATTTGTCTATAATTTACTTTCAACAATTGGTATCAAAGCCAGTTTGGCTGGAGCAGAGATGGAGGAAGAAGATGATGACACTAATTTTGTTATTGACGAATTTCTTGAGAATCTGCATTTGGCTGAAGAGGAGGATGTTGAAGCAAGTGAGGATGAAGTTGAGGAAGTTGTGAGGTTGAAGGAAGAGAACTTTCTACTCATAGACCAACTGATTTGTATGGATCAGAAGTTGGAGGTTTTGTGTCGTATAATGAATGTTGAAAAAGAAAACTTTGAGAAAGAGTGGGAATTATTTGAGAAGACTCTGTTTCAGGAAGAGGAAAATGATGGGTTGGGCCACTAGATCTTGATAGAGGACTCTTTCCTCGCAAAAATATATGTGTTTTTGATAGAGAAGTTTTCCCTTGGTGGAAAGAAACAATAAGAGGATTCAGGGTGCCTGGCAACTAGAGATTTCAAGAGCACAGGGATTACAGAGCTCAAGGAGGCTGGAGAGAGCCCTTGGCTCAAGGCTGCGTGTGATCCAAAAGTCTTTGGCAAGTCCGAGAATGAGGTTTTTGATGATTTATTGTTGCAGATTGCAGAAGTAGAGGCAAAGTGGAATGCATTGACTGCAGGCTCCTCTCCCACGCCTTCAAACCTAGGAGTTGGGTGTCATTGTGGTGTGAATGACAGGCATTGCAACGGGAAGACATCAAGTTTTTATATGGATTGGTTACAAGAGGGTATTGCAGATGAGAGAAGAGGCTTGTGTATTGGCCAAGAAGAGGGTCAAGAAGCCCAAGTTGTTGCTCATCCTGGAGATGAGGAGTTACAGCCTATTATGTGTTCGTTAGAAGTCTTAGAAGATCACTTGGAGGGAATGGTACAACCCCGATTGGTGGAGGATGTCATGGCTTGTGAGGAATATGTTTTAGCTGTTCGAAACATGTATGAGAAGCAGCTTGTCATGGAGCTGGATGACATTAAGCAGAGACTCAAGGAAATGAGTACAAGGAGGGTGTTTTGGGTGAGTGAAGTTGTAAGTCTTGATGACAAGAATATGCTTAGGGGTTGTAGGTTTATTGTCTTTGATGTTAAGATAGTTGTAAGTTTTGTTAAGCCTGATTTGATTTGGAGACAATTCATTTGGAGTGTGCTAGAGCAGAGCCTTGCAAATTTGAGATCTTTTCAGGGCCTACTTTGTTTTCTGTGATCAACAATCTCCAAGTGGGGATATCGTGATGCAGCTCTTATCACAGAAATGATTGGACTTCAAGTGGGAGATTGTAACGGCTCTGCCTTCTGTTGTGTCTGTCAGAGACTGTGAAGGCCAATCCTTTCTTCTCTACCTGTAACCTCAAGATGCTTCAACCATTTTCTCTTCCTAAATACTGTGATACCCAATATAGATTATTCTGTGCATGTAAAAGACATATCAATGGAGCTGCTGTAATTGCGATTGTATTGAGATAATAAAATCTGATATCCTCTGCTTGAAGAGTGGACGTAGTCCAGCAATGGATGAACCACTGTAAATTTGTGTTGTTGTCTCTGTGTTTAATGTTTTCATTCTGTTATATATTTGTCTGTAATTTACTTTCAACATTGTGAAGCTCAAATCTAGAACGCGGAGTCCTCTCATAGCGGTAAACAAGTTTTCTGGAATGATTGTAATGTTCTTATTCTGAGACAGTGAGAGTATACGGAGATAAATAGGACGACTCTTTGAGATGGCCAAATCATCCAAACCTTTCTTGGCCAGTAAAATCCGATGCCAGCCAGTGGCAACACCTGCATGTGAAGATACTTTTTCAACCGAAAAAACACATTTATCTTCTTTTGATATTTGTATGGCCAAATCATACAACAGATCATGAATTTTATAATACTTGTATAAATATCGCCTCCCACATATATCACCTACGTGAATCTCATACACTTGAAGCAAACACAGTTGGACGAGTTGATCTAACCAATCCAAACCCATATTCCACTGGTCCTCTGTTGTTGGGATGAATCCTTCCGCTAGCCACAGATATATGAAATACTCTGCATCTATCTGCTCATCTTCGGAAAAGAAGGAAAGACTGTTTAAGTTGTGTAATAAGAGAGTCATAACTCAGTTTCAAGATCTCCATGACAGCAAGGTGATCAGGGTTGCCAATGGGAGTCACTACTTTTTCGGGTTGACTGCGCTTCAACTCCCATTTCTAAGATGAGTGGAGTTGGCCAGAGAGGCTTCTATCATTTTGATAGCCCGAGGTAAATTTCCACATTGCTTTACAATCCTCCGAGCCTCCTCTTCCAGCAGCCGTGGCGCTGTATCTCCCACCCTATTTGGAAATGCATAGATACAAAACAACCTCAAACTGTCTTCCTCTGACAAATTTCTCATCTCATAAATTTGAGCACGACAATTTAGAGCAACCTGCGTACTTCTTGTGATAATCACAATTTTACAATCTTTATGAGCCGACAGACCAAGTTTATCAATCAGAGAATTTTCAGTGAGAGCTCCCACAGATCATCCAGCACGATAAGACATCTTTTTCCTTTGAGATGCTTTTCGATCCATTCAACTGCTCTCTCTTTAGTTACTTGATCGTCCACAATTTCACTACTTAAACCTATGTGGGAGGCTATATCATGATGCAAATTCTTGAGAGAATAAGATTTAGAAATAGAGAGCCAAATAGAATGATCATACCCGGCTTTTATGTCTTTGTAGACATTATGGAGAAGAAATGTTTTTCCCGAGCCGCCCATACCAACGATGGCTATGACTGAAACTTGTGGGTCTTGTAGCAACCTTCTCATGTCTCCAACTTTGGATTGTAACCCCACTGGATGTGAATCTTTGGGGAGAAAACTTGATCTCTTCACATGTGCTGATGTACTTATTGAGGCTGTTGCATCTACAAGACAATCTGACCTATGGGATATACTTTTAATTAAATGTCGAAGTATTTCATAAATGCAGCTGAGTAGGTGAAGTCACTCCGTAGAATTTCATGGGAGAAGACTTGATTTCTTCACCTCTTTTTGTACAGCCAAGGTAATCGTTTTACACAGCCTCTCGACATTACTGACAATGAGAGTTTAAAACTGTTTCAAATTAATTATGAGAGGGTAGAAAAAGAAAAATTAAAACACAGAAGCATTACAGATTGAAGTCGACAATCTAAACAAAATATGAAGAAGTAAACGGCAAAAACAACTTTAAGCCTTACTCATGCAATGTGTTGAATTCATAGCCAGAGATGAGTGAAGAAGAGTGGAGGGCTTCTTTCCACTGATCAATCTTCTCCTTGTTGAATCTCCCCTTTCCTTCATGCTCGGCGAATGCAGCTGCATAATGTCCCTTGTCAAGGTAGCGAAGTTCAAAAGGCTTCACATCGTAAAATATAGGAATAAACCGAGCCTTGGCCTCCAACATGAGAAGCAACTCATCTAAACACCACGAGGAGTCCACATATCCTGGTGAGAAGATGGCTATCTGTACTTTAGAAGAATATATTGCATTTTGTATGGCACACTCAATTGAATCTCCCAATTGCAGTTCTTGATCAACACCCCTTTTCATCAAGAGAATCGTATAGTGCAAAAGCCAGAGTATATTTGACATCAGGGCCTCGGTGGTTGATGAATGCATCATACACTTTTCTAGATACTACAGGCGTTTCTCTCTGAAAATCAGTGAAAGAACATTGATGAGATGAGGAAGACGCCATGGGTCTACAGGCCAAAGAAAGATAGAAAATATAACTCACACTAATTTGGATTTTGATAAAAGTAGAGAAAACATGAAATCTTTAAAACTGATCTGAGTGTGTTGAGAAAAGTGAGTGAGGGGGAGATGCGTAAGAAGATGTGATTTTCTCTGCAATACATGACTTTGATTCAGAGCTCACATGGCGACTGAGAAATTTGGTTTTCCAACTTTCTAACATTTTGACTGACAAGCACTGTCACTAAACACCACTAAAATTATCAATCCATATAATTTTGTCGGTGCGCTTTGGATACAGATGAATGATCATTTCAAACTTCTCTTTTGTGAGTGACAACTGTCATCTGATCTTTCTTCCGCGCTTTTCCCGTGCCAATGAGTTTTATGAGAGAGTAGTAGTCAAATCTCAATTAGCGCAACAAATTCATTTGCGTAAATTGTAAGCAAGGCTACTTTATTTCGTGTACGGGTTTTCATTTCATATGGAAGAATTAAATTACTTTTAGGCTACTTTATTTTCTATACGGGTTTTCATTTCATTTCAAACATTATTTTCTTCTGAGCTATCATTCCCAAACTTCATTATGGTGAAGGCGTCTTATATTTGAGATGGATGAATGTCTTGATCTACAGCTCAATCTAGACAATTGGGCAATCTTAATCATCCATATTTTTTTATCAATGTTTATTTATCTGTCATTTATTGCTTTGTTTTTCTCTTTGGCATCTGTTCACCTAGAAGACTAGTAGATGTACATATTAAATTATTGATAAATGACCTATCGTAAGATAGATAGATAGATAGATAAAAACATTATGTCCACGAGGCTAAACATAGCCTATGGGACAGCAAGGCATCTTAGGCCGACGTCAGTAACTCGGTTTGCTTCTTGTGCAAGCTGATGATGAGCCCACCTAACTTCTCAATGTGCTCCTTGCTGAATAGGCTATACCAAGAAATATCTGATATAGTATCCACAAATTTATCCTTGATGTTCTTGTAGGCTTCACATTCTAAAATAAAGTGATGTTCAGTTTCTGCTTTCCCAGAGTTGCAAAACATGAAAATTCTCTCTTGTCAAGTCTTCTTTGGCCTCTTCCAAAGTACGGTCTCACATCGGAGTTGATGGGAGTTGGTTCTTAACTGGACAATAAGAATTTTATCTCTCTAAAAACTGTTGGCACCAATGTACGCTATTTGGAGTTGATCACATGCGGGGTTGAACCCATTGATATAATATACTTTCTTCCTTCCAATCCCATTTCCCCAATTTCTCTTGTAAAATTTCTCCATAACAAAGACTTCTATTTCTTTGTTATTTGTGGGGCACAAGTTGAATTAGATATTCCATTTCCTCATCCACTTGATGTTTTGTTGCATCTATGTCTTTTTTCATTTTCACAATGTGTCATTAAAGACAACATTAGGCCATCTATTTCCTTCCATTTTTTTGATTCTTTTTAGATAGCTTATTAGGCGAGCCATAGCAAGTGCCTCGATAGGGACAACCCCCATTTCTCTTAACATGATATCATAAGGCACGGTGCTTTTGATTTTAAATTTTCTTGTGATCAAACTCTTTTGGATTCCTTCACTTTGCTTCCATTGTGCTATTGAAGTGTTGATGGCCCATAATTCACACCCATAAAGAACAACCGGCAACACAAGAAGACCACAAAAGGTTTGAATAGTTTTCCAATCCAAAACCTCAGCTTCACAACACCTATTTTGAAGAGCCTAAAATGCCTTCCATCCCCTTAATGCCCTTTTACCTATGCAACCTACCCAACTTAGATGTTTGTTGAAATTTATACTACACAACTTCCTCAAGAACACTGCCACCAAAATAAAACTCACGTTGATGTTGTTTTTTGTTATTAGAGAAAACCATAACTTTAGTCTTGCTGATATTAACCTACATCCCCACCCTTCTGCAAAAGCACTCAAGAGAAAATAAATGATCTTGCAACCCACAAGTAGATTTGGCAATCAAAATGAGATCGTCTGCATATAGGAGCAGCTTTATTATAAATTCACCTAATTGTATACCTTTTCCATTTTGCATGTTTAACCACTCTTCAAGTTTATCTATGTATAAGCCAAACAAAGTAGAAGATAAAGGACAACCTTGTTTGACCCCGATATAACTCTTGAAACATTCTGAAATGCTAGTTGAGGTTCTGATTTTGACTTTCACCTCTTCATACATCCTATGAACAGCAGCTCTAAGATGCGTAGGAATCCCCAATTATTCCATCCTGAGCCAAAGCTTGTCCCTAGAGATAGTGTCAAAAGCCTTTTTAAAGTCAACAAAACAACAAAAAACCTCCTCCTTTTTCTCCTACCTTTTTCGATAATGTGCCTCAAAGTGACACAATGATCAATCGTTGAGTGCTATGGTCTAAAACTAGCTTGCCCTTTAGCATGCTTATGGTTTTCTTCAGCCCATTTGTTGATCCTAGTTTCTATTGTATGCACCCTAAAATGGCTGCCTAAATTATGGGCCCCCATTCTTCAATTTATCAAATGACAGAATCAATTTATCAATTTCCTGAATCAACGCGTTGCAATATTTTCAATTCAAATCATTTTTTTTTATCAAATTGTAATTAATTCAAATATTTCAATATTTCCTAAGGTTTAATCATTTTATCCTAAGTTTTATTTAATTAAGAGAACATGTTCCCTTTTAATTAAATAAAAAAATCTTTTAAATAAATAATAAAATCCACCTTATCCTATGTGTGCACATGAAAAAGAAATTTCTAAATTTAAAATAAAAAGAAAAAAACTTTTTGTCTACACATTAAATGCACACTTTTCAAAATGAGTGGAATCTCCTTTTGTCTCTTAATCTCTTCCACACATCTTTTTGCCTCCTAACCATGTCCATTGATTTTGCTTCTTGAGAATCTTGTGCACCAAAGTCAAAATGAGAATTTTTCTCCACCCTTGGATTTTGCCTCTTAATCTCTACCATTCATTGCTCTTTAAAAGGAGCCCTCTCCTTCTCATTTTAAGCATCCAGATTTTAGAGATCCAGATTTTATGTTATTGTTACGTTGCAGATTTGGAGAGCGATTTTGGAGGAGAGTTTGAGCACTTGAGCTTGAACATTGCAATTTCTCTTTTCTTGTATTCTTTTCTCATGCCTCCATGGAAATCTATTTAGATTACTCTTGCACTTACATGTTAGATTAGATTCATATTTCATTTCATAGAATAATCTTGCATGCGTATTTCCTTTCATAGATTAGTTTTCTTTCATGCATTGTTATCATATAGAATAGCTTCCATTTTCATTTGCATGCATATTTGATGATCATGGAGACTAGCATTCTTTCTTTTCCTCTTTGAATCTCTCATTTTATGGTGTACTTGCATGGGCACAAACTAAGTCTAAAGTGAGGGCCTCCATTATAAACCCTTGCACTCCATGAATAGAGAACTTTGAGTCATCATTTGAGACCTCATTCTTGAGTAATCTTGGATATAATGACTCATAGAAGTGTGTCAACATTTTAGCACATATTTTTTATGCCCACCATGGGGCAACCCACCTTTACATGTTGGTTTTGGTTATTTTTGGAGCTAACCCCCTTGTGTAGATTTGCTTGGAGATGAAAATCCTAGATTTTTAAAGATTTGATCATATCTCCCAAACGGCTTGGAGTTTCTGTCAGAAAATTGTTTTGTAGGTTGGCAACATATCAGAGAAGCTTTAGTAAAAAATTCAAAATTTTTTGAGGTATTGTGAAAATTTTATTTTATTTTCTTTATTTTTCATAAAAATTATTTTTTGGCACAAATCAGCATATTTTTTGAAAATTTTTACATTTTCAAAAAGTTCTTTAAATTATACAGGGGGTCTATTCTTTGTGTTTTAAATTTGGATGCAATATCATAGCTCAAATAGTGGATTTACAAAAACTAATTTCTTTTGATAAATAGGGTCCCTAGGGCACAAATTAAAAAATATTGCTAAAAAATTTACATTTTTAAAAATCTCTCTATTTTTTAATAGGGGTCTCTTTTCTGCATTTAGGGTTTAGGATCCAAATTCATGTCATATAGGTCCAATCTTGTTGACTAGGTCAAAAATTAAAATTCTAAAAAAAGGGGTGGGGCATTTAATGATTAGCTTGCACTTATTTTTCACATGGTTCAATGCATGATATGAATTGTCATTTGGATTATTTGTTGGTTATTGTTGCTCCTAACAATTTATTTTCAGATCTAACCCTAGGATTTGCATAAGTTGAATGTATGTTGCATATCTTGTTTGTATGTTTTCTTGTTTGCTTGTTTTCTTGTCTTGGAGAGTTCGTGGCTTGCTTGCACAGAAAAGCTCAACAAAAAAAAAAAATAAGGTAAAATATACTAAGCGCGTTGCTTTGGACTTGAGGTATTTTTTTGCATCTCTATAACATTTGGATTTTGGAAATAAAAATGACCCTCTCATGTGTCTGACTTGAGTGTTTTTTCGCTTTTGTAGATCACACTTCTAATTTTTGCTCTAAAGGGAAAAAATAAATCTAGATTTTCTTTCTTGCATATATGTTTCACATAGTAATTAGGCCCTATGAACACTATTTGTGGCATTCTTGAGAGAGTGGGCTTCATTCACGTGTCTTACATGTGAAGCTCTTCTCAACAATAGATCCCCTTGTAGGTAAGGAAGGACTTGCTATCATCTCATGGTCTTACTTGGTTTAGTCTTCAACATTTGATGGTACATTCTCTCTTGGTCCCACTTAGAGAGATCGGTAGTCATTGTTGTCAACATACAAACTTTGGTGAGGTGATTGCAACTAAGTGTGTCAATTAATTTTCTTGCTATGTCTAGGTGAGGTGAAGAGGCTAGAGGATTATGCTATGTTCCCTTTTGGGCACATCAGAAACTTGGAACCCTTGAATCTGAGCTAAGTCCCATGTGGTCCATATTGTGAGTCTTCCATGTTAGAGATGGTTAACCGCAGTGGACACTCCCTTTATTGGGGAAACCACGTGGATGAAAGCTCAAGCAGTATTAGCCATTCTTGTTGTGGAGCAACAACCACTATATAAATGTCCTTGTGGAAGAAATCTCCACAGGTGTGGTCTCTTGTTGGGCTGTTAGATCTCCTTAATAGCTCCTGATTGATTAAATTCTCAGACTATGTCAAAACCTCAGTGCGCCATGATTGGATTTCACCCACTTGAGATTACAAGAGTTGTAGAGTTGACCATTACTACAAACCATAGTGCTACCAACTTTTTCTTTTCTAGGACTATGTGCGTGACTGAAAAACATTTTGAGAACATACACAAGTAGAGTCCTTAGGGAGTAGAATACTACGTCACTATTCTTGTTCATGCGCAAGGTTGCTTTGTCCCTTATTGTTTGAAGACAATTGTTTGCTTGAACTCTTTGATTGTTGTCTTGCGTGCCTGATTATTGATAAGAATCTGTTAATGCATCTAGTTGGTCAATTAAAATAAACAAAAACTGAGTTCCCAAGTTGAAAAACCAACTTTTTACAACTTGCTCGATTTTCTATCATGTCATTTCCAGTCTTCCTCAGTCGATTTGGGTTAGATCAGGTCACTTACCCTACTGTTAGAAGCCTGTTTGCACCTTGGATTATTGTGTTTTGACCTCTTGGACTAGTCATCTTTAATTTACGAGTGCCCTTGCTTGCATCCGGTGAGCTAGAAACACTAGTAGAATTTGGCAAATAAATGACTAAAAATTTTAGTCACGTGACTAAAACTGATCATGTTCTACAAATATAAATGACTAAATAAATGACCAATTTGGTCATCAGGTAAAATCACAGCTAAAATGACTAAATAATTAGTTTTTAGTGAAAGTGATTGCAAGCCAACCACATACATGAAATTGATGAACAAGGTGATCAAATCCTTAAAAATAACTCCACTTTACTAGTTTTAGATAGTATTTTGACCTATTCAAAAAATGAAAATGAGTATTTTCATCATCTATGTCCTATTATGAAAAGTCTTAAAAAACATAAGTTGTTTAAAAAATGACCCAAACATGCACCCTTTCAAGGTGTATTAGACTCAAAGTCTGAAAATTATTCCCTACCGTGCAAAAGTGAACTCTAAATGCTCAAGGTCAACCAATTTGCATATAAAATTTCAACTTTAATTAAGTGATTTACAACACCATCACTTAATTAAAGTTAATTACAATGTATACATCATTACAATGTATACATCATGCAAATTTTTCTTCTATTATTTCATTTATTAATAAATAATATATTTAATATATATTAAATAATAGATATCATTATTAATAAATATTAAACATATTACAAAAGAAAAATATTAATAAATAAAATAATATCCAAAATTTATGGAAAAACTCTTTATATGTAATAAGGTGGACTTGCAAAACTAGCGTTATATTATTCAATTATTTTAGAATAACATTTGTTGTGAATTACATATTTAGGATAAATTAATTTCATGATATATATAAAAATAATAGAATTGAGTTGTATAACATCAAATTTGAGTGCAATAACTATAATTTGGTTTATAGAAAATTTAATATATATAATATATTTAATTATGTATTTTATATGAAAAAATTATATTTTCTAAATGACCATTAGTGGTCCATAACAACATATCAATCCTATTCTACCCTTCCCTATATCTTTGATGACTTGTTTACCAGATTTGACCATGAGGACTTATAAATGCCTATCACGGCAATATCTTACAAATGGGTCCAATTGATTCCCCAATCTTCCCAAATGATCCATAAGACATAATTACATCACATTATGATTCAAGAACCTTTTAATGTTCCTAGATGCTCCATGGGTGCCCATGCACCAACAATTTAAGATATTTTTTTAAGAAGAATTTGATATTATGTCTTAAATATTGAATTGTTATTTTCATTATTTTTAAATTAAAAATATTATAAATGTCTTAAATTGAAAATTAAGACAAAATAAAAATAAAAATTATTTTGTTGTCTTAAATTAAAATTTAAGACAAAATTGCCATGCATTTTCATTTACAGCGCGCATGCAAGAGGTGGGAGGAAGAGGTAGAGTAGTGCGGGATGTATATTTTTGGAGGAAAAGTAGGAGATTTCAGAATAAACAAGGTGCTTTCCAAAACCCATCTGATTGCTTGTCATAACGTTATAGGCAACTCCTAAAAAAGCACTGGTTTGATTTCCTCAAAGCCATTTCCATCGATAGGCTTGCAAAGGGGTTTTGATCACCAATTTTCCTCCTGCAATCTCATTTCTCCTTCATCTTGTGAACCAAGGAAAAATTTTGGTGGAATTTAAAGAAGAAAGGTTCAGAGCTGTAACCGCACAAATTGAGATATTGTAAAGAAAAAAGGTCAGATGCTAATTCTCCCGTGTTTTTCCTGGCCATGGAAATCTCTTCAACTCAAATGCCTGTTGATATTTAACATCATATTTGATGAAGATTAATGGTAGGATGTACACATAAGTTACAAACTGAGCCAAATTTTATGTTGCTCAAGCTAGATATGTAAGGTGGCCCCAATATTCACTAGGATTTTGTGCTTTTTTTTGGTATGAAAACTTTTTAAATGCTCTAATTTTTTTTTTAATATATATATATATATATATATATATATATATATATATATATATATATATATATATATATATATATATATATATATATATATATATATATATATATATATATATATATATATTTTCTTATTGAGGGTTTGTGTTGACATATTGGACCTTGAGGCCCAAGGTTCCTATACTTTTCACATCACTGACCCCCGCCACTGGGAGCCCAAGAAGTTTAGTGTTCGTGGTGCCTGTGTTCGTTTCCAGAAGTCATACCGTTAAATTGCCTGTGGTTTTTTTAATTTCATCTTCCTAGTTTTGAGAAAAGATCTGCATTTTCTTAATGATAGTTTTTGTCTACATACTGGAGCTGGGGGCTTGATGTTTCAGGTGGCCCTAATATTCACTAGGATTTTGTGCTTTGTTTTCATATGAAAACTTTTTAAATGCTTTGATATTGTTTTGAAATATATATATATATATATATATATATATATATATATATATATATATATATATATATATATATATATATATATATATATATATATATATATATGGGTAAAAGCACAATAAGTTGTCACCCTTTTACAAAAGAAGAGGCTAACAACATAAAAATTGAAAAACTTCAAGGGCATAAAAGTCACATTTTTGTTGAGAATTTGAAGATGATGTAAACTAATGAAATGTGTAAAATAGGATGAATTTTATGTCTATAATTTTTAAAAATTAATTTGAGAAAAAATTAATATATTTTTTTAATTTTTTGGGTCTATTTTTCATATCCTAAAAATACTACAAATAAACGAGTTCACTTCCCATCAAATCATTATAAGTAAAATATTTTTTTCCCTCCAATTTCATAATATGTTTTAGATGACATGTATATCTAGTGCAAGAAAAAAGAAAGAAGTTTTTTCGATCTATAGTTTACCCGTTATAAGTATTGAAAGTCGACCTTACTTGAAATCAATAGTTTTTATCTCCCGTCACTTTTACCCTATAAAAAATATACCAAAAAGCAAATAAATTATATATTCTTGAAGAGGACTCTCTCCTTTAGTGCCCTATATAATTTTAAATTTTTTTTGAATTGATTTACTATTTTTCTATATTTTCTGAATCAATGTCTTCTCAAAGTTTAATATACCTACATGTAGTTTTTAGCAAATTTGTTTAACGTTTTGTAGATGAAACAATATAAAATTTATATGTCCAAAATCATACTTTCGAGATCTAGAAAAGGGTACTTTTAGTTTTTTAACATTTTCTATTTTGATCTAAGAAAGGAACAACAAAAGTGCAAAATTCTAGTTTTTTTGTATTTTTGGTGGTTTGGCTGCCAACATGGCATGCCACCTAAGTAGACTGGGCCGAGTCCAACTGGATCGAGTTTGACTGGGCCGAGTCCGACTCGGCCGAGTCCCCCTAGGGGTCGGCCCCACTCAAATAGCCTAATACTGTGCAAATGAGTGGTTTGTGATATTTTTTTATATTAAAAATATTATTTTGACTCGGCCGAGTCCTACTCAGCCGAGTACCACTCGGCCTAGTCTAATGGGCCACGTAGACGCCATTCAGCACCGTGTGGCACCTACGTGTACTCGGTCGTGTTAGACTCGGCCGAGTCTATATATATATATATATATATATATATATATATATATATATATATATATATATATATATATATATAGATATATAGATATACATATATATATATACATATATATATATATATACATATATATACATATATATACATATATATACATATATACATATATATATACATATATACATATATACATATATATACATATATACATATATATATATATATATATATATATATATATATATACATATATATACATATACATATATATACATATATATATATATATACATATACATATATATATATCTATATATATATATGTGTATATATATATATATATATATATATGTGTGTGTATATATATATATATGTGTATATATATATATATGTATATATATATATATATATATATATATATATATATATATATATGTATATATATGTATATGTATATATATGTATATATATATATGTATATATATATATGTATATATATATATATATATATATATATATATATTCTTATTGAGGGTTTGTGTTGACATATTGGACCTTGAGGCCCGAGGTTCCTGTACTTTGATTTTGATTTTGATAACTTTGTAAATGCTCTAAAGATTTTATTCATTTTGTTATTTAAATGTTGGATAAAATGTATGGCAGGAATTACTTTGCGCCTATTGTGACAACAATATTCCTTTTTCTCTCTGTCCTCTACCTAGCTCTTATTTATTCACTCAAGTAAATGATTCTACAACATTTGGGAAAAACTATTGTTAATCTCTTGGAATAACTTTAGCGATCATGAACCCTATTTGATTTTGCCATCTGCATGAAGGATAATTCTTCCACCAAGGGAAATTCTGATATTTTCTAATATCTTTTCATTGAATTCCTTCTGCACATTTTTAGTAGTCATTGTATCCCTTGCAATGATATCTGTGCGAGCCAGTGTGTTAAACTATTCAGATGCTTTGTTTGAGCTAATGCGGTCTGCTCACATGTCTGTGTATTTCATACCATTAAATACTCATGATCTCCTTATCAAGCCTGACATAATGGGCTGATTAATACCATGCCACATTCCATGCTTTAAATGAGCATACAAATCCATCATCTTCTTTGAATCCTCATATCCTGCAAAAGAGCTAAGATCTGCAATGTAAGGAGATTAAGGGTAGAAGCAACATGAATTGGTTTTGCATGAGCCCATCGCATTTGGTAAAAATTTCCTAATACTGATTCAATTAATTTCATTCTGAGATTACATCTTTTCGAGCCATTCAATTAAACAAATAGGGCATGCTATTTGTATTTTGCAACCATGGGATACTTATGGTGCAACATTCATTTGAGGCATGTCGTCAAATAATTAATGATCATTATTCTTGTTTTCAGAGCATCTCCAACCATAATAATGTGTGAATCATTTCAATTTGTCAAGTAGCTTATGCGCCTCTTTAATGCTTTTTCAATTTGCATACATGTCTATGAGGGGATTCATAGTTACAATATTTGATGAGAATCCTCCTCTTAATCACATTTATGGCGTGACATGTCTTTGTGGCATTCTGTCAAACAATTCATTTGCATTCCCTATGATTCTGCATTCTGCAAGCATATCCATGTAAATTGAGGTATTTTGTCAAACAATTCAAATACCATGTTTATCCTCCACAAGCCATGACTTGGATTATGTAGGAGCTTCTCAAGTTCTTGATGTAGCCACTTTCTTACAACTGTAGTTTTTTGGACAAGCCTTTGCAAGGATGTGTAGCTAGGAAGATTTCCATGTGCCAAGATTGTTCGATTTAGTGAATCAACAACATTTTGGTGGTATACCATGCTTAAGAGATGAAACATGGGTGACTTCTCAGGTTCCTCATAAGCTAAAAGTGCCATGCAATCTTCTAATTTTTCAACATATTTATCCTGCTTTCCAAATGGTGTCAACTCCATTTGAGAAAACTCTGATGCATCTATGCATTTTCTCATGTGGACAAGCTTAACATAATGAAGACTCAAAAGATCAAAATTTAAGTCCTTATTGTTCTAGAGAAAAGAAGGTGCAAGTTGGTTTGTAAGTTCTATGGCCTTCAAAGCATTTCCATCCAAAGCAAAATTGTAAATTGATTTTCTCTTGTCAATGTCAATGGGGCAGTTGGCTAGTTGTCTCATGATTCATCCCACTACACGAGATGAATGTTTCTACAGTGTCTTTGAAACAATTGTGCATCAGGTAAGAAAGTGCAATGTTGTGTACATCATTGTTGTTGACAATAAAAGATAGTATTGGAAAGAATCCACATCCATCCCAAACCCAAACTTCTAGCTACATTTAAAATATAGTCCACCACTATCACCCCGCAAGCCTTTCAACTTAAAGAGAACACCAATTTAACCTTGTTGGCCTACATTATTCTCGTTGTTTATCAATGGGAAGAATGGAACCCTCCTCTATCCACCCTTCAAAGAATTCTATTTTTTGCACATCATGCTATCATTTTATCTCATTCTTGTGATGATATCTTTTGAGGGACTTTGTCGAGAAAACCACGACTTGCCCTTTGGTTTCACATTTTGCATGCACATCTAACATGATTCCACAAGTTGCATAGGTGAAGAAAAGAGGTGAGGCTCGGTCTACCTTGTTGATTGTACTTGCTTGGGAGTTTGTAAGGTCTTTACAATAAATTGATTTGTGCTCATTATACACTCTTTGCCAATGTTGAACCCGCATCTCTTGTCTATGCTTAAACCTAATCAATTTCCATTCCTTATAAACTCTCATTTTTGTGCAGCAAAAGAGATTTTTGCAAAGGCTCTCGCTTTATACCTTGAGAATTCTACCACATTCGACATTGAATAATGTTAAATATGGAATGTGTTCACCTTATTCAAATATGTGGGAAATATGAGATCAATTACTAAATCCAAATTCCCAAAGGAGATATCCAAATTGATCAACCAAAAGGTCAATGCACAATTGAATCAATCTATAGAGAATATGAATGAAGAAGAAGGCCTTATATTTTTATATGAAGAGTATATGCTTTAAATCTGAAATAATTGAAAGACAAATACTAACCTCAAAATAGGGCAGATCTAGAAAATGTTGATTTCTGGTGTTTGTGTGCAGTTTCGGGCAATTCTACAACCTAATTCTGACTGGAAATGTTGAGGCAAAGAAAACCCATAAAACTTTTATGTTTCTGACAGTAGGTAGTCTTTGACCCTAATAAAAGGTCAAAGACTACTTTAGGATTTTGAAGGTCATCCTTGACTTTGTTCGTAGCTCTCAGAAGTTCACTGAAAAGGGTATCCAAATCCAAGCTCAGATCCATAGTTTCGCTCTTGTACCTGCAAGAAAAAGAGGGTTTTTGTTGTTTGGATGTGGGGTTTGCCTTGGTCAAACCCTAATTTGGAATCAACCTTGAAATTGAATTGAAATTTTAATGTGCATAAACAAAGCAAATGGAACTTTTCACCTTTCTTATGTTCAGGTCCTTGTAGAGGATTTGAATCCTTGAATCCACAAGTAGCGATGCTCCAATGAATGTAGAAGTATGTAGGATGTCTCAAATCAATGGCATTTGATCTTCAACACCAATCTTGAAGGGATCTTTGCATAGGAACAGACTTGGATGAATGTGGAAGGATGGATCTTCAAGGGGGCTCCAAAGAGATTGAATCTTTCAATGGCTAACAATGGATCTCCTTGATGAATGAACACTTGAACACTTGAATACTTGAATGCTTGAATGCTTTCTTGAGATGAGATATGAAAAATTGATTGAGAGATCATGAGATTGAAAGATGGATTGAAATGAGAGAGGAAGGCCTCCTTCTATAGTGAACTAGGGCACAATCTTCTAGAGGGGGAACCTTGGAGAATTAAATCCCAATTAGGTCCTAACCTTTAGAAATATACCTAGATTAAATGCAATTAAGGTTTTACCATCCCAAAACCCGAAATGGGCAACCCGGAGGTGAGAAAAAGAATCTTTCCGATACTCGATATTTGGAGATTAAAAAATCCTAAAATTTGAACCCTGGGTCAAAGACGAGGTAGACTCACCCTAGGTTAGGGTCAAGGTCATCCCTGACCTAGGTCAGGGTCTAGGTCATCATTGAACCTAAAGGTCTCCTTTGACCTTGAAGTCTAAAAACCCAGGACCTCAATCCAAAATGCTAGGAAATGTAGAAAAATAGGTGAAAATAGGAGTAGAGAACAACAGAACAGGGGGGAAAGCCAGACCCATGCAAAGACCCGATCAAGGTGCTTAACATGATCCCATACCACTCACTCAGAGGGATAAGTACTCTTAACATGGAAGTGCTTCCATTTTAAGATGATACTGACATGCATGCATAATCGAGCATTCACAAATGGTTTATGCTTTGAGGAATGCTCATGCCCATTTCTACGAAGCCACGGTTCATGAAGGGAATGTTTAAAAAAATGGTGAATTCTAACTTCATACTAGCCGATGCATTTCAAGAAAGAATTTTGGTTAACAACCGTGCTCTCTCTTGCACTTTGTATTAAGTCACATTGGAATATTCAATAAGAACTCTCTTTTCTATGGGGTTCGATGGGAGTATGCCACTGTTTCCAAGTTGTCACTTGGAGGTAGTCATTTTGCAGGCCATGCTTAATAAATCAAATGCAAATCACATTGAGCAGATGTCTCAAATATGAAAATACCCTACTATTTTTTTCTGTGCAACCATAAAGGATAACCATGAGTGCTGCATAAATAAATATGGCATTGTTATGATGTGGTTGAGAGTGCTTCATGTATCTAGAGAAGAGGAATTTTCTTGTGCAGGGATAGAATGAGAAAGCTAAAATTTTGAAAACCAATTATTTGTTCGGATAGCTGAAAAAGTTATGCTTTTAATTCTGTCTCACTTTATCCATAAATTTACCATGTGCAATTACTTCTTACTATTTCTAACTTACCTCTATGCTTTGGATTCACTTTTTGAAACTCATAACATGGTTATGAGTTGTGGATTTTGATTGCACAACATCCACTTTTACCGCTTCTAAATTACGCGTGCATTCACTTTTCATCATTCACATTAATTACATAATGCATTTCTTTTGACTTTTCAAACTCACAACTTGAGTTGTGAATTCATATTGCACAACTTTTAATTTTTAAAATATGAAGAAGTGAATTTAATTAAATTTTACATTGAATTTTATTTTAAATTATTCACTTCTTTTTCCCCCTTTTAGTGATTTTATCATAGTTTTTTGACTGGGGATAGAGTTAAACTTGAAAATTTAATCAAACAACAAAGGGGAGGGTGTGACCATAGCTCATTATTTTTCTTGATGCCACATAATATTAAAAATTTTAATATTTTTGGGTTATAATGAATGCTTGACAAGTTTGTACATGACAAGTTTTGGAGATGATGAGCTTGGGTTGAAACCACGTGAAATATTTTGACAAACACATAATTTAGATAAGCTAGACAATAGATTCAATGCAAAAATTTTAAATTTGATCTTGTTGGAAAGTGAGGTATCAGAGGTCAAACTATTTTTCTGCATTGTCCCCACTATTGACAAACAATTCTATTCCAGTGATGTTTCATTATGTTTGTTTCAATGAGCACTGCAAATGCCTAATGCCTAGGCATAGGAAGAGCTTATGTTTTTCATTCAAGCAGTGATACTTTACAATGCTTGTCTTTGAATTTGTGCACTTGGTTATGCTAGGCCAACTCTTTGTAAATTTTTCTCATGAGATTTTGCAGTGCATTGACACATCTTTCTGTGACAAAAGTTTGGCATGTTGTATATGAGAGTTGAAATGTTTTTATTAAATTTCTTAGAATTTCCAATGCCTAATTGTGCTTTTTTTTTGTTTAACTCATAGGTATCCCCACATCTCAGTTCAGTGCCCAATTGTTCATTTTGTATGCCATACCTTCTTTCTGCACATTTATGTAAGGAGATTGTGCATGTGGGCCATGAGACCCAACACTTGAAAGTTAAAAAGAAATACAAATCACATGTTAGATGTTAGAATTGGCTCCACAATGCTAACAATAATCCTTTATCTATGGTATCCAAGATCTATTGACCTATGTGATATTGTGCATTTTAGACGTTTAAACAAAATGGATTTGTGGCTTTGTGCTTTTTGCCCATAACCAATGCTATTTTAGCTATTCTTCTTTCCGTAGCACCTTGGCCATCGAAATGCCTGTTGATATTTAACATCAGATTTGATGAAGATTAATGGTAGGATGTACACATAAGTTACAAACTGAGCCAAAGTTTATGTTGCTCAAGCTAGATATGTAAGGTGGCCCTAATATTCACTAGGATTTCATGCTTTGTTTTGGTATGAAAACTTTTTAAATGCTCTGATTTTGTTTTGAAATATATATATATATATATATATATATATATATATATATATATATATATATATATATATATATATATATATATATATATATATATACATATATATATATATACACACATATATATATATATATATATATATATATATATATATATATATATATATATATATATATATATATATATATATATATATATATATATATATATATATATATATATTCTTATTGAGGGTTTGTGTTGACATATTGGACCTTGAGGCCCGAGGTTCCTGTACTTTTCTTGTCGTTGACCCCCGCCATTGCGATCCTAAGAAGTTCAGTGGTTATGGTGCCCATGCTCATTTCCAAAAGTCATACTATTAAATTTCCTGTGGTGTTTTTAATTTCATCTTCCTAGTTTTCAGAAAAGATCTGCATTTTCATAATGATAGTTTTTGTCGACATACTGGAGCTGGGGGCTTGATATTTTAGGTGGCTCTAATATCCATTAGGATTCCGTGCTTTGTTTTGGTATTAAAACTTTTTAAAGGCTCTAATTTTTTTTTGAAATATATATATATATATATATATATATATATATATATATATATATATATTCTTATTGTGGGTTTGTGTTGACATATTGGACCTTGAGGCCCGAGGTTCCTGTACATTGATTTTGGTTTTGATAACTTTGTAAATGCTCTGAAGATTTTATTCATTTTGTTATTTAAATGTTCGATAAAATGTATGGAAGGAACTACTTTGCACCTATTGTGAAAACAATATTCCTTTTTCTCTCCATCCTCTACCTGGCTCTTATTTATTCACTCAAGTAAATGATTCTGCAACATTTGGGAAAGACTATTGTTAATCTCTTGGAATAACTTTAGCGATCATGAACCCTATTTGATTTTTCCATTTGCATCAAGGACAATTCTTCCACTGAGGGAAATTATGATTATTAAATCTGTGTAATCCTAAGGAATTTGCAATATTGATCAATCTAGAAAATACTAGGGTTAGCAATCATTTGGATTGGGCCCCTCAAAACAAAGCTTAGTACCAAGGCTCAGTTAACCACTCAATATTCAATATTACTAATGCCGAGAAAACAAAAATAAGATGACACACTTTCAGAATTGAAACTTTTCTTAGAGATTTTGATGAATCCTCAAGCAACAATTGATATCAAGTGTGTTTCTAGCTTGCCAATCAATCAGATATTCTTGGACAAGTTTCAGTTTTATTTCAACAATTTGGAGTATTCTTGATTCACTTCTCGAAGTGTCAACTCTTTTTGTGCGAGAGTTGTGTCTGAGAAATTTGTACCTTCTCGTTAAACAAAATATCAAATCTTCCTGAAACATTATTTTCAGTTAGTTTATCTGATTTTTGAATTCCTTCCCGATTCCAAAAAGTTGAAGTCATGGAAGCCAGTCTCTCCATCTTAGGGAAATTATTTATTAAATCAACCTTGGGCACATCACTAGGGTTTTCAACTTTGCCAGGCACCTTTTCTATATTATTATGATTCAACAGTGCAGTCGGTGCTGAAGCCCATAACTTTGCACAACTGGGGTCACTAGCATTGCTATCTTTATGAATGGAACAAGCTTGGGATTGCTTGTACCTTCACTCATTGATCCACCCAAATGCAACTCAATAATAGTTTTCCTTTGCTTTCACCTTACAAAGTACAACCATTTTTGAACAATGGAGAGTTTGACATCTTTTTGTGAGCATACATGACTCTAGAAGCCTTAAGCTCACTATTTTTCTTTGACAGTGCATCTTTCTACATCTTATTTTCTTTTTCTTTCGCCAGTGCTTTACTTGTATGGTGCTTATTTAATTCATGAGAATGTTCTTGATTTTATGATCTGAAGTCTCCATTATATTAATCGATGAATTCAATGAACAAGTAGATGATTTTAAACTATCCTCATCAACATCTGCTTGAGCATGCCTATCCTTCCAAGCCTCCTTCCAATCTAATTGCTACCTATGATCTTCTCTAGATATTTTTATTGCTCGGTTCTGAAGCTTGATAACCTATGTGAATAAATAGATATCTTTCTCCCTTCTCTGGAAGAGCTCCCTCAACATGACTTGAACTATTTTTGTTTTCCTTTTCATTATTTATTTTTAATACTTCATCAGAGTTAGAAGGCAGAACTATAGACATGTCTTTTGAAGGGTTATCAAGTATTATTGACTGGAGCTAACTTGGCAATCATATACTACAGTGGAATTTGTACATTGACAATCTTGTACTTCTCATTCCTTGGCATCCATCCTGTCATCTCCTTTACATGTACTAATAACCTCCACATAACCCATATCAGAAATAGTAATCATGACAGCATCAGATTTCCTTTCAATGGAATGCTTGTGAACCTCATGCATTGAAATAATTATTGAAATTAAATAGTTTTATTTTATAATTTAGAATAACCAATGGACAATTGTTTGAATAATTAATACTTAGAATTCTGAATATGTGTTTGTATTGATATTAATTTATTAATTTCTTAAGTTTTATTTTCCTTCAAAAACTTCCCATGGTGATAACGGTGGTGTTGACATCTTCTTCCTTAACTAATCTCCCATTGTCTCCCCAGCCTTGCCTTTTCAGACTCATAGGCAGTTAACTATGGCATTTTTTTTATTTTGTGAATTTTTTCTTTTGCAATAGATGGTGTTTTGTTGGTTGTGTTGCCAAACAATTAAGGTGCCCTTCCATTTTTCTTTCATGAATGTGGATACCATGTTCTAAGGCTTTTAATTTGGCCTAAGTGCAGATAATGCTGGGAAGGGTTATGCCTA
This sequence comes from Chamaecyparis obtusa, assembly GCA_027943335.1. Classification (NCBI taxonomy): domain Eukaryota; kingdom Viridiplantae; phylum Streptophyta; class Pinopsida; order Cupressales; family Cupressaceae; genus Chamaecyparis; species Chamaecyparis obtusa. Next base: position 121,889 of record BSBK01003284.1, read on the forward strand.
TCTTTTCATCTGCCAGTTGCATTTTCTTGAAAATTTGTCAGGACATTTTATATATCTATTTTTTCCTTAATACTATAGTAATTTTGGTCCATCAAACCAGGCATCTGAGGCATTGTGTCAAACACTTAGCATGCCTAGTATGTGTTTACATGTTTTTCATACATGTCTAGCATTCCTTTTTATGCTTCCATATTTAGGCTGGGATTGGGAGGATTCTAGCAAAGCTAGTAAGTCGCTCTGTGCTCAATAGGTGCACTAATAAGTTTGAGGGAAGCAGGGTTTTTCTTTCTAACATGCAAGAAGAGGGCATCAGTTTTGGGTAGATGGGTTACTGAGGGGACTTCACATGGTGCCTTTGGTGGGGGATTCATAGGTTGTAATGCCAATTCTAGAGTTGGGGTTTAAGGTTTGTTGAATCTCTTCTTGTGCCAAGAGATGCAATGGTAAAGGTTCTATCTTTGGGAAAAAGAATAATGTCACTCTTACAAATGTCCATCAAACTAGGCGTCAAAGACATTCTATCAAGCACTTAGCATGCCTTGTATATGTTTCCATAATTTTCATACATGTCTAGCAAGCCTTGTCTATGCTTCCATATTTAGGCTAGGGTTGGGAGGATTCTAGCAAAGCTAGTGACTCCATGCTCAATAGGTGAATTGATAAGTTAAGGGAAGCATGGTTTTTCTTTTTGACGTGCAAGAGGAGGGCCTTAGTTTGGGGTAGATGGATTACTAATGGGACTTCACATGGAACTTGTCATGGGAAAATTGTAGTTCATGATGCAAACTCTAGAGTCAGGGTCTAAGGTTTGGTGAATCCTATTTGGGTTTGTCCTGTGCCAGGAGATCTGATGGTAAAGGTTCTATCTTTGGGGGATAAGAGTAATGCCACTCTTACAAATGTGCATGTATTCTTTAGCCTTCAAATTACCTAGTTTGTATTTATAAAGGCTCCAAACATATCTAGCTTGAGCAACATAAAAATCTATAAACATTGGGCTTGCCTAATTTGACTAGCTAAGAAATAGGGGACCAAAAAAAATAAAATAGTTCAACTACTTCAGTGTCATTACAGCTACTCACCAATGTTGTTTTCTTTTTATTCACCCTCAAAACTTAGTTATTTTGTGTCAATCAAGAACATATCAGTCCAAGCTACTTGGGTGTGTTCTTTCTAAAGAGTGGTTTCCTTTTCAAGGGTGACCATTCCCCTACTGTGTAGTGAAATCTAAGCTGCCTGAATTGGTAGGGACCGGTACAGGTTCAAGGTTTGGGTATGCAGGTACTGTAATTATTTTCCTTGGGTATGGGTATGTACATGTGCATGTGCATATTCCTAGGGTATGGTTATGTGTCTTTGCATGCATGTTCCTTGTGTACAGTTGTGCATGCGTGCATGTGCGCATGTTATAACTATTTTTCATGATCCTCTAATATGGATACAATTGGATATGACAATTATTATACAACTATTTTTCAAGACTAATACAGATAAGGTTGGGTATGAGAATAATTTATAGAATTATTGTATCCTACCCTGATCTATAGAATCGTGGCTTTAGGTTTTTCGATCGACTTACCTTGATGGAGGATTGCTTATATGGTTGTAGCTGCAAGAATGTAGAAGGTATGATCAATAGTGTGGACTTCTAAAGCAGTAAAACTTTTGATGGGTTAATTAGGTGTAGAAGGTATGATCATTGGTACATACTTTATCTCTATTTAATGTGGTTGGTTTCCCCTAAAGATATATGCTTGTCAATATAATAAGGGGAACAAGCCACATGTAATTTATTTTCCAATGGTGTCATTCACTTCATTCTTATATTGCACATTGAATAACTTCACCATTGAGTTTAAAGTATCACTAGTCATCCTCCCCTTAAGCTTTGCTACCCTTGAACTATAGATGAAAAAACTTGAAATCATGTTTAGTGGAAAGTACTAGTATACATGGTATGATTATTCTTTAAAGGGTACTAGCTCAATGGAAGAGCACCTACTTTACAAGTAGGAGGATGATGGTTCGATTTCATTGTGCCCTAATATGACTAAATATATGACTAAATTAATGATAAATATATGATCAAATAAATGACCAAATAAACGACCAAATAAATGACCAAATAAATGACCAAATAAATGACTAAATAAATGACCAAATAAATGACCAAATAAAGGACCAAATAAACTACCAAATGACTAGATAAATGACCAAATAAACTACAAAATGACCAAATAGAATACCAAATCACCAAATAAATGACCAAATCAATGAATAAATATATGACCAAATAAATGACTAAAATAGTTTAGTCATAAATTTGGTCATGAGATAAATGACCAACAATAAACTACCACTGGTCACGTGACCAAATTTGGTCATTTATCTACAATTTTTAGTAGTTTATTTGGTCATATATTGTTGTTTTTATACTAGTGAAACCATCCTTGTTGAGAAGATAAACCTTTGGATCCTTTGATAACACACTTGGAGATTTTTAGTAATCTCTTGTCCGTTCACTTCCATACAAATTCAAATTCAATCAATATAACTTGGGTAAAGCATCCTCGTGATCCATATGTGTTAAGGTATTCACCCATTTAGTGGGCACCTCTGTGGTAGTGTTGGTTTATGCCTCTTGCAAAATTATGTCTTATCACCTCTCTTTTGGACAAGTCAGTGCTCTTACTATCATGGTTTGGTACCAACATTTCTTAGAGTCATCCTATCACCTAGTACCTTTTCTTTCATGTCAGTTACAACAAGATATCAAGAAAATCAAGGAAAGAGACCTCAAGTAGTCTTTAACCAATTACCCTTAGTTCAAACTCACCAAAAACGTAAGGGAAAAGAACCCGTATTTGATCAATCACCCAGGAACAAATCAGAAGTTTGGTTTGATCCCAAGAGTAACCTTAGTGAGTTAAGTACACCCTTAGCATCTTCCCGCTCGGACATGGATATGAGTTACACAATGACTCAATGAGAGAGGGAAGAAATGGATAAAATCCTTGATGACATATTTGAAAAACATAGAGGTACCCTTTTTTTTTGGTAGTTCATCTTGTGAAAATCGACCAGTCTCACCCCTTATCTCAACTAGATATCTGGATGCACACCAAAGGGCTGAAAGGGATAAGAAGCGAGCATATCAAGAAGAATAATCATGACATGAAAACCAAGATGATGAACCCTATGACACTCATGTGAATGAAACATACACCAATGACTTGTTTAGGCATTCAAGACCAAGTTCACCACTCAAAGAACCTTCAAGATACACAAGTGAAAGACTTAAGAGAATTGAGCATGAAAAGAAAGCCTTCCTAGACAAACAAGTTGAAAAGGAAGAGAAATTTAGACTCCTAGAGTCGGAGAGGGAAACCTTTTTGGATATTGAAAGGAAATCCTTCCAAGATGATAAAGATAGACTCTTGGCTCAACAACTTAATGATCAATTCAAAAACATGTTTGTTGGTGGTGGAAATAAATCCCCTCCATCCACCCCTCCTAATACTCCATGAAGTGGAAGATGTTCAAGAACACCTTCAGGATCTCCTAGTTCTAGAGGAAGAAGGGCTTCGCGACATGATCATTATAGGAGATGAACACCTCTTAGGAGCTCAAGACAACCTTCACAATGTGCTCACCATGGTTCACAATATGGGGGTAGTAGCTCAATTTTTGACCTAAACTCCCAAGACTTCATGAAGATACAACAAGAACCACTCTTCCAGTAGTATGTGGAGAGATACTTAGAGAAAAACAAAGACAAGTTCCTAGAGAGTTTAATAAACAAGGGTGCTAGAGTCCCCTACAACTTTTATGTGGACAAGAAGATTAAGAAGCAAGGTCCATCTCAAGAAGAAGAGATTAAACAAATTAAGAGTATGATGGAAAAGATGTTGGCACCCAAGAGTTCATTCTCACTTGATTCAATTTTTCCTAATCCTTTTGACAAAAGTGTTAACATGAAAGACTTTCCTAGAAAGGTTGAGGTCCCTCAATATGACAAGTATGATGGGAATGGAGATCCACATGATCATGTGTGTCAATTCTACACCATGAGTTTTGAGTTCCATCAAGATGACTCATACCTCATGAGATTGTTCCCAAGGAGTCTTAAGCGTCAAGCAATGGAATGGTTCACCAACATAACTCCACCCATTAAGACTTTCAAAGAGCTCATCTATAGATTTGTCCAACACTTTGCATACAACCTTTCAAGATCTATCACCATGTTGGACTTATGCAACTTAAAGAAAAATAAAGGGGAATCCTTTGTCACTTTCTTCCAAAGGTGGAGACGATAATGCTCTCGCTACCCTAGGACCATCCTAAAAATGAGAAGATTGACATCCTTGGTAGCAACTTGGTTCCTGAAATGTGGTATGAGGTTAGGAAGATGGTTTTTGATTCCTTTGACACCATGGTTGAAACCACATGTAGGATTGAGGATTTTTTGAGAGAACAAGGAATTTTGACCAAACATGGAAACAACATCAACAACAATGGTCAAAATAACAACCCTAACAAGGATAAAGGAAAGAACTCACAATGGAATAGGAACAAAAAAGTGGTCAATGATGGAGTTGTGGATTCCTCTAAACCCAAAGATCAAGCTATTCTCTACTTTTCTAGTGTTGTTCAAGCCATGCAACTCAATGCATCTAATCAACAAGAGAACAAGCCGAGATACCAAGATAAGCCTAAGAAAGAGAGATGTTGGTTTTCAAAACTTGGTGATTCATATGAGGATGTCTTGAAAACACTCATTTCAAACAACCTTGTGCATCCTGAAGATCCCGCAAAGCATTATATCCCTGATGTTAAGCCACATTGGTGGGATGAGAAAGCATTTTGCAAGTTTCACAATGGCATTGGACATGATATTGAAAACTGCTGGAAACTCAAACATATCATCCAAGGTCTCATTGAGACTGGAAAACTTAAGGTAGATGGATTGAACACCAATTCCAACCATAAGGCATTCAAAGAGCCTTTGCCCAAGTATGAGAAAGGGGAAACCTCTAAACCTAGGAATGGCAAGGCTAAGGTCAATTACACTTACACAGATGCAAAGAATGTTGTCAACATGCTTGAAGTTGTAGAAGAGAATTTCAACATGATGAGGGATAAAGATCCCTATGGTTATGATCTAGACATGGACTCTCCTCCTATCTTTGATGAAGAACCCATCCTGGTGCTAAGGGGTCCTAACTCCAAAGTGTCTGAATAGTCTCACAATAAGTAGAGATAATCATACCATTGTCTCTCTTAAGGGTAATATATCTATGCTATGGATTACCTATCCCCATCATGAAATGTATTTAGATTGTCAACCCAAGGATGTAGACTTGAAATGGGATAGCATAGTTTGTGCACTAATTTCCTTTAGGAGTCATAACACCTATGCTGCAGGAAGATAAAATGCATGAAAGGAATCTATGCTATTGCTGCAGGAAAGTAAACACACTTGACTATTGAATGGAATTACTACAGAAAACTTATGAAATGAATCTAAGCATGTCTAACAACTCAAAAAATTCACTATACCCATCTCTGCAAATGATGTAGCAACAACCATAGTGGCAATATTGCAGGAGTAAAATAGTAACTCTATTTGAAAATAGGAAAACATCAACACAAGAAATAATCTAAAATCACTCTTTCATTAAATCCTTCTTAACTAGTTACATAACAACTGAATAACTCATGAAGAACAAAACAGAGCAACTTCCACTATACTGAATACATAATTCTATCTTTCTTCATTACCTACTAAATCAGTCAAAATACCTTTATATCAAGGATTGATGCTTATTGAAAACATAATAGAAAATTCTCATTAAACCTCACCAAATATGGAGGAGATAAAACAACCATGACATAATACAATTACTGCTGAGAATAGAATAACAGTTCTGAGGAAATAGAGCAAGACTAATTCCCTATATTCTCTAGAATAGCAGCTCCTTCAAAGTGTGAAATATCCATTGGAACCACGTTGGATTCTCCCACCATGGTTGGTCTTCTAACGCTCCTTCTTTAATGCAAATGTGCTACTCTTCATACCGCTCTATGTTTACCTAAAAGGTTAGTAACATTTGGTACACATATGCAAGTCAACATTTTCAACTCCTACTTAAATGTTAGAACATAATTTGAAATAATTATATGAAGGACTACATTATATTTATAATAGTCAGCAAAACATATCACTCAAGCTACCCATAGATTTTGTGGCTTTAGCTATACTTGGCATAGGTTCACATAAGTATAAGTCATAAAATGTCTTGGAAATGTTTGTCAGAGTATCAACAAAATATAAAGATCATAACAAAATTGAGGCAATACTTAGACTCATCATCTGCTCCCTACTAACAGAATGGTTGTCCTCAAGCATTGTATTTCCTGGCTATGGTCCTGAAATCACCAAGGATCATCTTTCCCTTCTTTCCACTTCTGAAAGTGTAGTAGAACCCCCTTGTGCATTCCAATTAATTTTCTTGATGCTCCTCAACCAACTGATCCAATCTAGTAGCATTGATGTTGTATAGGGGCCAAAAGAGTGTAGGTGGCTAGAAGGATAAAGGCATCCATAATTCCCTTCTGGGCTATCATCCCAACTTTATGTAATTAGTCACTCACTGGAAAACTACTTCATAATTAAATGGGCTATGTGGTTCTACTTTTCTAAAAGCTTCTAGCAATCTGTTCCACCTACTTCTGACCCCTGAAAGAGCTCTTTGGGCTATGAAATTGGGCAATGTCTGATAATCTCTGTAAACTTTATCCCTCAATGCAAATACTTTATCCCTAATTTCTAGCTTTGGTCTCCCATAAGTCAAATTGAGCCAATCCCTCAAAAGAACATTAGGCTTATGTGACTCGGCCCTTAATGGAAAAGGCTCGGATTTCTCTAGATCTATGTAAGTGTTCAGCTCTCTGTCATAGTTTGTCTCATTATGCATCCATGAGATCAAGGCCCTTAAGTGAATGTCCCCTATATAGAGTAGAGGATTCCACTCTATTTCATGTGGGATAGTAAAATTGTTCAAATAAAGCTCACATAATAGATTTTGTTGCCATGATGGAAGAGTTTGATATAAACCATAAAATTCTTGGGCCGACTTGAGTGCAAAATCAATGTCCTTCATTGTCATCATAAGTTGGAACAAAAGAAATTGCTCCTTTAAGAAAATAGCATATACCCTAGGTGGTGGTCTACAAGCTATCACCTAGTCAGCTAGTTTTAAGGCCTTGTCCATTTGCTCTCTCTATTTCCTTAGCTACTCTTTGAGAGATTCAATTTCCTCATCATTCTCAAACATTTCCCTTTGCATTTGATTTCTTTCCTACTTCCACCATATTTTCTGAAAGATAAAATAGTTGTATAGATGAAAGAGGACATAGTGAATTGTTGATGAAGGGAACTCTTGCATTTGAGCCTTCTTTTTCTTCTCCTTAGCAGTCTGTTGGAAGAAGTCAATGAACCACATTGATTGGTAAGGTATAATGGATACATTAGAATATACAGAATACTGAGGAGGAGTAGATTGAACATTCACAGGAATGCTCTCTTGCATTACTTCAAGGTTCAACTCAGGCATTCCTTGATCATTTTGTAGCATGCTACTGCTAGGTTCTTGCTCATTAGGAGGCTCCTCCATATGATGGGGTTCTTCTTGCATATGGGAGTTATCAGGAATATATTCAACAGAGGGCTCTTTAGTAGGCTTTGGTGTTGGAACATCTAGGTGTTGAGGAGAAGGTAGAGACACCTGTCCTCTCATTTGAGGGCTTCTACGCACAGTTGCCTCTTCAACCACTGTAATTTTAGGTTGGCAAGACCTTTTTGGTTTATATGTCATAGGAGTAGATGCTGCAAGACTTGACTTTTTTCTTTTATTTATTTGAATTGCAAGGTTTGAAATCTCTAGAGTAGGTTCAAGAAGTTGGTTTTCTAGGGGTAATTCCAGTTCTTTTTCTTTCATAGCTACTTCTTCAGTAGGGCCAAAAGATTCTACTGCATCTTCTAGAGGTTGGGCCACAAGATTTACTTGGGGTTGCAAAGTTTTGGATTGGACAAATTCTGCCCATGACATGGGGGAAACATCCCTAAGAGATTTTTCAACCAAAAGCTTAATTAGGGCATGGTGACTAATGGAGTTTGCATTGCCCTTTTGAGTTTCCTTGGCATTGATACTTAGCATATTATAAAGAAAATTGGGAATATTAACCTAAAGATTATGATTGATACAGCTAAGCAGCTTAAAATGATGAGCATGCAAGTTTGAAAATATTCCTTCACAAGTTAAATACCTGATGATGTGCATATCCAATTCTAGAAATGGCTGTGGAAGGGACAATCTACTACTCCCCTACTTAGTAATTTCAAGCAGAGGATCACCTAGCCTGGAGAATTAAGCTCGAGATGACCTGGCATCATGCTCATTTGGATAATGTTCTCCCACAACTGGTAACCCTGTAACTTCCTCAATTCTCTCTTCAGTAGAAACAACTCTCAATCCCCATATAGTTTCTTGTCCTTCTTCAAATGTACCCATGAATTCTGCAGCAACCTCCTCATTAAACTCTGTCAGCTGAAGAAAATAGCCAAGCCAGCCACACGCATTGAACCTGTGGATTGCCTCAACATCTGCCAGCAAAATACCATCAACAAGGTTCATGTCTCTGTAATTGTCTGCCCATCTTAATAATGCCCAATCTCTAATTTTTCAGCTCTCCAACCCACTGCTAAGCTTTTAGTTTCTCTGCAAATTCCCTCTTTTAAAATGCAATTGTGATTCTTGAAAATACTGATATTTTTGCTTGCATTACCTTTGTTTTACTTGACATGAACTATAATAATGGCATTAATTTCAGAGGAAATCAATACCTTAAGTGTGAGTTACCTCACAAATTAATTATGATCCTTTTGAAGTCATGTCAAGTTCAGGAAATCAGAATTTGAAAGTATGGGAAATGTGTGAAGGATTAAAAGAATTAATGTAACCCAGCCTAAGTACAACACTGATGTGATAGGGGTATGCCAAGGGTAGTTTAGGAATGACACTTAGAAGTTAGTACACTTCCCCTGCCCCCTACGAAATTTGAACAAGTTTCCTCACTTGTTAAATTTAGCATGAGGTTGGGAAATTGGCTTAATGCATATATTATACATTTAATGCAGTACTAGATATAATTAATTAAACCTATGCACTAAAAGTAAGGAGTTAGAAAGTTGTACCTGGCGATTAGTTACCATACACAAATTTGAGCTGATGAGAGTCTCAATTCTGGTGGCTGCATAAGATTGCTGATGTGGCATTTTATTGAAAGCATTTGAAAATAGAAATTGTGGGTGACATGGAATTTGAGTGGGTGGTTGTAATAGGAATGAGATGAGTTGGTGAGAAGAAAAGAGAAAAGTGAATGAAGAAGTATACCTCATTAAATGAAGTTTTATTATGAGTTCTAGCAAACATATGTCATGGTGATACTACAAGAGGAAGGCTTTCACCTTCTGTCGTAAGAACCATTTCCTAAGGGGCTGTTAAACTGTGCATGTTGAACTATTTAAAGAATTTTTCTTTGGTTTGAGGCTTGTGATATAGGCGCAACGGTGTCCATTGAGTAGTAGCTTAAATTGTACTAGATCAAGTGTGGTCAGTTGAATTGCTCCATTATCAAAGACATATTGAATTTCATAAGGTTCGAGCCATCTGGGTTGTAGCTTTCCTAGGTTCTCCTTGAATCTGGAATCATATAATAAAGCCCAATCTCCTACTCGAAATTATTTGTTCTTGATATGTGAATAATGCCATCTTTTCCTTTGGTTCTAGATTAGCTCTATTCTTTCCAATGCTAACTTGTGCATTTCATACAATGAGTTGAGATGGAGGAGACGTTCTGTTTGTGCTACAGGAAGATTGATGTTTAGCTCAAGTGTTGTGCGCAATGTTTTGTGTTCAAATTCTATGGGCAACATTGTTGCTTTTCCATACACCAATTCAAATAGTGTGAACCCTATTGTTGTCTTCCATGTGGTACGGTAAGCCCATACTGCTTATGTTAATTGACTACTCCAATCCTTGCGATGCAATTGTACTATCTTTGTTAATATAGCCTCTATTTCTCTGTTTGTCACCTCTGCCTATCTATTTTCTTGAGGATGATAAGGACTAGACTTCTGATGCCTTATGCTATACTCCTTCATTATCTCTATGATCAGGTTTGATGTGAACTATGCTCCTTGGTCTATTACAAGCTCTCTGAGGACTCCATACCTGGTAAAAATTTCTTCATACAAGAATTTTGCTACTTTTTCATCCCTTGCATTTTGCATAGCTTTCACTTTGACCCATTTTGTCAGGTAATCTGTACAAACCAAGATGTAGAATTTTCCATTTGATGGAGGATCAATTAGTTCGATGAAGTCCATACTCCACTTATCAAAGGGTGTCATTACTACTTGTGGATTAAGTGGCATCTCATCTGATTTTGTTAGACGACCCATCCTCTGACATTTATCAGATTTTTTTGTATAACTAGATGCATATTTGTGTAATTGAGGCCAATAATATCCTGTTGTTAAGATTTTCAGGGTTGTTCGCTTTACTACAAAGTGACCTCCACAAGGCTCATCATGACAAGCATGGAGTATATCATATACTTCATCTTCTCTCACACATCTTCTCATAATCTGATCTGGACTAGTGTAAAATAGATTGTTAGCTATCCATGAAAAGTGAAAGCCTTTCTCTGCAAGCTTTTTCTTATCTTTCTGAGAAAAAAGTGGGGGCATCTTATTTGCTACAAGATAATTGGCTATGTCTTCCTACCATGGGTTTTTTATTGCTAAATGGAACAGGTGTTCATTTGGAAATTTATCTTCAACCTAAGTAGTGTCTTCATCAACATTTTGTAGTCTAGACAAGTAGTCAACAACTACATTGGCTTTCCCTAGCTTATCAACAATTGCTATATCAAATTCCTGCTATAGTAAGAGCCATCTTGCCAATCTACCTGTTATAGCAGGTTTGTTCATCAAATATTTTATTGCAAAGTGATCAATGTGAACAAAAATGGGATCGCCTGTGACATAGTGTTGAAATTTGTTTAATGCATAAACTATAGCTAGGAATTCCTTTTCAGTAACTGTGTAGTTTAATTCAGGGCCATGGAAGCTTTTACTGATATAGTAAATTGCATTCTCAAGGTTAGTAGGCTTTTGTCCTAGCACAACACCTATGGAATAATTAGATGCATCTGTATGGATTTGGAATGGAATAGACCAATCTGGTCCTTTTAGGACAGGTGCAGTTGTTAGGAGGTTCTTTAGCTGTAGGAAGGACTCATCACATGCTTGTGTCCACTTAAATTCAGCTTCTTTGGTAAGCAATGTGTACAGAGGACTAGCAATTTGACTAAAATTTTGAATAAAGTGTCTATAGTATCCAACATGTCCTAGAAAAGATCTTACATCTTTTTGTTTAGTAGGAGTAGGTAGTATAAGTATTACCTCAACTTTAACTGGGTTCACTTGAATTCCTACTACTGAAATGAAATACCCAAGTACCACTCCTTCCTACATCATCATAGAGCATTTCTCACTATTAAGGGATAGATTATGCTCCTTACACCATATTAGTACCTTTTCAAGAATCTTCAAAGCTCAAATGTCACTCCAAATGTTGTAAAGTCATCCATATATATCTCCATACAGTTGTGTGCTATGTCAGCAAAAATACTAATTACAACTCTTTGAAACATTGTTGGAGCATTACATAACCTAGAAGGTAGAACTGAATATGCATATGTCCTCCATGGACATGTGAATGTAATCTTCTCCTGATCCTCTGGAGCAATAGTTATCTGATTGTATCCACTATATCCATCAAGAAAGGAAAAATACTTCTTGCCGGCCAAAGTATCAAGTACTTGGTCAATGAATGGTAATGGGAAGTGATCTTTCTTGGTAGCTTTGTTTAACTCCCTGTAATCCACATAGATTCTCCATTTACCCCCCTTTTTGGGTACTATAACCAGAGGTGATACCTATTTACTATCAGATATAGGATATATAAAGCCAACATCTAATAGCTTTTGCAATTCAGTTTTGACTATCTCCCTTAATGCTGGGTTAATCCTTCTTTGAGGTTGACGAAGGGATAGAATTCCTTCATTGATATATATCATGTGAGTACATAGTGTAGGGCTTAATCCCTTCATGTCCCCATAGTCCCATGTAAAGGCTTTCTCATGTGTTTGTAGTAGTTTGGTTAGTTGTTCCATTTGTTGTGAAGGCAAATTATTATTCACATGGAGATTATAACCTTTAGAAAGCTCAATAATAGTTGTAAGGTCAAGCATGGATACTTTAGGGATAGGACATGTGTTTACTTCACTAGGTAGCAACTAGTGGATAATATTGGATCCCAAAAGTAATACACAATTCTCAAAATTATCTTCATATGTACTTAACTCTAACACAAAACTCTCAGATACATCTTTGATTACATCATAGTCATTATTAAGAATGCTCTAAATGACTTCATCTTCCTATTGCAACTTTAGAAAGGATTGCCTATGTAACATCATGAGCTAAACCATAGAATTCAGTTCTTCTTCCCCATCTCCTAAGTTTGGCCATATAGGTGTACTCAAATCTGGCTGTGGTTGAGCTGGAGGATACAATGCTAGTTTCTTAGTGGCTTGGCCATCTGAAATTGTCATATTTCCTAATCTACAACTTATATTTGCATTAGCTTTTGTTAACCATGGACGTCCTAAAATAATAGGGTAACCAACAAGGTTGACTCTTGGTGAAAGGGTCATGAAATCAGCAGGGTACTCCCAAGAATCTAAGGCAACTATTATGTCTTCTATCATTCCATCAGGAGTAATAGTAGAGCTATCTGCTAATTGCAATATTGTTGGAGAAGCTCTCAACCCTTCAATACTCATTTTATTCATAGTATCCTTAGTCATTACATTAATGGCAACACCTAAGTCTATTAATGCATTTTTGACAGACTGGCCATTAATGATGATATTCACAACTGGACTTCCTGGATTTGAATATTTTGGTATTAGCAGTTTTCCTAAGATGATGTTAGCCAATTGTCCTATAACATGAACTATTTTAGGATCCTTTTTCTTTCTCCTAGGCTTTTTAAGACAAGCTTCTTTTATTGCTTTTCCATAAACTAGAACATCTTTTATTGCTTGAAACAAGGGAATTTGGACATGCATGTTCTTAAGCTAGTCAATGATATCAAATGGTTGGTCTTCTTTTGATATGGGCTTGTCCATGGTGAGCCTTTGAGGAAAAGGTGGTTTAACTGAAGTATGAGCATTAGCTGAGTTGGAAACATTTTCTGATGCAATAGTATTTGGAAAATTATTCTCTGGAATCAGTACTGTTGCTGCAGGAAGGTCTGGCACTTCAGTGATAAGGGGTGGTTCAGGTGTTGGCAAGGTAGTACCTAATCTTAAGTGTATATCAGCTATATCAAGTGCATAGGTAGGGTACTATTGAGCATCAGTAGCATACATTTTCTATTGTGGTTGTTGATTATTGGGATTTGGTTGAGGTTGAGAAGGTAATTGTGTCTTCTTTTAAAGACCTACGTTTGGAGGTGGTGGCATTATTGCAAGCATATTTGTTGGAGGTGGTAGAGTTGGATATCCAAGATTTGGATTAGGCCATTACTAAGGTCATCTCCACCGGTTAGTGGGCTACCAATTTCCTTGTGCTTGTTGCCATTAGTCTGGAAATTGTGACCATTGGGGTTGCTTTGGAGGATACCATTGATTCTGTTGATTATTTGGCCAAGCATTATTCCAAGTGGGTTGATTATACTATGGAGGACTTTGGACATTTCGGTTTTGCCACTGACTAGTATAAGGACTTGAAATTTGTAATGGGTCTTGATGTTAGGATTAACAAGATAGAAATAACAATTACATGCAAATATAACCAATATCAAAAAACAATAAACACACATAAAGAGGACACAATACACAAAGATTTAACGTGGTTCACCCAATCCCTGAGCTACGTCCACCAACAGCGTGTCCAATATTATTTTTATCTAGTTATTACAACCTAATTACAATCTGTAATCCCTTACAGCTCAATTCCATCCCAAGTACTAAAATAATCCATTATGAGATCCCTAACCCTAAGCCATATTATACAATATTTTGTTGCTTTAGGGTTAGAATGAGTTACAACATGTCAGCCCAAAAATTACCAAAAATATCTCAGCCTCAAAAGTGTATATTACTTTCCTAGATAGTACTTTCCTTATCAGTCACCACAAGCTAACACTTGAGGCATACCTTGTCTCGTGGACCATGGCCGCTATTGAGAAATAAAGAATACTTGCTCGTCCTCTCTGTCTATCTTCAAGTATCTAGTTGGAAGATGCTGATTCTCTAGGTTTGCGACCAATTTGCACTGACAATCCTTCTTTTGTTTGCAGCGATGAGGACAATATTCATCTAGCTGCACCTCTACGTCTGCATGCTTCTTCTTAGTGGTCATCATGTCCAAGTGTGTAGAAACATCATTAATGATGTATTGCTTGAAGTCTGACAACAGGTTTGAAATCTCCATCTTTGAAATACCAGAGCCACTTCCTTTAGTCAGCGTTGAGTGAAATCCCCTTCCTTTCTTGACCGTTGCTCTAGAATAGTTCATACAAATCTTCTAAAGGTCATCCCAGGAGGACTGAGATATATCATCTCTAGCCATGAAGTCCAAAGCTTCAAGATAGTTTTCATTCATTCCTCTTAGAAAAATCAGCTTCTGTGAATCCTCCTGTAATGCATGTGGCGGGTTCTTTTGTAAATTAAATAAGAAGTGTGATATGTAGTCCTCTAATGTCTCACCTTCCCTTTGTGACATACGAAAGATGTCATCTCCTTTTGAATCACTTCCCTTGTAGTATTCATTATACTTTCTTAGAAACAAATCTCTCATTCCATCCCAATTAGCTATTGCATTCGCTCCTAAGCCCATGAACCATCTAAGGGCTGACTCCTTTAGTGTTGCTAAGAATAGCTTAAGATTATAACTGTCAGTATTATAGTCAAAACTTTGACACGGTATGTCAAACTCGAACAAAAAGGTGTCAAGATCCTCTGTAACAAGGCCATAGAACTTTGGAAGTGCTGAAGCAGGTATGTTCTTAAGGTTAGGATTGTTAATAAGACTTGGAATTGGAAATGGAAATGTAGGAGCTGCCATTATTAGAGGTGTTAGATATTGAAAATATGGCTGGAAATTATTATTGACTTGAGGGATCTGAGCAACAGGTGGTCTTGGATTGGGATTATTATGGAAAATGGCTAATATTTCTACAAAATGATGGAGGTCAAATTTTTCTTCGATTTCTTCTTCTGGGGAAGATGATGCAACAAACTTAGGACTGATGTCAAGAAGTGGTAATTCAAGCTCTTCAAACTCTTCTTTCAGTTTAACATGTTCTTTTGGAAGAAATTTTCCATGAACATCTCACCTTCTTCGATGCATGGAAGTAAGTTGATGACTTCTGAAGAAAGCTCACAACTTCTTTGTATTGACTAAAAATAGGAAACTAATCTAAAAAATAAATGACTCATTAAGGTTCCTAGTTTGACACCATCCCCGACAGTGACACCAAAAATGAATAGTCTCACAATAGGTAGAGATAATCATGCCATTGTCTCTCTTAAAAAGTAATATATAAATGCTATGGATTACCTGTCCCCATCGTGAAATGCATTTAGATTGTCAACCCAGGGACGTAGACTTGAAATGGGACAACACAGTTTGTGCACTAAGTTCCTTTAGGAGTCATAACACCTATGCTAAAGGAAGATAAAATGCATGAAAGGAATCTATGCTATTGTTGTAGGAAAGTAAACACACTTGACTATTGAATGGAATTACTACAGAAAAATTATGAAATGAATCTAAGCCTATCTAACAACTCAAAACATTCACTATACCCGTCTCTGCAAATGTTGTAGGAACAACCACAATGGCAATGTTGCAAGAGTAAAACAATAACTCTATTTGAATACAGGAAAAGTACATAAAGAAAATCTATTCTTACTTAATCTAATCCACCTCCCAAGTGGGCCCCCTTGGTTGGCTTCTACTAACTACTCAACACAAGAAATAATCTAAAATCATTATTTCATTAAATCCTTCTTAACTGGTTACATAACAACTTAATAACTCGTGAAGAACAAAATAGAGAAACTTCCACTATATTGAATACATAATTCTATCTTTCTTCATTACCTACTAAATCAGTCAAAATTCCTTTATATCAAGGATTGACACTTATTGAAAACATAATAGAAAAGTCTCATTAAACCTCACCAAATATGGAGGAGATAAAACAACCACAACATAATACAATTACTATTGACAACAGAATAATAATTCTAAGGAAATATAGTAAGACTGCTTCCCTATATTAATTGGAATAGCAACTCCTTGAAAGCATGGCATATCCATTAGAACCATGTTGGATTCTCTTGCCATG
This sequence comes from Chamaecyparis obtusa, assembly GCA_027943335.1. Taxonomy (NCBI): domain Eukaryota; kingdom Viridiplantae; phylum Streptophyta; class Pinopsida; order Cupressales; family Cupressaceae; genus Chamaecyparis; species Chamaecyparis obtusa. The sequence continues at coordinate 138,442 of BSBK01003284.1, forward strand.
GTTGGTCTTCTAATGCTCCTTCTTTAATGCAAATGCATCACTCTTCATACTGCTCCATGTTTACCTGAAAGGTTAGTAACATTCAGTACACATATGCAAGTCAACATTTTCAACTCCTACTTAAATGTTAGAACACAACTTGAAATAATTATATGAAGTACTACATTATATTTATAATAGTTAGCAAAACATATCACTCAAGCTACCCATAGATTTTGTGGCTTTAGCTGTACTTGGCATAGGTTCACATAAGTATAAGTCATAAAATGTCTTGGAAATGTTTGTCAAAGTATCAACAAAATATAAAGATCATAACAAAATTGAGGCAATAATTAGACTCATCAATGTCATCTCAAACTCTCAATGTTGTCACACGAAGTCAAGGTCCCCTTGTCATTAGATGACCTAGTTCAAATCAACCAAGTAAACCAAAGAAAGTGGCATCCAAGAATGTCACCTCAAAACTAGCAGTCAATCTTAAGTCAAGCTATAATCTTGTCAATCAGTATCAAAGAACACCAGCTCAAATTTTGATCTTTGAGCTCTTAGAGTTGTCCCTATGATACAAGCAAGTCCTTGAGGATGCTTTGCGTGCAGTGAACATCCCCAAAAACTTAGACGTTGATCAATTCTAGAACATGCTTAACCATATTTCTAGCCCTCATTACCTTACCTTTTTGGAGGATGATGATAAAGCTTTGAGCCACCCACACAATCTTGCTCTTCATATTGAGTTCGTGATCCATAAAACCTGTGTTAGGCATGTGTTGATTGATGGGGGTGCTGGGCTTAATATTTGTTCCTTTAGTCTTTTGAAGATGTTGGGTTATTCTGAACAAGTTATAGATACTAGAAAAAAGATCACTATCAAAGCCTATGATGAGGTGGAAAGAAGTTCCAAGGGGTTGGCCGTCCTTCCTATTAGGATTGGCCCTATTGAAAAAGATGTTTTATTCCAAATAGTTGATGCTAGTCCCCTTATGTACAATAGCTTGCTTAGTCAACCATGGATTCATGATATGAAAGAAGTGTCATCTACCTATCATCAGTGTGTTAAGTTCCCTTACAATGGAGTAGAGATTTGTATACCTGGGGATAACACTTTATCTCTTAACTCAGTTTTAGTGAGTTCTCATGTTCCCCTCAATAGAGAAGCATAAGACTTCAATGCAACCTTAGCTAAATGTAAAGAAAAGTTCAAGTTAGTAGACCTTGGCATGGGGGGGTATCAACTAGACTCTCTCACAACACTACCAGTTTCACCTAGATCTTATGGAAAGCCTTCATAGGAAATGAGACCTTCCTCTTCAGCTATGACTTTATTTGGCACATTTGTAGGGTCCTCAGTGCCTATTCAAGATGAGAAAGAAGAGATAGCTATTAAAGATTTGATTTATAGAGAATAGAAATACATGCACGATGAGAACTTCTCTCCCTCTCCTAAGGCTTATGGAAGAGGGTATACTTTTGTCAAACAGATGGGCTATCCTAGACATGGCCCTGTTAGTCACAAATTGGATGCTAGATCCGAACCGCTTGATCATGATATTTTTGGATGTAAGTCTAAGAAGACGGTCGACCTAAGATTTGTGAATCACAACAAGAATACTACTCATATCCTTGATGAGTTGGATAGTGAAGATGAACCAGAATACATACCTAATTTGACAAATCAGCAAGATATGTGTGAAGATTGGGTCCCTTCCACTAATCTCCTTTGGGGAGATTTAGATAGTCTAGTCACTCATGAGACATTTGCAACCTTAGAAAAAGATGAATCAGATGTAGAAGATCCTATCAGAGAATGTCAATAAAGAATCTTGTTCATTTGATAGAAAGAGAAGGTGTTACCCTTGATGACGTTAGAACTTCCACATCAAGACGTCCCAAACCTTCATGGTGTAAACATCCTAGTCAAATTTTAGAAACAAGTTCATATGAGTATGAATGGGACTCCTTCTCAAAGCCTTCCATAGTTGACATGGATGTTGATGTCATCCACACTTATAGTTCTCAACCCAAGGTAGTTGACGATTCATGTGTAGGATTAGAGGATTTGAACACACATGTTTCCTTAGTAGATGATTCTTCACTTGTTAGGAAAAATCTCAATTTGGGTAGCTTAGAAGGATACTTGACAAACTCCAACTCTTCGATCCCAGGGATGATATCATTCACATTCACAACCTTGAACTGGTCATTGAATTAGCTCTTGTTCATCCTAACCTGATTGATTGGTCCCAACTCTATCAAGAACCTAAGCACTTAATGTTTCAAAATGATTATAAAATAGCCTGTTACTTGAATGTCATTGAACCTGTAGTCTCTTCCACCAGTGAACCGGCTACTAGCATGATAGAGCTAGACATCAAGTACCTTAGTCACAAAATAAAAAGAAAATAAAATCAAAAGAATAGGAGTTTTGATGGTGAAAACCACTATGTGGCAGTGTCAAAACAAAAAAAAGTAAAAAGAAATGACATATCCAAGGGTGGAAACTTCTTTGAGGTGCCTAAGGATGAGGTAGTTGATCATCTCCCTAGCTACTTTCAAGATAGATCTTCAGTTCTTATTGAACCAACACAAACAGTCAATTTTGGTGCGAATGAGGCTCCACAAATAGTACACTTGGCTCAATCCTTGTCACCACAAGAAAAATAATCTTATGTTAACTAAGTTCTTACAAAAAAAGAAGATCAACTTTGCATGGACTTATTCAGATATGCCAGGGTTGGACACTAATCTTATCATGCATCACTTGTCCATAGCTCTAGGTGTCAAACTAGTTAAACAGAAATTGAGAAAGATGCATCCTCACATAGCTCTCCTAGTCAAAGTATAATTAGAGAAACTCCTTGGTGCAGGATTCATAAGAGCTATTGACTCTACTGAATGGATATCAAACATTGTACCAGTTTCCAAACATGACAAATCCATTCAAATTTGCATAGATTTTAGAGATGTCAACCAAGCATGCCCAAAGGATGACTTTCCACTTCCCAATATAGACATGATAGTGGATATGACTGTGGGTTATGAGATTTATTCCTTAATGGATGGTTTTTCAGGATACAATCAGATTAAGATAGCTCCTAAAGATCAAGAAAAGATTGCATTCACTTGTGCATGGGGTACCTATTGTTGGAACTTTATGCCTTTGGGATTAAAAAATGTAGGAGCTACCTATCAACGAGCTATGAAAACCATTTTTCATGACATGATGCATAGAAACATGGAAGATTTTGTGGATGACAGCTTGGCCAAGTCTAAGAAAAGAGACACAGACTTAGATGATTTAGAAGTCATTCTAGATCACATGGAACAATTTCAACTAAGGTTAAATCCTAAAAAGTGTGAATTTGGTGTCACCTCTGGAAAAATACTAGGATTCATCATTTCAGCAAAAGGAATAGAGGTAGACCCTGAAAAAGTTCAAGCAATCATAGATATGCCACCTCCTAGAACCATTAGTCAAATGAGGAGTCTTCAAGGACGTCTTCAATCCATAAGGAGATTCATTTCACAATTGGCAGATAGAGCTCAACCTTTCAACAAGAACTTACACAAAGGAGTCAAATGTGTTTGGAATGAGGATTGTCAAAAGAGCATAGATCAAATCAAGAAATAAGTTTGGCAAATCCTCCTATTTTAATGCCTCCTATCCTAGTGAAACCACTTGTTCTATATATTTTAGCGACATAATCTTCCTTGGGGGCATTACTAGCTCAACTTGATGAACATGGGAAAGAAAGAGCAATATACTACATTAGCTGCACTCTTGTTTCATATGAAGTTAACTACACCAGCATTGAGAAATATTTCCTTGTAGTTGTGTTTTCTTCCCAAAAGTTGCGACATTACATGCTTGCACACACTATACACCTCATAGCAAAAATAGATCCACTGAAGTATTTACTAGGTAAGGCTGCCATCATAGGTAGACTTGCTAAATGGATGATGATCCTTTCAGAGTTTGACATAGAGTACATTGAGTGTAAAGCAATCAAAGGACAAGAAATAGAAGATCAATTGGTTGATTTCCCAATTCAAGATAATGACCTATTCAAGTTGACTTCCTAGATGAACACCTCATGTATATGACTGAAAGAACATGGAAGATATTCTTTGATGGATCCTTTATGCAAAATGGTTTAGGAGCTGGTGTGTTGTTCATTTCTCCTCATGGGTACATGATTCCTAAGTCTTACAAGTTATGCTTCCCATGTACAAACAACATTGCTAAGTATGAAGCTTTAACAAATGGACTTAAGATGGCCATAGAATGGAGAATCATAGAGTTACACATTTATGGGGATTCACAGCTTTGATAATCAACTAAGTCAATGATGAATATCAAACAAAATATGAGAAACTGGTACCTTACAAGAAAATGGTTGATTCCTTGAAATGATACTTCGCATTTGTCATGTTTCAACAAATCCCTAGAGTAGAAAACAAAGCAGCTAATGCTATGGCTACACTTGCTTCACTCCTTCAGTTAGGGGAACATGAATCTAGATTTGAATTCTTGGTAGGACTACATCACCCTATCTATGACTCCCAAGAAAGTCATGCCATTTGTACCCTTGTTAGTCATGAGTCATCTCGTTATGGTGCCATTTACTCATACCTTCATGATGGCATTGTCCCTAAAACCTTTAACTAATCTGAATGCAGAAACCTTACCCGAAATGCCTCTCACCATTCCCTTATCTCTGGTGATTTTTATAGGAGGGGTCTAGATGGAACACTTCTTAGATGCTTAGAAAAGGAAGAATCTGACCAAGCGTTAGTTGACATCCATAAGGGCATCTATGGGGGACATTCCAATGGTCTTTCCATGGCCCGAAGGTTTCTTAGGGTAGGGTAGTATTGGTCTATGATGCAGATTGATGTAGTAGCTTTTGCAAAGTCATGTGAAAAGTGTCAAAAACATGGTAACCTGATACATGCTCTAGGCAGGGAGCTCATTCCTTCTATATCTCATTGGCCATTTCAGCAATGGGCCTTTGATCTTGTTGGGCAGATTCATCCCAACTCATCAGGTGGACACAAGTTTATTATCACTGCTTCTGATTACTTCACTAAATGGGTAGAATTTGTCCCACTTTTTGTTGCCTCAAGCAAGATAGTCTCTCTATTCATTCTGAACCATATCATTTATTGATATGGAGTGCCTTCCGAGATTATCACCGATAACAAAGGCTAGTTCAAAAACAAAGACTTTAAACAAATCTACAAGAAATTCAAGATTAAACAACATTGGTCCTCAATTTAATTCCTGCAGGGAAATGGTCAAGAAGAGGCATCAAACAAAACCATTATTAAAATCCTACATAGAACAGTTTGTAAGAGTGGTAGAGATTGGCACTTACAGATAAATCTAGCTTTGTGGGCCTATAGAATGAGTATTCATACTCCTACTGAGGCTACTCCTTTTGCCCTTACATATGGCGCTGAAGTAGTGTTACCTTTAGAGGTTGAGATTCCTTCACTTAGATTTTCCCTCAAAGGTCTAGTTATAGATGAAGACTACCGTACCATGAGACTTCAAGAGTTAGAACTTCTAGATGAGAAATGTTAAGCATCATTTGACCATATGAGGGTTTATCAAAAGTGCATGTCCAAAGCCTTCAACAAAAAGGTTCACCCTAGAGAATTCCAAGTGGTATATCTTGTCCTACATGAAAATCCTAAGAATCAACATCATAGAGATCAAAAGGGAAAATTTGAACCTAATTGGCTTGGCCCTTACATCATTACAACAGCTTTTGGCTCAGGTTCTTATTTACTATCTATAGCAATGGGAGAGTAGCTCCCTGATCCTATCAATGTCTTTCACCTAAAGATTTTCTATCCATGATGCCCATTCTGTCTGGGGGCATCCTTTGTACATACTTATTGATCCTAAAAAAATCCAAAAAAAAGATATATTGTCGACAATTCTAAAAATCTGAAAAATGTTCTGAAAAAATGATCTTAGTGAAAACCTAGCAATAAGGGCTTTGATGTATCTCCAAAAACATTATATATTCCAAAAATGCAAAAAAAATGCAAAAAAAAAGAAGAAAAAGTCACTTGGTGAAAACTTGGAAACAGGCGCCTTGGTAGAAAAAATACAAAAAAATTATAAAAAGTCCTAAAAATAAAAATAAAAAATTGCTATAAAATCCAAGTGGTGAAAACTTGGAAACAGACGCTACTTGAGGCCTTTGCACCCCTGTTTCTTAGCATGTGTCCTCGACACTTAGCCTTTCTCCATCATTCCTTGTCCTTGTTGCCTTGGTTTGGAATTGGTCTTTGTCTTTGTCTAGGGGGCATAACTGTGTTAGCTTTGGTCTCTTGGATGCGTTAGTCTTTCGGACACCTCACAAATGATGTTTTTCAAAACCACCCCAACTATATTTTTTAACACAACCCCTAACATCGAGGGTTTTTCAACACTTATCGGTTTGGTCTGATCCAGTTTTGTCATGTGATCTTATCTTCTTGCAAGAATTTGATCCTTATCCTCAGAACTCAGTATCAATTAACACACTTAAATTTTTAAACACAACACTTAATGCTTGAGCTGTGTCATGATCTTTTCTTTGTGTGTTGACTATTCTTGATTTTCGCTGAGTGTCCTTGTCTAATAAGTCTCTCTGGTATGCATAGCTAGAGGACTTGGGACATGGGGCATGTTTTTATTTTCTTTCTGCTTGTGGGTGTGGTCTTGAAACTCTAGAGTGTCTCTTGTTGTCCCCTTGAAACACTTAGGAGATTTGAGGCATCATCCTTCACTATTTTTGCACAACCTTTCATATGGTCATCCCGACATCTATGCCTTGATGCGAGTGTGGTTTAGCTACATTAAATTGGGTAAGCTAACATCAAAGTCATCTTGACCTTTATGTCTTTGATGCTTATGTTAGAATCTTTCCACATTTCAATCTGATATAAATCACATTCATATCTTCATAGTTGCACTTGTGACTAGTGATGATTGTGTGATTTTCTGATGTTTGTTAATAATGGCCCAATGATGAAAATAAGTTCCTTAACATTCTCTAATGAATGATGAACACAAAAATCCTATGTTACAGTTGCTCTATTGCAAGTACACCTTTGCATTTTCATGTAGCTTGCATTGTTAGACTTCATGTTAATTTTCATTTTTAGGCTGCATTATGAGTTTGAGAGGGTTTTCCTTCATCTTTCTTTTCAAATTTTAATCAATTGTGGTTATGTTTTGATCTTCATTTCCTTATCTTCTTTCGTGATCTCAATCAAAATTTTCTATCTTAAATAGTTGATTGATTTTGGGGCATTCTCTTTCTTAAGGCAAATTCTCTTTCTTCTCTCCATTTCTTCCCCCTCTTCCAAACTTCTATCTTCCATTCATTTTCACCCCACTGCTTTTCTTCTAATTCAACCTTGGGGCATAATCTTTCATGCTTGATGATCTACCTTGGTTCTGTGATCCTTATATCGTTCATCTTACATAGAGAACCTTATTTTTAGTTCAATTCGATCAAATTTATCAATTTGTTGTTTCTCCTCTATCTCATTTTGATTTTGATCATGAGGGGGCAGTATTTATCAAATTTCAATCCTTTATTCATCTTTATCATTCCTATCAATTGCTCCACTTGGGGAAACTTTTCTTGAGATTCGTATGTTAGACATGTCAATTACCTATTTACAGGGGTGTTGACCTTGTCTTTTTCAATTAGCTTATCTTTGTCTTGATGTGTTCCCATTCGTCGATCACACGTCTGGGTTATTTTGTGATCCCAAATTAACCTCACACTTCAACTGCATTCTTTGACTACATGTGTTCCCATAAAGATCACACATTAGTCAAAGAGGGGCAAATGTATGCACCCTAAAATGGTTGCCTAGACTATGGGCCCCCATTCTTCAATTTATCAAATGACAGGATCATTTTATCAATTTCTTGAATCAATGCCTTGCAATATTTTCAATTCAAATCAATTTCCTTGATCAAATTGTAATTAATTCAAATATTTCAATATTTCCTAAGGTTTGATCATTTTATCCTAAGTTTCATTTAACTAAGAGAACATGCTCCCTTTTAATTAGATAAAAAAATCTTTTAAATAAATAATAAAATCCACCTTATCTTATGTTTGCACATGAAAAAAGAATTTCTAAATTTAAAATAAAAAGAAAAAGACTTTTTGTCTACACATTGAATGCACACTTTCCAAGATGATTGGAATCTCCTTTTGCCTCTTAATCTCTTCCACACATCTTTTTGCCTCTTAACCATGTCCATTGATTTTGCTTGTTGAGAATCTTGTGCACCAAAGTCAAAATGAGAATTTTTCTCCACCCTTGGATTTTGCCTCTTAATCTCTACCATGGGTGAACCCACAATAGTGGGTTACAATTTTTCGAAGGAAGGAGTTCATCTGAAAAATCTTGAGAGTGCAAATTTACTCAATTACTTTTGATAGAAAGTACTTTCTATCCAAACTAAGTACTTTCAATTGAAAGTACTTTTGATAGAAAGTACTTTCTATAGAAAGTACTTTTGATAGAAAGTACTTTCTATAGAAAGTACTTTCAATAGAAAGTACTTTCTATAGAAAGTACTTTTGATAGAAAGTACTTTATATAGAAAGTACTTTATATCAAAAAAACTCTTAGAATGGGTAATTTTCATTATTTTTTGTAAAGGATTTTTGATAGAAAGTACTTTCTATTGAAACTAGGTACTTTCGATCGAAAGTACCTAATTAGGCCTTGTTTGCAAACTTTGAAAAAATTCTGAGAATTTCATGGCTTCGAGGCTGAAGCGCGGGGATCAAATGGAACAATAAGGAGACATCCTTTTACATAGCACAAGTACTCGGAACTAGCTTTCTAACAATTATAGATTTGACTATTTTTTAATTTATTATGTGTATGGTTTTTGATGTTAATCGAATGTAGGTTTTTTTTATCAAATATAAACCTCTGAGTTTGCGTTCAATGAAAAATAGTAAAAAAGCAATTTTTTTTTTGAAAAATAATAGTGCCCTCTGTCTTCGAGTCTACTTTCTATCAAAAAATATATATTTGAAATTCGATAAATACACAAAAAATTATAAGCTATGTAGTTAAGGTATGTCAAAATTATGGTTTAGTCAACTTCAAATGTTAATAAAATATGCAATAATCATGATAAAGTTGTCAAACCAATTGCATTCCCTCTATATGGATGTTACAAAACTAAATTTGAAAGAATCACAGTCATATCTATTTTACAAAAAAATTCATGCTCTATGAAAACAACGTAACTATTTGAAAATGACATTTTCAGCACCATACCAGTTTTCATGGGAGAAAGAAAAAAGTATTCAAATAAATTTTAAAAAAATAAAAATATATATATTTATAATCTAGACAGAAAATTCTAAAAGACTCTAATTTACTTCATCCTCTGATTTCAAACGGTTCAACGACAATATGCATCTGAATCTGAAAGTTTTTCTCAAAATGTAGAGTTCAGTGTCCATTCAGGCAAAAAAGTGTAACCCACTATTGTGGGTTCACCCCCATTCATTACTCTTTAAAAGTAGCCCTCTCCTTCTCATTTTAAGCATCCAAATTTTAGGCATCCAGATTTTAGAGATCCATATTTTATATTATTGTTATGCTATAGGTTTGGAGAACAATTTTGGAGGAGAGTTGAGCACTTGAGCTTGAACATTGCAACTTCTCTTTTCTTGTCTTCTTCTCTCATACCTCCATGGCAATCCATTTAAATTACTCTTGCACTTGCATGGTAGATTGGATTCATATTTCATTTCATAGAATAATCTTGCATGTATATTTCCTTTCATAGATTAGTTTTCTTTCATGCATTGTTATCATATAGAATAGCTTCCATTTTCATTTGCATGCATATTTGATGATCATGGAGACTAGCATTCTAGCTTTTCCTCTTTGAATATCTCATTTTATGGTGTAATTGCATGGGCAAAAACTAGGTCTAAACTGAGGGCCTTCGTTATAAACCCTTGCACTCCATGAATGGAGAGCTATGAGTCACCATTTGAGACCTCATTCTTGAGAAATATTGATATAATGACTCATAGAAGTGTGTCAACATTTTAGCACACATCTATCATGCTGCCAAAGAGTTTTGCAAAGAGAGGATTGATCATTATAGTCCTGTAGTTGGAGGGATTGTTGACATCGCCACTCTTAAAAAGTGGTATTGCAAGGCTTATTGTCCAATCTTTAGAAAACCCCTCATGGCTGATATTATTGAATATTTATGTAATGTGTGGTGCAAGGTTTTTCATACCCCATTTGAGATACTCTACTTGAAGCTCAACTAGGTCTTTTTCTTTACCCGTACCCAACTTCTTAATACCCATCTCTATCTCTTGCACAGTGAAAAGAGTTGCAGTATCATTGACCAAGGGTGGCTGGTCCAGTCCCCCTTCTTGTTCATAGAGTTTCCTAGCATAGTCGAACCACTGAGTGGCTATAATAGTATTTTCATTTTGTTTCTTCCTTGGCTGGAGTTCTTTCCAAAAAAGTTTGGGGTTATTTCTACTCAAGAAGATCAACTCCTCTCTCCTTGTGAGCATAAAATTAGTTTTCTTCTTCTTTAGGATATGTTTATAAGCCTTGATGTCAAGGTTTCTTTATTTGACTCCCTTAGATTTCATCTGGCCATCTTGCATTCCTTATCAAACCACACATTAACTGAGAAACAATTAGTTTTAGATTTTCTATTTTTTGTTCTCTTGCATTTCGAGAGAGCCTCATGGATTAGACTTGATAACATATGGCTATTAACAACATGTATGTGCATATGCATCCCCCTACATAGTCTCTCAAGAGTAAGCCTGAAGATGTTACAATTTTCTGAAGTCAACAAGATTCTACCTTGGGAAGGAGATTGTTGAGAGCATTGGTTCTTTGCCCCAAGCTGCCTATCTTTTGCCCAACACAAATTAATGTACAACAGTCTATGATCTGATTTGAGATCCCATATGTGTTCTCCAATTTCAACTTTCTCAATTCTCTCATACAAATTATGTGAGCATATAGCATAGTCCGCCACGCTTGCCCCGTTATATGTGTTGCAAGTGAAATTGCCCAACTTAGACCATCTAGCCAAACCGTTACAATTTATTAGATCAAAAGTGCCACATAGAGTGACCAATTATTCCCCAAAATGATTGCAGCCTTTAGCATCTTTAGAAACTCTTTCCCACTGATGTTTTCTCTTTTTTGTGAGCCAAATAGGGTTACCATTTTCTTTATAGCTGAAAATATTGGCTTGACAATTTGTTGTTCTAGCATTGAAATCACCGACAAGAAGAACATCCCCACGTTGTGAAAAAACATCTTTCTTTAAGGAAACATATGGGTCATTGTGATCTAAGACACACTTTTTATAAGCTTTAGATACTTGAGGAGAAAAGTAACAAGCTGTGATCCTGAGAAGACTATTGTTTTCCATGATTTTAAACCATATGAATTGTTTATTAGAATCTTCCTTTTCCAACTGAATGACACGTCCTTCCCTTTCTTTTACTAGAACCATGATGCCTCCATGGCCTTTACCATTTCATGTTGCCTCATTCCACATTGCCATCTTCTAGTAACCTACAAACAATGGAGTCTTACATACTTCATGCTCATGTGTCTCTATGAGACAAATAATGTCTTTGACTTCTGCAATAGGTCCTAACCCCAGCCCACACCTCCACAGATAACCTCTACAATTCCAACAAACTAAACTTAAGGAAGCTTGGGCTGGATTTGATTGCTATTTGTTTTTATGTGGAAGACTTAGAGTTGATTTGTTATCGCTATGAGTGGGTGTTGATCTTGTTGTATCATTGCCTGCTGAAGTGTTTGTAGTCACACCTTTGCTACCCACTTGTTGCTCTACATTGGGGCAGTGGCCAAAATGAGAAATAACTACTTTTCCCTTGAACATCCAAGCTCTTTTACCTTCATTTCTAGCTGTTCTAATTTTTTCTATTTCCATCCTTCTTTCTTCTTGATGTCTCATAGTTAGATCCTCCTCTAAGAAGAAGCGAGAACCCCTCAAGAGCTATTTTTTTCTCAATAAATATTGTTTTTCATGAATGCTGGGCATGACTACCTTGATGGGCCTATCTCTCTCACCGTATGATTTTCCAACCCTCCAAGCTTGGCTGATCTGACCTTTCCATAACAACACTTCTTGTAAGAAGTCCCTCGTTAAGTCAAGGGTGCATTATCCTTCACCATAATCTTTTATCCCTTTGATAATTATATTGGATGCCCTAACCTGTCTTTCCTTGATCTCCCTGTCTTGTGTGTTCTTCACGTGAGTCTTTACTTCTTCACCCTCCCATGCAAAGTGTTTGATGTTTTTATCCCAAGTTTTGGTAACTTCTGAAAAACTTATTTTATCCTCTTCAAACCCTGCCTTTTCCAACAAAATAGCATGATATATTGGTAACTCCTTATTGTGAGATATCTTAGCATTTTTCATACCCTTGTTTGCTACCAATGCAACTCTCAGGTTTTTCCATTCCTCCTTCATAATCTTCCATTCATCTTTCATGTTCTGCCATTCGAGCTTCCTAGCTGATAGTGTGTCTTGTAACATTGAGATTTGAACTTTTAAAGCATTGTTATTGCTTGTAAGGGATTTATTTTCTATATTTAGGGCATGTATTTTGAGGTCTCGTTCTTTCCCTTTAACCTCTAGAAGTTCTGACCTCTCCTTGGCCATCAAGAGTTCTTACACATATAGATCATGACACCAAGCGAGAGGTGTAGAGGTAGGGTTGTAAATGATGGGGTCTAAAAAGTCACTACTGTCACATAAATGATTGTTGCCACCTAAGTGTGAAGGACACATTTTGGCTCCATCTTTTTGTCTTATCTCCTTCTTATACCACCTTTGACCATGTTTTTTCTCATGTGACCATTTCATACAAGCGATTCTACGTTTCAAAATACCTTTAAACTGTTTGATGTTGACCCAAATGTATTTTCCTGTCTTGCCAAGTGAGGAAATTTTTACTTGTCCCAAATGATTAGTTTCAAAGTGCACCAGAAATTCTTGACCATTTTTTACCAATGAAATGGTTTGTTTTCCCATTGTTTGTATTTCCATTGTTTGTTTTTCCATTGCTTGTTTAATCGAGAGAGACAGAGAGAAAAGACAACAACAAGAGACAAATGAAGAATAAAGTATCACACCTTGAAGCTACCTATGCTTGACAGAGTGGGCCCCCTGGTCGCCACTTTCCCTACCATGGATTGGGCCCTTCCCTTTCCTGAAGTCGTTATTTGTCATGGACCCTGCTACCCTACTCTACCTGCGAGCCCACAAATGACCCCACCTACTATGCGGCTACTGCCCTACTACCCTCCTGCACATCCAAAGTAGCCATGCTGCTATGTGTCTACCTGTTGCCCTGGTCCAAAGCAACTCTGCTACTACGCGACTACCTACTCCCTGCTACTTTGTCGAAGCAATAAGAGAATTTTTAAAATAGTGAAATCTATATTAAGTTTGTTATATCTACCTCCCATCTAACAAAATGCAATATTAATTTTACTTACAACATTATGAGATGGAGTTAGTAATCAGATTTTCATAATTCATAACAATGTATTCCTTTTTCTGAGTTTGATTGTGTAACAATTTTTTAGCATCAACGTTTCAGATTACACTACATGATCCATCAACATTTCATATCACACTACATGATCCATGATGATGGATCATGTAGTGTGATTTGAAATGTTGATGCTAAAAAATTATTACACAATCAAACTTAGAAAAAGGAATACATATATATATTTGTATATTATTAATGTAAATATTATTTTTTATATATTATAATTTATAGACAATTTATACTTCTGCCATCAATTAGATTCACCATTTTGAGACAATGGTTTTGCTAAAGCCTTGATATTCACAGGCATCGAATGCCCCATCCCAACCTGATGCCATTGCATGCATACTGTTATCCTATCTGTCACACACTGTTTGAGGGGAGGTACTATGGCTGCGACTAGGAATAGTACATTTGGAAGAACTTTTTAATTTTAATTTTTTTATTTTAAAATTTTTAACTTTTTACACTTAATATAATTGATTGTGAATGAGAATATCTTATATTAAATTATTCTAATTATTTTCTTTTGTTTTTCTTATTTATTATTTCACTCCATTATATTAGAAACATAATATAATAAATTAATATAATATATTTTATTAATATAATAAATTTATTATATTCTTAAATATAATATATTTAAAAATACAATTTTCCAACATATTAAGTTGGAGATAGAAAACTTTAAAAATATATAATTTAAATTTTAAAACATTATGAGTAAATAATTGATAGTTTTTGAGATTTTTTTATTATGATCAAGATTTAGCAATGTGGCTTGAAATGACATTATAAGATAAATTTCAATCTGAATTTTAATTTTTTTAATTTTTTCAAGTTAGTCAAGAGGTTCCTCTATTTTCTACATCTTTTATTGAAAACTAATAAACTCTTTTTTCTCCAAATTAGAATTAAAATAATAAATATAATATATAATATATTATTATAATATATTTTATTAATGTAATAAATACTATATTAGTAAATATAATATGTTTAAAAATATAATTTTCAAACATCAAGCTGGAGATAGAAAACTTAAAAAATATAAAATTTAAATTTAAAAACATTATGGGTAAATAATTGGAAGTTTTGGGGATCTTTTTTTACTATGATTAAGATTTAGTAAGGTGGCTTGAAATGGTAGTATAGTGATAAATTTATATAAACTTTTATTTTTTCAAAGTTAGTAATGGGCTGACATGTTTTTGAGATTAGATGTTTTGGGCCAACATCAAGGATGTTGACTTTTGATTTTGGTGTGCTCACTCATATGTTTAGTTGGATTCTATTGTTGACTTGTAAAATGTTTTAGGGTTCTTGCATCGACTTAGGAACAAGTATATAAGTGGTTATGAAAATCATTAAGTGTCTTGTTGTGATGGTATGTGGTGCTTGATGATAATTGTTGAAGGTAGTAAAAAGGCACTAAAGTGTTTATAGCAGTGCAATTGAGAAGATAATTGGATCTGTCTAGCAGTTAAGTGCTAATTTCAGATTATACATTTGAGTTCTTATACTCAAGGCTGACTCTAATAGGTTTGTGATCTAAATCCCTTAGCAGATTCACTTCTAATAGGGTGAGCAAGATCTTAACAGGTCTGAAGATCAAAATCCTCTAACCAAATAGCTCTTTAACTAGAGTTGAAATCCTTTAATCAGGTAGCTCTTAACATGGTTGTTGTAGTTCTCAACCAAGTTATTGATACTCTTAACCGAGTATAACCTCAGAAGGGTTTTTGTTATTACTCCTAACAGGGAAAATTTCATCAATGCACTAGTGAAATTTATGGGCATTATTCCCACACATGGTTTTCTCTCTCTAACAAGGGTTTCCATGAAAAAATATTGTGTCTTGTGTTCAATGTGTGTGAATGTTTTATTTGTTATGCTTCTATGTTATATTATCATTTTCATGCCGGTTACTGTGGAAGATTATTGTTATTTAATTTTTTGATTTGTAGATGCACTGATTCACACCCCCCCCCCCCCCCAACCTCTCAGTACCTTATAATACTAACAATGAAAACATGGATAGTAAGTTATATTATTCACTAATGACATAATATTGTAGTCTTTTAAAGAATTTGGTCCCTCTGTAGTTTTTATTGTGCTTAGTGTTACAACTAGCAGTTGCCATTGCACCAAAAGATCGACATGTTAATGCTCGATACAACCACTAGACTTATAGAAGACACATGAGGGTGTTAAACCATGTCATGAATCCTAAAGGGGGATGTTGGTAGTTAGTTTAACAATCCCCCTTAGTGTCACCCAGGGGAATTTGAACCTATGACCAGGTTTGATACCACTTGTTATAACTAGTGGTTGTCATTGCACCAAAAGATCAACCTGTTAATACCCAATACAACCACTAGACTTATAGAAGACACATGAGGATGTTAAACCATGTCGAGAATCCTGAAGCGGGACATTGGTAGTTAGTCCAACACTAAGTGTGCATCTAAATCCTATTGGAGATTGTTTGTAGTTAAGACCTGAAATTCTAACGTATCATTGCAATTATTGCATTGGCCCCTCGATGGTTTTCATTGTGATTAAGGAGCATGTAAATTTTATTGGATGAAGTATATAGGTAAGGGAGAAAATTCAATTCAATGATAATTTGTTTTTCACTTTATTTCATATTAAGATGGAAAATGATGATAGAATTATGATATTGCTATCAAGATTCAACTTTGTAGTTTTTTGACTAAAACTTATTGACCTATGTTTTATGAGTAGTGGTTCACATGAACCCATCACTCATGAGAATGAATGGAACACTTGACACTCATTACATCTAGGTGATGTTCACAAAGGTGAAGCACTTGGACTTCCTAGGCCCATGAAGTATTGGTACTTCACCTCTATGAGTATTACCTAGATGCAGTGAGTGCTAAGTGTTTCAATCATTCTCATGAGAGATGGGTTCATGTGAACTACTACTCATGAAATATGGGTCAATGAGTTTTACTCAAGATACAACACAGTTGAATCCTGATAGCAATATTATAATTTGATTTGTTGTGAAAAATATCTGCTACTTATGAGATGATATAATTGTTAAATATGTTTTTTTAATTTTTATTCTTATAATAATATTATATTTTTGAGTCATTAAATAGTTATAAAAAAAGTATAAATTAAAAAATAGTCATTAATTATTTCAATATAAGTTATTTATAAAACATTTTTTATAAAAAATAAAATAATTTATCTTTAAGGTTCATTTAATTTGTATAGAAATGTCAAATGATAACATTCATTTTTTAATACCAATGTCACTCATCCCCAAAAATCTAAGTGTTTCTACATTCATATTTGTTGTCTTCATTCATATCAATTCAAATGGAGACACACACACATAAGTTAAGTTGTCCATAAAGAAAGTCTAAAATTTTATTACAAATTTATAAAATAGATTACATTAGCACTATATCATCTATGTAGGGACATATTACATGCTTTATGATTGTTCTCAACATCAATTGAATCAAGTCATTTAAGAATGTAATTGAAGAGAAATTAATCATCATGACCTAACAAATTACTTAAATATTTTTATAAACATTAAATATTAAATCAGATAAATTTACATACAAGAGATTAGTGTGAGAAAGTTTTAGACAATATATTTATGTAAGATATCATTTCTAAGCTAGAAGTTCATACCCACACATCTAATTACGTTGAAAGGTATTTTATAATGACATAATTATGAAAATAACATATATCAATAAAAATTATATGTGCTTTATTTTGACGCCTAGTTGACATGACCAACCATGCTGAATTTTTTTATTGAAATAATATGTAACAAAAGATTTATAATAAGGTATAGTCAAGTAGACTATCAAGATATTAAAAATCACTTACAACAACACGGTGTCTTTTAGACATAATGCACTAATAGTAAAAAATTGAAACATAACCAGTTCTTACAATGTAACATCATACCCATATATACAATAAACACATAAAAAATGACCAGATTCATGAGTAACTAGACTTGATGAACATAATGAAATAAACAAGTCCATGAACAAATAGACTAGAAGAACATGAAATAACTATCATTTTTGTAAGAGATGTTTCAATTCACAACCTACACAAATCTTCTCATTTCTGAGAAACTAATCTACTTGACATTTGATGCACTGAATTTGGAGATTAATCTTCAATATTTTCTTGGAATATGTCTGCAGTAGAAAGTAGAGAGATGTAAGATAGTAAAATATATTAGAGTAAAGGTTTGCAGCTAAAATTCCTAATTCAATATGTGTGGTTATTGAAAACTAGTTTATAAGGGACTCTCTATAAATGTAATAAGATAGTCTGTCAAACCCCATTAGCAATAATGTTACTATGGAGCCTAAAACCAAGTAATGCTTC
Source organism: Chamaecyparis obtusa (assembly GCA_027943335.1). NCBI lineage: Eukaryota > Viridiplantae > Streptophyta > Pinopsida > Cupressales > Cupressaceae > Chamaecyparis > Chamaecyparis obtusa. The sequence goes on from BSBK01003284.1 coordinate 156,477, forward strand.
TTTCCATTTAAGATTATTATAAGAGATGGCTGACAAGTAATTAAAAATAGAGTTCCATAGTTTCTTATCAAATTGGCATCTCCAAAAAGGCATGCCTCATGCCTTCCAATTTCTAGCAAAAAGGATAATTAATGAGATGAACTATAATACACCTCAACTTTCCTCCAATAAGAAACTTACAATGTAATATCTTCTAGACCATTAATTGGGCTTCAACATTAATTTTTGTTTTCTTGATTTGAGAAGAAAGTTTGATCCAAATTTTTTTACCGAATTTGCAATTTTATTTGATGTTTAGGTCAAATTTCATGGGTAGAATAGGAATCAACTATAGATATATCTTTTTTAAGGGAAAAAACATGAAAGGATAAGAAGATAACCAATGCCAATATTTGAAAATCTGTAATAAATATGTGTACAAAGTTTCATATATAATTATGGTGGCACCAATGATTCCACAAATATTAGAAATGATTTGTATTTTTTCTTCAAATTAAATTATGATTTAACAAGATGTCAAGGCAACCAATTCAACATGTTGACATCCCATAGATCTCCAACCTTAGTGATACATTTTTTATATATGAAGTATAACTTTCTTGGAAAGCATAAGGCATAAGGTTTCTCGTGGCACAAAATAAGTTTATTCTACCAAATGGAAGAAATAGAGAAGCTGAAACCATGTTGTAGAAAGGAATTTCTCCATCTTAAAAGACAAAAAATACTTTTTCAATCCTTCCGAATGGATTGGAGGGAAGGAGATACCTTCATAGAGAAGAAAGGAACATGAATAATTTTATCTGAAAAAACCCACAACCTACCACTTTTCTTTAATTGGGGAAAGATTAATTCTATTCTCAACAAGAACTTTCCAAGGTTCATCCCCTTTAACAACTCTGATATTCCATTTAATTGAGCCAAGAAAATCCCTTGAGTTTTGGGATCTAATAAATTGACACCCCCTTTGGATTTGGGTTGAATGCAGTTGTCCATAAAGTGGCTATAAATCCCATGTTGCCATTCTATTTAGTCCATAAAATTTGATGAATAATTTTAATTAAGTCCTTGCATCCATTTTTGGAAGGCATCCAGCAAGATGAATATTAAACATGAGTGGAAAGAAATTTTTTGTTAGCAACTTGGATTCTTGAAACTACAAACAAGAATTTATTTCCCTCGTTAAACAATTTAGATTTTCTTTTGTTAAGATACCAACTCGACATATTAGAGAGAAAAACACCAAGACCAAAGAGTATCCCAAGATACCTCATGATTTGACCATTCTTGATATGCTTCCATTCTTGAGGAATCCAGTGGGGAATAGCCCTAGTCTCAATAATTAGAAATTCAATTTTATTGTGAGCAAGCTTAGATCTAGAAACAACACAATATATTTCCAAAATATCCATCATATTAGAAATTTATTTTTCAAAATTTTGCAAGAATAAAATATTGTTATCAGCATAGTGGGAGTTGATAACAAGACTGTTTTGAGGGATGTCTATTCTTGAAAGGAGCTTCATTTTGTTAGCACCTTGTAACATGTTTAACCTAATGCATTAGTTGTTAGCAAATATAGATAATGAGCTAAATGACATCCAATGATGAATGGATCTTTGTAAAGGAAAAGGATCAATCATTGTATCGTTAACAATAATTTGAGAATTGACATGTGGAAACAAAATTCAAACACAAGCTCAAATTCTAGGACTAAACCCTAGCCATTGGAGCATGATAAGATTGAAACTCCACCAAATCCTTTCGTAAGGCTTATCAAAATCAAGTTTGATAAGGATAGCATTTTGACTGGTATATTGAGCCCATTCACAAGTTTCCCAAGCCAATATCATATTATCTAGGATATATCATCCAACAATAAAACTAGTTTGTTTAGCACACACAATGCTTTGCACAACAGGTTTTACCCTATTAGCTAAGGATTTAGCAATGATTTTATAGGAGGTATTAAGCAGCATAATGGAATGCCAACCATCTATAGAGTCCTTTTTTTTCCTTTGGGTAGAACTTTGATTATGCACCATTGGTAACTAGACCTAATGGTCCTTTTTCAAAGGCTTCCAAATACAAACAATAAAAGTCTTGTTTAAAATGTGTTTCCATATTGTCAAATGAAACTCCATAGGGAGCCCATCAAAACTTAGGCTTTTATAAGAGGTCATATCAAAGAAAGTAGTTTCCAACTCATTTAAAGAGATGATATTGTCTAGGTAACAACTATAATTAACATCTATACTATTAGGAATATGAACTTCAACAATATGCTCCAAAGCATTTTGAATATATTCTAATTGCTCATCTTTGAAGAGATATTCATAAAATTATTTAAATGTATTGCATATTGCTACAAGATCAGTAAGAAGAGTATATATATATATATATATATATATATATATATATATATATATATATATATATATATATATATATATATATATATATATATATGTATGTATGTATATGTATGTATATGTATATGTATATGTATATGTATATGTATATGTATATGTATATGTATATGTATATAT